>JACEFZ010021716.1:0-92112 GCA_014155875.1 Cepaea nemoralis | reverse complement strand
TTTTGAATTTTCGAGTTCTATCCTATTATTGATAATTTCATCGCATAAGCATTAGCAGGATTGTTGTAGCCTACACTCATTGTGTGAATAGTGGCAATATCTGCACTGATAGAATTTCTCTGCAGCTTGTTTATAAGGTCTTTGTTTGGTATTTGACCCTGGCTGATATTTGCCATATGTAGCTGCTGCTACAAAGTCTGTGCTGGTCAGACTACTATAGAAACATTGCTTATTGGCTGAAAAATAACCAGAGCCACGACTTTCCATCTGTTGGACACTCTCACACTGACATTCCAACAAAAAGTTAGAAAATGGGGGTGGGAGAGATGTGATAATCTTATCTCTCAACATAAGATCAACTAATTTGTCATAATTTCCATTTACTTTGGCTGCTGACAGCCATTTAGAAAAAATATTCTGAATTTCTGAGATGTAATCAGAGAACGTGTGTGTTGGCTTAGGAGACAACTTCCTAAACTGTTCTCTATAACCTGATTCATCCAGTAAAAAATGCGACATAATTTTCGCCTTAATGTACAGATAATCTTCTTTCAGGTCATTTGGAATCGACTCTATGACTTTCAGAGGGTCCCCAGAAAGACTTCTCACATATACTACACCCCATTCAGGTTTTGGAATATTATAATGATCCATGACAAATTCAAAATTTTGGGTGAATGATGCTATGCAATCACCTGTGTTGTAACCTTTAATCAGACCTTGGTATTTCTTATAAGGTTGATCTTTGTCTGTTTCTCCATTATTTTTATCTTTAGCAGATTCAGCTTTTAGCTGTTGAGATTTCAGTTGTGTTTCTTGCTCTTCTCATTTACTTTGGGCTAAGATCTCAGCTTGCCTCACTGCAGCTTCTGATTGTGCCTGCTGAAGCTTTAGAGCAGCTTCTGATTGTGCCTGTTAAAGCTGTAGAGCAGCTTCTGATTGTGCCTGTTGAAGCTTTAGAGCAGCTTCTGAGTCCTTTAGAGCAGCTTCGGATTGTGCCTCTTTAATTTGTAACGCCCTTTCGGCCGCTCTCTCATCCCTTTCCCTAATTTGTTCCTGTTTCAAGAGATATTCCGCATATTTACTTTCACTCCATGCTCTCGATCCCTCACCAGACATATTCATTTTTAAACCCATTTCAATGAAATCGTTTAAAGAAGACATGATGAACAATACGTATGATGAAATGAATGTAAACAAAACTACTTATGGTGTTAGTAATTTACAAATATCTATAGCACAGTTAATGTCTAAAGCCAGACTAACGAAAGTATAAAGAGTAATGAAAAAAACAATTATACTCAAGTAATTCTTGGGTAATGTGCTGTTCCGTGGTGCTCGAAATCACACTGGAACGTACTTCGGGTTGACGCACACAAAAAAATTGTTGAAGTTCACAAGGCTCAGGTAAAGTTGACATAAAAAACCTGTACTTTTGAAACTAAACGAAATTAGAACGTTTGTAAATGTATGGTGTATGTAATGTCAATGAAGTCTGTATAGGTTTGTATGCTGTCAAGTATTATTGTTAGTCGTTACCACAATCAACAATTTTCACGCTCACACTAACCCTACTCAATGACATTCAAGGGCACGGCCGCCATTTTGGATTTTAGGTACAAAATTGGTTGAATTTGGCGATAAGTCTGAAGACACCTCGGTTGGCTTCAAATAATGTCTCCACACTTATAATTTAATGAAATCAACACTATTTAACCGTTCCTTTACCCTAATCTATGACTTGCGCACTTCTATCGACATCTTCCCTTCAAAAACTCGGGCAAAAAAAATCTACAAGTTCGCATTCAGTTCAAAACCGGACGAGAAAACCCACGTTCGCACTAGTCAGAGTCTTGCGTAGAGCAAGATAAGTAGCTCGTTTTCTGGCAAGTGTGAAGCGATATCAAACTATCAAATCACACGAAGTGAATATCCGAAGTTGTTATTTACAAGCTTTATTTACGCGCTGCATTCATTATCGCACAGACATCGCGCAATGACAATCCATAGCAATCATCACAGCATGAACAATATCAATACAATACATAAGGATACATGCAATCAATATACATATCACTTACAAGCCAAAACACTCAAGCGTTCGAACCAGTCTCCCACTGTCGCACAGGCTAGCTCTCAATGCAGATTCAAAACCACTCGCAGACTCATGCGACCTGTCCATACAAACGCCTAACCCCGTCTGTCTGGCCTTTCGTTCTACACGCTAGTTGGCGCTCAAGTCAGCTCTTGTGACCCCTGCAAGGTTCACGGGGTGTACCGCTGACCAGCGGTAGTTTAGCGTCGCTCAGTTGCTGGGCCTTGCTGCTTATACGGGCGTCGTCGAAGACGCCGCATTCCCTCTGCAGTGTTTAACATCACTCAGGGTTGCGTGTTGTTATGTTGCCTGGCGTTGGCACAGACAACGCGTCGCAACCTCAGATGTGAAACCTTGACACTCTCCACACCTCTTTTTCATGAAAGGATTTCCTTTCATGTACAATATGTATAGGTGTTATTAAACTTGTCAAAGTCGAACATTGTATACCTTAATAGTTATTATAAATATATACAGGTGAATAGTAAACAATATGTATACAACAATTATGTTACACCATGAAGTACAACAGTCAAGTACAATCTATTTGATGGACATTACCTCGCTGTGACACAGCTAGTCCGGTAGGTATCGGCTAAACTGGCCCCTACCTCATCAACCAAGAACAAAAATAATAAAATCATCAGGTCAAACTGTGAGCATCTCCCTCTGAGATAGCTCCGTCATCAGACCTCTGTTTAGAGTTTCTAATGAAGGTCAACAGTTTTGGCAATATATTGTCCATATGTAAATGACGTCACATTGACGTGTTATCTATCAAGCACACATGTTAGTGGTTACAATACATATTTACACATCACCAAAAATTTAGAGTAATGTCCCTTGGTTATTATACAAAAAATTTAGGAACAATAATTTATCAACGTTTACATGCCATAAATTACCACTACAAATTTATTTCTTAGTGTCATAATTTGATACTTATTGACAAATGTGCACAGAAAGTCACGTTTGTAAAGAAGT
Organism: Cepaea nemoralis; assembly: GCA_014155875.1. Taxonomy (NCBI): domain Eukaryota; kingdom Metazoa; phylum Mollusca; class Gastropoda; order Stylommatophora; family Helicidae; genus Cepaea; species Cepaea nemoralis. The sequence goes on along the minus strand of JACEFZ010021716.1, from coordinate 89,033 downwards.
AATCAAGTTACGATGCTGAGATTACATCTTATAAAGATCGACATATACAATTCCGTATATGGAAATATTTTAAATCACATTTTAATACAATCGTCATATATTTATAGACTTTTTAGCGTAGTCTGCTAACTTTTAAATTAATATGCAAAAAAATACCGAAAGTATACAGCTGTACTATTTTACACATGTGTTGTGGTGTCATTCACACGACGTTGTTCCGTTCTGGATTCCATTCCGTTCTATTATTTGTGTATTTTCATCTTTCATATGTTTTTTTTTTCTGCCACTTGATTTCACCATATACAGTATGAAAACAAAAGTAAATTTTTGTTGTTGTTGTTTTCATTTTTTAATAACATGTTTACTAAAACGTATTAAACATTAGAAACTGGAATATAGAACTGAGAAACTCGAAGCGTGTGAATATAGGGTGCTCTATGGATCTGCGGAAGCTGTCGTGGATTCATCCTCGAGGCAGCGACGGAATGATCGAGTTTCGGAATCGATGGATCCAGTAGATGTCTTTGTTTAACGTGAATTTTATTTGCCAAATAAAATATCGTCCCTGTATATACTTTTTACAATAAAGAGTGCCCATTTTGTTATCGCAGTTATACAGTCGAATCGGTCACGTGACCAGCAGAATATCTGAATAATGTGGAGTCATTATTCCCAGATCGCTGGGAATAAAGTATCCCATATAATTTTACCAGATTTTTTTTTGTAAGTTGCATATCCCGTACAGGACGTTGCAGTCACCGCCAGCATTTTACTGCCGTTGGTGATGTCTTGATAAGTTTTTACATTCAGTAGTTTGCCATTGCTTTCTAAACTACCGGCTCTCCAACAAACACGTTAAAACCAGCTCTTCGCGGACTGCAATTACCAGATAACTAAATTAAAAACAAAGATGAGCAATGAATAGGGGAGATAAACATCTAGAAGTCCGCATGACGAGAACACAGAAGAAGAACCATCTGCAAATCTAACCATTAGAGAAATCCTGTTTGCGGACGACCAAGCACTAATAGCAAAATCAGAAGCTGAATTACAAGACCACATGAACAGTCTAAACGAAATGTGAAAGGAATATAACATGAAAATTAGCACAAGTAAAACAAAGGTATTGACTATAACAAAAGAAGAAAAAGCAACAACGATTCACCTAAACGAACATCCCTTGCGAACAAATTTCCTGGTCAAGGGCTGAGACTCAACAGTTCGCAGTGAGTTGGCTGCTCAGCTGATTACGACCAAGGCTGCCAAAATGTCGGAAAGGTGTCAAAGTTCAGGGGTTAACAAAGACGAGCAGAATATTTTCGCTGGCAAACACATTTATGGCATGAGTTGATCAGTGCTTTTCTTCGTTGCCTTTTGATGTGCGTTGAAACAAGTAAAGAGTTTCAAGTACCTAGGAAGCATATTATCATCAAATGGCAAATTAGAAGACCAGATCGAAAATAGATGCAATAAGACAAACCAACTCATTGAACAAATGGCACCAATACTAAAGAACAAACATGTATCAATAACTACTAAGAAAGCACTTTATAACACAATCTTCCTACCAACTCTATGTTACCAATGACAAACCTGGACAATGACAGAAAAAGAGAAAAGAAAAATCAAAACAACAGAAATGAGATTCCTGAGAAGAATACTCAATGTATCAAGAAGAGATAAGATCAGAAATGAGGAAATCAGGACTAAAGTGGGGGTTATAGCTGCACTAGATTTTATTAGAAGGCAGCAAGTCAAATGGTTTGGCCATGCAAGTAGGTTACCAACTAACAGTATACCACAACAAGCAATGATGTACAGACCAGATGGAAGCAGAGGAAGAGGCCGACCACGTAAACGATGGACGCAGGGAATAACAGAGTCCATTTGAATATCCATACATGAAGTCCATAAGCGGGCACTCTCCCGCTGTTTTACTTCACCTCGACACGCAAGGTACAGGAGGAACGCGATGATGTCTAATATTATTGCAAGGGAGATAACTAAAATTTTAAAAACAAAATCATATAGAAGCTATAATATTGTTAATTAACTTACAAATCTCTCCACTATTCTCTTAGAAATAATGTAATTAACATTGAAGTCATACTTTGTAATCTCAAGATAAATTCTTTTAGAATCCTTACAGAAAATTATGTGAATATTTACGTACTTACATTTTATAATCAACTTTTAAGTTCTGCATTTACATCTAAATTAGTAATTGTATACTTTTAATGGCATGTTATCACATGGCTGTAGAAACAAAAAACAAATACAATTTTTTACTGGCCTTCTAAGGCCACACAAAATTTAAAACTAGAGGTGCGGCTGGTCCAGTGGCTAGAATGCCGGAATTTCCTTCGGGAGACCCGGGTTCGAATCCTCGGTAAGATATGGTGTGTTTTTTTCTGTCGGGGGAGAAAATATAAACCTAACCTGAACAGTTCGTGGCGACTGCACTAACCAGGAGGCCTTAATTTCCTCAGGCTCAAAGATCTCCCTGCCATCCACCGCAAGGTTAGCAAGGTACTATATTGACAGTAAATGATAGTGATAGTTGACAGTTTATACCACACTTTGATTGATTGATTGATTGATTGATTGGTTTAGGAACCGACAGTCACAGCATTCGGGGCATTCCAATAAGCGCTCCGTTCCCCATCTTCAGAAGCCAGCGAAGAGTTCCAACCCCAATAGTACCAGTAGTAATCTGATTATATGTGCGTCTCGTCTTTCCTCTAAGCGTCGAGCATCGGCCTAGATCCCCTCGTCACTCCACGCTGTCGCATTCTTACCAGACCATGGTGATACATTTGCTCCTCCGAGGTGTACACGTGCTCCCACAAGGCCGCAACCACGTCTGCCTTATCATGCATCAATACTCCACCAAGTTTTGCAGAGCCAGCCAATCTGTCTGTCTGTTCATTTCCCAACACACCAGCATGCCCCGGAGAAAATATCCAGACGATGCTGGCCACCCGTGACTTCCGAAGCGAAGCAAGCCACTCGGCACGAAGCTTGCCAGTCCTCACCCTACTTAGCATGCTTTCTGAGTCAGTTACAATCACTTTGATCCACACTTTGATAGTATTTAAAGATTGAGCACAACCCACAACTGGCAACGCTCTTCGTATTCCGGTACGAATCTAAGGCCTTGTCCACGTCAGTTTGGAAGCACTAGACTCGAGTTTCGAGCACGCGCGTGTATGTGTAGGTAGGTAGATTGGTAGGTAGGTAGGTAGGTAGATAGGTAGGTAGGTATGCGTACATGTATAAGTAAACTTTTGTTTGTGAGTGTCTGACTGTGAGTAAGTATATGTGTATTCGAGGGAGTGTGTATTTATGTGTTATTGAGTGGGTGAAAGAATATCAACATTGAAAGTAGGAACTTGGAATGTAAGAACAATGAGTGGTAATGTAAAATTTTATAACATTAAGAATGAAAATTAGAAGATTAAATATTAACCTGTAAGGTATATGTGAGACCAGATGTACAGGAATGGGCATTATGACATCTGAGGAATATAGAATATTCTATTCTGGTGGAGAGAAACAACAACGAGGAGTAGCAATTATAAGAGTACAATCCCGAAATAACCAAATTAATCAATTTGATTATTGCTCATTTGATTTAGGAGGCCTGGTGTTCCTTGCCAGTGAGAAGTCCTGATCGTTTCGGGTCCACATCGATTGACGGACGTCAATCGCGGCGATTGGGCAATCTTGAGCATAGCCTACGACGGGTGACGTTGTGGTATTCTGTTATGATAATTTGGCTGTGTGTCCAACGTGTGCCGCTTGGTTACACACCCGCTTCACACGCCAGTGATCTGAGGCTTGTTTCCGGATCCGGTCAGGGATATGCACTACTGACGAGCTCAAACGAGGACGAAACTCGAGTCTAGTGCTTCCATATTGACGTGGATAGGCCTTAGGTTCATACCAGAATACGATCAGCGTTGCCAGTGGTGGGATGTGCTCAATATTTAAAAAATTCAAATCCCGAAATAACCAAATTAATCAATTTGATTATTGCTCATTGGATTTAGGAGGCCTGGTGTTCCTTGCCAGTGAGAAGTCCTGATCGTTTCGGGTCCACATCGATTGACGGACGTCAGTCGCGGCGATTGGGCAATCTTGAGCATAGCCTACGATGGGTGACGTTGTGGTATTCTGTTATGATAATTTGGCTGTGTGTCCAACGTGTGCCGCGCGGTTACACACCCACTTCACACGCCAGTGATCCGGGGCTTGTTTCCGGATCCGGTCAGGGATATGCACTACTGACGAGCTCAAACGAGGGCGAAACTCGAGTCTAGTGCTTCCATATTGACGTGGATAGGCCTTAGGTTCATACCAGAATACGATCAGCGTTGCCAGTGTTGGGTTGTGCTCAATATTTAAAAAAAATATAATAGGTACAGAGAGAGCAAAATCGATCAAAGAATATTGGACTGTTTCAGACAGAGTGTTACTGGTGAAGTTGAGTTTAAGACCTTTTGATGTCAACGTCATACAAGTTTATGCACCAACAGCAGACAGTAGTGAAGACAGCATTGATGAATTTTATAGTGATTTGGAGAAAGCCTTCAAGAAATGCAAGAATTCTGAAGTAAATATCATAATGGGGACCTGAATGCCAAAGTTGGAAATCAATAGGACGGACGGATAGTATGTATTCTCTCTCTCTCCGTGTGCGTGCGTGCTTGCGCGTGTGTGTGTGTAACAGTAAACTTTTGTTAGTGAGTTTGTGATTGTGAGCAAGTATGTGTATACAGTGTGTATTTGTGTGTTATTTAGTGGGTTAATAACAGCGAGAGTTTGGGTACATGATTTAAGTATGTATGCAAGATTGTATGTATGTGTTTATAAATGTTCGTGTGTATGTGTGTCTGCCTGCCTGTCTCTTAACATGGTAATATGCATTGTTTATGTTTACAACATTCATTAGACAATGGTTTTCTTTCCTATGTGAATGTTACATGTACAATGATGAACGAAAGATGGGTGATTGGAAGGGCCAAATGTAAGTCGGGCCTTCCTGGGGGTCACTATATGACTTTGGCTAGTACCAGTGTTTGCCGCTTGGCGGCCATGTATTCTCTCTCTCTCCGTGTGCGTGCGTGCGTGCGTGCGTGCGTGCGTGCGGTATTCGTGAGTTCGGTATTACGCCAGCCACCGTTACTAGTGTCTAATGGTCTATAACACTACGGTTCTAGCACTATTTGTTTAATGGATATAAAGAAATTGCGAAAGGATTCTTTACTATTCATTCATTCATACAATAGCATGTCCTTTGCAGAACCTCGCTCCCGTAATAACCTTCCGAAAAACTTCTCGGTTATAAACAAGATGTTCCGCGTCCGAGGCGTATTCTTTGTTTGATCCTGACGTACTCTTTGTTTGATCCTGACGTACTCTTTGTTTGATCCAGATATACTCTTTGTTTGATCCTGACGTACTCTTTGTTTGATCCAGACATACTCTTTGTTTGATCCTGACGTACTCTTTGTTTGATCCAGACATACTCTTTGTTTGATACTGACGTACTCTTTGTTTGATTCAGACATACTCTTTGTTTGATCCAGACGTACTCTTTGTTTGATCCTGACGTATTCTTTGTTTGATCCAGACATACTCTTTGTTTGATCCTGACGTACTCTTTGTTTGATCCAGACGTGTCAGCATGGTGGATATGCTTGCAGATCTACAAATTGATGGGAAAGACATTAGACTTATAAAAAACATATATTGGAAACAACAAGCTGCAATAAGGATTGATAATGAAGTGGGACAGTATCAGACAATTAAGAGAGGTGTTAGGCAGGGATGTGCGATGTCTCCAGATCTTTTTTCCCTATACAGTGAAAATATTTTCAGAAATGTAGAGGATATAAATGGAATCAGCATTGGAGGACAAAACAGCAATAACATTAGATATGCAGATGATACAGTATTAATTGAAGACAATGCGCAGGACCTGCAACAATTAGTAGATGCGGTTGTTTTACACAGTGAGCAACTGGGGTTAGAATTAAATTGTAAAAAGACTCAGGTTATGGTCGTCACTAGGAAGGACGAAATACCACAATGTAATATACAAGAAATGGGAATATTCTTCAACAAGTGAGCAGGTACAATTATCTCGGAACTGTAATAACATCTGATGGGAGATGCCTTGAAGAGATTAGAACAAGAATCGCCATGGCAAAAGTAGCCTTTAGCAAGATGAAAAACATATTGACCAATAAAAAGATGTCGATTGAAACGAGAAAAAGAGTGTTGAGATGCTACATTGAACCTGTACTTTTATATGGATGTGAAGCGTGGACAATGAGCAGTCAGTGCTGAAAAACATCTGATGGCTGTAGAGATGTGGTTTCTGAGGAAAATGCAAAGAATACCATGGACAGCCAGAAAGACCAATGAACAAATCCTTCAAGAAACAAATGAAGATCGTAAATTGATTAGAGAAATTAGACGTAGACAGTCAAAATTTTTTGGGCATGTTATGAGAAGAAATGGATTGGAGAATTTGGTGACAACTGGTGAGATCGAGGGGAACAGCCCAAGGGGAAGACCTAGAAGCAAGTACCTGGATGGCTTGGCCTTGTGGCATGGTCGAGACAGAAACACGGAGCTGATCCACGACTCTGGTGATCGAGTGAGATGGCAGAACATGACCGCCCACGCTTACCGGCATGGCACATGATGGATGGATGGATGCAAGCCTGACTATATCAATAACTACCGTTTACACTCGGTGAAGCATTTCCCGATAATGACTGCTGTAAGATCTAGCACGTGATGACTTTGGTCTCTTCCTGTCACCTCGTCCCTGACTGCATAAGCGTTGCTTGGTGCAACTAGGTCAAGTTATCTATAGTGTAGGACGTACTGCTGTGATTATGTCCGGTACAATTAGCCATTTCGAGTGTACTGTCTTGACATTATGACAGTGTCGCTGACAGCCAGTTGTGGTGACAGTTGTCTTCCATAGTTTGGAGTCTTTCCTGTGAACCATGACTAGAAACATTGTGGCGAAGAGGATGAAGAGAATGTATACATACTAACGCCCCTCAATGTTTCATCTGTCAGAACTACATCAACTTCGTGGACACAATGACCTGTGACGTGGTGAGCTCCGTGCCTCCACCAACTGCCTGAGATCTTCGCCAAACCACCTTACATCTTCCACCGGACGGGAGACAGGTAGGTCTACAATAGTGTTATTGGGTCACGGCTGCTCACAATTCGTGAGACCCGTGCGGAGTGGTGTGGTGCGGTAATCACGGGCCTTAGCCTCGGTGTGCGTTAACTCGCACTCGGCGACCCTGCTAAAGCATGACAGGCTATCTGATCTGTTCGCCTGTCTCCTGTTTATCACTGTCCTTCAGAGTATTGGGCTCATGACACTCTCTACCTGCCTCTTATGAAAGGGACACCCTTTCATCATGTGTAGACATTTATACACTGCGCGTGTTTAATATATTGTCATGACCCAATGCTGTCGTTTTTTTATTTTTTTTAAATAATTTTTTGAGACTGAGAGATCATATTTTTATATCATTGGAAGGTGTTTTCTGTTGGGATATGATGCATGATCTATAATTCATTCCTAGATGCCATTTGACCCACTTGTATCAAATATAGTCCCCTGGTTAGACTGGTACTTAATTTGAATATTGGACTCAGCACAGACCGGAAGTTAACAACGATTGGCGCTCTCTTTCAAGCTACGCCCTCCCTCTCAACAAAAATCATATTGGAATGTAGTTCATATAAACCTAAACCATTGTTGCAAAAGAACCAGCGCATAACGTCAAAGAGGAATTGCATCCTAGGCAAATCTATATGAATGCTTTTTGGCAATTTTGTTGAGCGTAATACAGTCACCAGACATTACAGGAACTTTGTAATTTCTAAAGTGCAATGCAGTCCTGCAAACATGGATATAATACGCGTCTTTATGTTTACAAATATGAGATAATATATATATAATTACCATCTCATTCTCTCAAACATTCTCAGCCATTATAAGGGAGAAGTTACATGCAGCATCACACATTCTGAAACAGAACTGCCAAAGGTAACTCCCAAGAGCAGTGTACAGTTTGGTTAAGAATGGGTCATGATAGGCACTCAACGAATGTTCAAAGCGCACAAAGGTTTTGCAATATGCATTGAGCGTAGTATACAGTCATAAGCATATGCAAATCATCAAATCAGGCAGACAATAGACATGGCAGGAATATTTCACTGTGGTAGACATGACAGGTTGGAGCGGCAGTTTTAGTGTCACTGTACAACGAAGTTCTGCCTTCATTTCTACATTTTCTCAAGAAAATACTCTGCCATTCGTCTCTCTCTCTCTTATCATCAAGCCTACACATAACATATTAAATGAATTGTGGTACCTGAGGTGCAGACGACTACATCCTAGAGAATGATTTGGGCAGGTTTAATCACTACATCTTGAATACATCTTATCTGGATGGTATCATATCTTCGACTGGCGGGCTAATTAAGTATTAGCCTAGAAAGTGGCGTTACTCGCCCAAGGGTCAACCAATCAAATGGAGTCCCCACCTCTCATCTACCCTCTCTTAAACTAGAATATTCTAAGTTATTCTTAGACCGGGTTATCAAGACGGCTTACGTTGGTTAATTTTTTTGTTTAGTATTGAGAAATATAAATGGAATGGGGATGCGAACGTCTGGAGACATTATGTTACATAGCCTCCCCATAAAGTCTGTCATTGATAAGTGACTGATAGGTCAGGCGTTCACAGTTTCCAGATCCTTTAAGTGGTGTCATCATTTACTCCTTATCTCCCATTACTCCAACAAGAGCTGTGCATCTGGAACCAAGTGATTTTTTTCCTTGAAAATCTGCCACACTATTCATCCATCAGTCATGAATTTGGTGACAATTGCAAAGACCATGAAGTTAGTCTTGCATGAAGTTCCATTTAGTCACTGGAAGTATGAAGAGTTATGACCACACTTATCAGTGAACTGCTCTCCATTTCATCTGTGACAATGCTCCACAGTTAATCTCCATGCTATTTTTCCTGACTGTGATAAATTATCTCTCTGAGTCACACCATTTCGTAATGTATGAATGGACCATAGAGATTCATTATGTGAAGTAATGTCTTTGCAATTAAGCAAACTTCCAGATGAGGATTAGAGAGAATGGTTGCTTTCCATGTATCTCTCAACCTTTCATCTTCATCAGAACTTCATCCTTCCCTTTGCCACAGGAGAATGAAAATCCTATGAGAGTGTTTTGACTGAACAATTTTCTCCAACAGTAATCCTGGTATATGGAATTGGTTTAAAATTTTTGATCATCACCGGAGCAGTGATAGTTACTTCCGGTGGAACTCTACTACATCCATATGATTTGGCTTGAACAAAGTTGCCACTGCAGAACTTGCTAAGACGACTAACATCCACTACTGCAGATTTTGGGTTAGCGTAGGACACAGTCTACCTCCCAATAAGTCTCTTGTGTTCGCAGATAGTAATCAAATTCCCATTATATTTCCTTGACTCATTTCTGTAGTAATTACCATAGATTCAGAAGTGCTCCTATTGGTTGAGATTTTCTCATTCCGTTGGGCCTCTATTCTTATGTGTTGTGAGAAGTGACAGCATTTTCTCTCCTTAGTTGCTATATAGTTGAAATAGCGCGCAAACCCACTTCAGACTTGTCGTGGATTGACAGTGCAGCGTCCATCATGTGTAAGTTGTTTCTAACGTAGCAACTGAGTTTGTAGATGCAGTTAGACTAACATCCACTAAGTTAGAATCCCAGGTGGAATTTCCAACTAGTTGATTTCAGCAACGCTCCAGCTAAATGCTTCGAGTGACTGGAGTATCCGTTCTTTCTCTCCCACACGAGCAAAACTTTTACTTACGGCGAATGAGGCGTTCCCTCTCAGCATTGAGACGTTCGTCATTATCACAGCCACCTTTGAGGGGTGTGATTATGTGGGTATAGATTCTTATATCCCAATCTTGACTGGAATTTTTGGAAGCAATTTACTGACTTTGAGGATAGGACTGGCCAGGTCTCGTGAAGCCATATGGCAGATCAGTAATAATATAAGATTTCACTGCGCAATGCAAGGTTCTTACTTGTATAAAGAGTCGATTGCAGAATTTGCAGGGATCTTTATATTGAAAGGAGTCAACTGTTTGAGAGCAGTGATCTTTCTTAGTCCACTCAATCGCAGACAATGTGTAGAAAACATCAACTGCTGGAATTGCAGTGATCTCTACGATATAAGTCAACTGTTTGGAGAACAGTGATTTTTATTAGTCCACTGAATCACAGACATTGCTCTCGTCTAGAACTGAGCTACATTCCTACCATTTTCCAGGCAGACAAGTCTTCTCAATTGACGATGAAAAAGAGGAATGACATCAGTTACACTTAACTTTGTCCGCCCTGTAATTTCTACCTTTTTTCAGACAGAAAAGTCTTCTCAATTGAGGATGAAAAAGGGGAAAGACATCAGTTGCACTCAACTTTGTCCGCCCTTTAATTCCTACCATTTTTTCAGGCAGACATGCTTTCTCAATTGAGGATAAATTGACGACCGACGTCGGAGACGGATCCGGTATTCCGCTCGGGGAGCCTTTGTATAATTTGCTCCGAATAAACATGTATCCTTTTGTAAATGAGACGAGTTGTCACTTCGCTTAGTGCAAAAGAAGAGAATCCGTGTATGTCTGTAGCAAGTGGGTAAAACGGCCGTATTATATAGTCACTTACATCAGTACGGGAGACAGAAAAATTGGTCAATAGAACGGGGTGTATTATATAGTCACTTACATCAGTACGGGAGACAGAAAGATTGGTCAACAGAAAGGGCCGTATTATATAGTCACTTACATCAGTACGGCAGACAGAAACATTGGACAACAAACAGGGGTGTACTATATAGTCACTTACATCAGTACGGGAGACAGAAACATTGGACAACAGACAGGGGTCTATTATATAGTCACTTACATCAGTACGGCAGACAGAAACATTGGACAACAGACAGGGGTGTACTATATAGTCACTTACATCAGTACGGGAGACAGAAACATTGGACAACAGACAGGGGTCTATTATATAGTCACTTACATCAGTACGGGAGACAGAAACATTGGTCAACAGAAAGGGCCGTATTATATAGTCACTTACATCAGTACGACAGAGGTGCTGCCGCTGTCCAGCAAACATTGGCATGGTCTGTCGTTGACCATTGCATTGTGGAACACCAAATTGCCTCTGGAGGCTAATGCTGCATTTACACTCTCAGTTGAGAATGGTACTGTATGTCCACATTCTAATTTTCCGTCTGCATGAAATTGGTGACATCGCTCACAACTGTCAAAGCTCAATATATCGTTTACACAACACACATCTTCCGATTGGTTAAAAGGTAATTCATTTTCAACTTCACACTGAGTCTCACTACCACTATCAGAGGATGTATCAATCAAAATAGCATTGTTGGCTTTCATACGTTGGCGGCCCAGGCACTTATTTGAATAATGGCCGTAGCTGGAACAGAAGAAGCATTTGACTGCACGCCTGTATGCAGTCCTATTGTTTTGTTGCTTCTTAATGACATTTTCAAGATGTGCCGGATAGTTAGGCGATTTATCACACATAGAATAAGTGTCATGCAAAAGTTGACAGTAGACACATTTCGACACTTTCTTATCTTTCTTGTCGACTCTATGAAATGGTTTTCTATTACTCTGATAGTTTTTAGGTTGGTCATTTACAAAAGAAACTATTTCAGAGTCGCTATTTGAAGTCTTAAAAATATCTCTATTTGAGGAAAAATATGCAGAGCCTTTCTTTTCAAATTGTTCTATGGTCTCAATGTCTGACTGCTGCAGGAATTTAGCGAAAGGAGATGGTATAGTGGATATGACTTTATCCATGGCTATTAAATTTTTAAGTCTGTCAAAGTCTTTTCCTATGTTAGCTGCATTAAGCCACCTATTTAGTACACTTTGGACATTTGAGACGTAATCAATGAAAGTCTCACTAGGTTTTGGTTTTAAATTTGAGAACTGAACCTGATATCCAGGGGCATCAAGTAAAAAGTGTTGCATTATCCTATCATGGATGTACTGATAGTTAGATCTAAGATCAGTTGGTATTGATTCTATCACTTTAAGGGGCTCACCACTCAGGTTCTTCATATAAATCATAGCCCACATCTCTATTGGAACTTGGTGGTATTTAAACTGATACTCGACATTTTCTGTCCAGGCTGATATGGAATCTTCTTTACAGAATGGTTTAATAATATTTTTGTACTTATTAAACTTATTTTCTTCTTGTTGACTTTTTAGTTTTTGTAGCGGAGATTGTTACAGAGCTACACACAGGTGATGGTCGTGATCATATAGCATCACACAAGTCAGTCTTCGCGTTGTTAGAAAGGTATTTTATTGATGAAACATTCTATCTCAGCGCATATGATGGAGACTCCCTTCGTGGTGTTTACATCTCTTCTCGCTGGTCCCAAGTCAAGTCTAAAAACAAGTGACGTGTGTGTGTTCCTAGATACACTTCTTCATTCGTGCACACACGTTCACTATGGTTTTCCCCCTAGTCAAGGAATGCGCAGCATTCCTTAACTCTTTACTCCTAACCTAGAATCCCTCACTGTTACAATACCTCCCCTTCTTCAAAGAGAATTTTTCCTTGAAAAAATCTCAACCCCAACCTTTAATTAGTTAACTTTACATCTCTATTCTACAATAACAACAATTCCATATATTTCCTAACTCAATTCTCCTACCTCCTCATAGCCAATTGCTAACCAGAGATAATAATATCGAAATTCTCTACAAAACTCATGATAAAGTTCTCTAGAAAACTTTCTACAAAACTCTCCATAAAATTCCCCACAATACAAAAGTCTCCATAAGCAAACCGCTTTTAACTTTAAAATGTCCATCTAAATTATGATTGACAAAACTGAAGATATTCCTCCCTTATCCTTTATTTCCCCCTTATTCACATTCTCACACTCTCAGTATTCTAGGATAGACAGAAAAAAATAGCTAGTTAGATTTGTGTAGGTGCGCACCTGAAATTAATAAAAGTAAGGAAAAGTAAGAAAGTAAGAAGTAATCACCTTTCTCTTCCCATACATTCTCAAAACTTTATCAAAAAATAAAGTTTCAAAATTTATCTTCAGTTTCCGTCAATAATAATTGTTCTTATCAAAAAAATATGTTAATCCAAAACTGCTAGCCTTTGTATTATTCAGATCATCAATTTCCCGTTTACCATTCCTTCAACAACAAAAAACTTCCTAACTATTATTATACTGTTAAGTACAGTCTTCTTCTTCCACTATGCAGTTATTTAAATGCCAAAACTCAACCTGGCATTCCCCCCATATTCTCCCATTAAACGCTGTTCAACCCAGCTCCTATTATAAACCGTGTATATACATTGCATACCCCACATGTAATACAACATACCCCTCCATATAGAGTCAGTTCACTAAACACTACTTTAATTCATCTTCTAACTGAACTTCAAAGTAATAATCATTTTAAACACACTTAGGGTAACTCAATCAAACCCCAAAACATCGTAAAAAAATAACCATCTAAGTTAACTTATTTTTCACATTTCATAAAACACAATTGAAGTCCCAACAATTGAGCAAAGCATTACAATCCCCTCATCATATTTATCCCCAGACATTAATCAATGTACACATACAAATTTCAAGACCATATTCTGAGTACCCAACAATAATTTTCCGCTTTAGAAAAACTCCATCAAGTACCTTTGTAAACACAAAAATATCGTGTCCAACTTCTTCTTCTATCCGCCATCTGCAGAACCCTTTATCACTCTAATCATCTATCACTTCTCCATTTCTTTAATAACCTCAAATTTTTTTCAATAATTGCAATATCTATATCAATGTCACTATCCCCTTGAGGAGAGCTATCTTCTTTCATATCAGCTTCTTCATCAGTTTCTGACTTTTCATCCATCTCTTGTTCCCCATCTGTATATCCATTACTAGCAACCGCTAATCTCTTCCTTTCTAAATCCAATCTAATTTTCCTGTCTTGCCGTCTCAACAAATTTTCAAATAGTGGCATCTCTTCCTCACTCGAAGAATTCTCTCTAAGTTTCCTTTGCCTCTTAATTTCTTTTTCTTTCTGTCTATCCAACTTTCTTTTTACTGCCTGTCTTGTATTCATAAATGGAGGTTCAATATTTTCCCTAACTAACTCTTCACTCATATAATCGTCATACACGTTATTTTCCTCTGTCATGACTGTTTTTGGTATCGTTTCTTCTTGTTCAGCTGTATTAGATGCTGTTGTTACTTGTTTTCCATTCTCTATAGGTCTTGGATATAACGATTGTCTGACAATCTGTCCACCCGACAATATTTCTTCGGAACAATAATTATTATTATTATTATTCTCTGCATTCCTTTCCTCATTATCCCGCCTTAAGTGTTCTACATGTGAACGTGCAACATGCCCCGAAATTTGATTCTTTATAGTGTACGATACTGGACCTTTTTTTTCTAAAATATAGTATCCCGGGACCCAATGAGCATCAAACTTAGAGTTTTTTCTATGTTTTTTATAATATACCCTATCACCTACGTTAAACTCTTGTAAGTGTGCATTTTTATTTGCGTATTTCTTCTGTCTTTCTCTAGCCTTAATTATATTATTTCTTAAACGTACATGTGCTTTATGCATCTCTTGCAACCTTGTTTCCTGAAAATCTTCCCCCAGATATTTTCTCCTAGGTTTTAATAAATTATCAATTGGCAATATTGGTTCTCTTCCATGTACTAAGTAAAATGATGAGAAACCTGTTCCTTCATTTTCGTGTGTACGTATCGCCGCTAATGCTATCCCCAAATAAAGATCCCAATCCATATCGTGTTCTTCTACATTTTTCGCTAGAATATTGTATAGTGTTCTATGTTGTCTCTCATTTTTAGCGTTGGAAGTTGGTCTGTAACATGAAGTCTTAATGTGTTTTATATTCCAATCTTTTACCAATTTCTCAAACTTTTTATTTACAAACTCTTTCCCATTGTCTGTAAGTATTATTTGTGGACACCCAAACCTTGGTATAAATTCTTGTAAAAGCATATTTATAACTGAATCAGCACTCTTGTCTGGAATTGGATACACTTCTGGCCAAAGACTATATGAATCAACTATATGTAGTAAGTATACATTTCCCGATAATGTTTTTGGATGAGGACCTGAAATATCCAAACTTACTTTCTGCATTGGAAATTGAGGAATATCGGTATCTTGTAAAGGACATTTAATTATCTTCATGTTTCTTAACCTACACTTTTCACATGCTTCAACATATTCATATACGCTTTTGAATAAATTCGGCCAATAATATTTACTGCTAATAGCCTTCACTAACTTATCTCGTCCGAAATGCCCATTATTATCGTGGTATGCCTTTAAGACTTCTTGTTCTAAATGTTTCGGAATATATTTTCTTACTCCTTCACCTTTTTCACTGATATAATACAATTGATTGTCTTCTTGTAACTCAACAAACTTTCTTTTAAAACTATTTTCCCCTGTTTCTTTCAATTTCTTTTTTATCTGTACTACTTTTGGATCTAATTCTTGTTCTGTTTTCATATCAAACTGTTCTAAATGTGGGTCTTCTGTTCTAGCTTCCGACTCTTGCTCTGATGGTAAACTCTCAAATTCTTCCCTATTTATTATGGCAGAATCTAATATATTTACTTGCCAGTTTCGATCATCTACCTCTGGTTCAACTTCATCTTCCGTGTTTCCTGATGACTGTGGGTACGGGATTCTAGACAAAAGATCGGCGCACGTATTATGTTTCCCTGACACATATTCAACCTTAGCATTATACCCCTGTAAATTCAATGCCCACGTTTGTATTTTCCTATTTTGTATTGGTGCTTCTAATATCGACTTTAATGGCATGTGGTCAGTTCTAATAATGAAATTGGCGTTATGTAGGTAGTAATTTAATTTTTGAAGAGCGTAGTGTATAGCATATGCTTCTTTCTCAATAATCGGCCATTTCTTTTGAGTCTTGCTGAGTTTATGCGACAAGAAATAGATTGGTCTTTCATTTTTAACCCCTGGTATTCCAGATTCTTCTCCTTCATATGGTTGAACTAAACATGCTCCTATTGCGTTGTCTGAAGCATCTGTGTATAGTATTAGCTGTTTATTCAGGTCTGGATGTGTCAATAATGGTACCACCGTTAAGCTATCTTTTAAAAGTTCAAACGCTTTTTGACACTCTTCATCCCACTTAAATCTAGCGTATTTTCCTGTTAAATTCGTAATAGGTATTGCTATCCTAGAAAAAGCTGGTACAAACCGCCGATAATATGCACACGTTCCTATAAAAGCCCTTACTTCCTTAACGTTAGTGGGAGGAGGTAATTCTTTAATAACTTTTATTTTTTCCATGTCTGGTTTAATACCTTCCCTATTTATTATATAGCCTAAATATTTTGTTTCTGTCTTTAAAACTGGCACTTACTAAGCTTTAATTTAACGTCATGCCTTCTTAATCTGTCAAATACTAGTCTAACATGTTTTAAATGATTCTCTACATCTCCTTTCGTAAAAATCAATACGTCATCAATATATGCTAAGGCAAAACTTTGCATACCGTCTAGTACTTCATTTATTAAGAACATATAGTGAGATGGTGCATTTTTGAGACCGAATGGCATACGTAAAAATGTGTATGAACCCATATGAGTACAAAAGGCACTTTTATTTTGCGCGTCTACTGACATCGGAATACACCAAAATCCTGCCCTTGCGTCCAGCGTTGTGAAATATGTAGAACCATTAAGTAGCCCCAAAATATCATCAATTACTGGCAGTGGTACGCTACATTCTTAGTAATTTTATTTAACGCCCTGTAGTCACAACAGAACCTGTTCGAACCATCAGACTTGGCCACTATTACCACCGGAGATGACCATTCTGATTTTGATCTAGTTATTATGCCTGCTTTCAACATATCTTCTATTGCCTTTTCTACGACTTCTCTATTTCTTAATGGAGTTCTGTATGGTTTTAAACTAATTGGTGGATGATCTCCCGTGTCTATTTCCATCGTAACTGTTCGTGTCTTACCCAATTCTAAATCATTTATCGCAAACACATCTTGATTTTGCTTTATAAGTTGTTCTAACACTTCCTTATTTTCTGGCGAAGTTTTTAATTGTGCTAACAATTCTTTTCTCTTGTTACTTTGTCTAGTGCATGTATTTGTGCTGTATTCTTCTACATGGATGGATCAATTCATCCATTCTAACGTTCCTTTTCTTCTGTATCCACGTCTATTATTACTTCTTTCATTAGAGGTTTCTGAATAACTTATTCCTACCATATTTACTCTATCTGTTCCCAATATGTCACTAACGCTGTCATGTTCTAGCTTAGCTATTACACATCCTCTGTATAATTTAATTTCTCTACTGTGTTATTAATAACCATTACTGGAAATGTTAAACTTTTATCTAATTCTATTATTCCATCCGGAACTTCTAAACCTGGCTCATCAATTATTTCATTTTGCAATTCTGTGATTCTGACTATGTTTCCTGCTACATAATTGGTTTCTCTTCAGTCTTGCTTGTATTCAACTTTAACTGACTGTGGTTTTAAATTCATTGTTGTTTTGACTCTCAACTAGTGTCGACACATGCATATCTCCTCTAGATCTACGTAAACATCTTGGAATTTTAATTTATTGCAAATCAAATAAAAGTCTCACCCCATTTTTCAATAAAAAATCTCGTCCCAATATCATATTTCTATTTAAATCTTTAACCACATGGACAAGCATGCTAACATTTATCCTCCTATTTCAAATTTATCATCGTTTGTCCTACCACTTCTAATTTTGTCCCGTTACCGAATGAAGATTCTCCTGAACTCTACAATATTTACAATTTTTTTAACATTCGCTATAAAAATGCTTCTTTATCACGCTCAACTTGTGCTCCCGATCAACTAATGTTCTAACTTTATATTTCCTATCTGTACTCTATACATGAGCTAGGATCTACCACATTTTAATGACAATTGTTTTACCTCAGCTTGTTTTTTATTCTAAATGTCTACTCTACTATATCATCCTTTGGGTTTTTAATATTGATACTCTTTTTGGATCTTAGTATCTTCCCTCCTACTGCCGATCCTATTCAGTAAGCGGGATGCCAATTTCCCTGATTTTCGACCTTCTAAAATTTCTCCGTATTTTCCAGAATTCCAATTTGTGGTCTGCCATTTGCCATTCTATTCTGTATACTCGTCTGACACCTCTACTATTTTGCGTAATCGATGGGCCACTTCTGTTACCACAAAAGCGAAAAATGTGCCCACGTTGGTGACACCCCACAAACCCACATTCGAGTTTTTGTGTTACCTTCCGTTTCTTACAGTATTTCTCACTTGTTCTCTTCTATCTGATTATATACATTCCCGTTTCTTTGTACCCTCTGATTTCTCCTCGTCTTCCTCTCCTCCATGTCTATATTGTCCTATTTCCATAGGTTCTTATTCTATCTTCCGAACTACTACCTAACTCTCGTCCTACCCTTAGCCTAAACTCTCCTCCTCAGCTTTCGTCTGTATAGCGATATCTACCGCTTGTGACAATCTTGCAGGATTCTCTCTTAATAATTTAAATTTCAATCCATCTGACCTAATCCCATCAACAAAAATCCCCACTAACATCCGTTCCACTTCTTCTGCTCGTACATTCTGTCCTAAGAATGACTCTTCAGCTAAGTTGATTAACCTGTCACTATATAGCTGAACACTTTCTGTGCTGTTTTGCCTAGTCTGTCGCAACACTGAGAATGCGTGTTGTGGATCAGTACTTTCAGCCTTTTCTTGCGAGATCATCTTTGAATTCTTCCCAGGTTTCACCTCCTGCTGCTTCTAACTTTTCTAATAGTGGTCAGAAACTGGACTTGTACTTGTTCTGTATGCCAAGTTCTTTTTCTCTCCATCTGTAGCATTTACCAAATATGCATGTTTTTTTCAATGGAAATTATCCATTCTTAAAACTGATTTGCTTGACCACTAAATCTTTCAACCTCATGCTTATATTCTGTTGTCTTAACACCGCATCCAACTTGATATTGCCCCCCAATCCAGTGAGTACCTGTGAAAAATCTTGGGATTCCATCCTAAACTTATAATTATCAATCAATATACAATATTTCAACAATATGATTTCAAACCCAGCAACAATACATAATCTGTTAATTACTCTAAACTTATCTAATTAACTTAACTAAATCCTCCCAAATCGAAGATCTTGACGAAGAAAATATTCCTGTTTCAAACCTGAATTCTGACACAGCAATTAAATGACCTCCTGATTCAAAATTTCCTACACCACATAAAAAATATGCTCTACTCACCAGCTCGTTAAAATGATCAGAACAACGAAGAGCCTCTGGATTTCTTTCCTTCCTAATTTAATCGAAGTCGAATTCAAATCTTCCAATATTTCCTGACGTTGCTCACGCTTCGATATCAGGCTCGCAACAAGACTTTGAATACCTGCTCGATTAACTGTATGCGTTGGACTTTCCTTTCCTCAAGCAAGGTCACCTTCACGCAACCGACAACTGCTCCCGACAAAAAAAACTCACTTTCCAGCAGCCTCTGTGATATTCATATATATCAAACGTCAATCCAGTCAGCACAATTGTACTTAAAGCTGACGCTATCCAGTCTTTATTTCATGTGGAACTCTCGCCATGGTCAGTTTAAAATTACTTGATTCAAAACCCCGAGTTGAGACACGTTGCCCTCTTTTACTTGAAGTGACCATCGTAACTGTTCGTGTCTTACCCAATTCTAAATCATTTATCGCAAACACATCTTGATTTTGCTTTATAAGTTGTTCTAACACTTCCTTATTTTCTGGCGAAGTTTTTAATTGTGCTAACAATTCTTTTTCTCTTGTTACTTTGTCTAGTGCATGTATTTGTGCTGTATTTCTTCTACATGGATGGATCAATTCATCCATTCTAACGTTCCCTTTTCTTCTGTATCCACGTCTATTATTACTTCTTTCATTAGAGGTTTCTGAATAACTTATTCCTACCATATTTACTCTATCTGTTCCCAATATGTCACTAACGCTGTCATGTTCTAGCTTAGCTATTACACATCCTCTGTATAATTTAATTTCTCTACCTGTGTTATTAATAACCATTACTGGAAATGTTAAACTTTTATCTAATTCTATTATTCCATCCGGAACTTCTAAACCTGGCTCATCAATTATTTCATTTTGCAATTCTGTGATTCTGACTATGTTTCCTGCTACATAATATGGGTTTCTCTTCAGTCTTGCTTGTATTAAATTAACTGACTGTGGTTTTAAATTCATGGTTGTTTTGACTCTAACTAGTGTCGACACATGCATATCTTCCTCTAGATCTACGTAAACATCTTGGAATTTTAATTTATGCAAATCAAATAAAAGTCTCACCCCATTTTTCAATAAAAAATCTCGTCCCAATATCATATTTCTATTTAAATCTTTAACCACATGGAACATATGCCTAACATTTATCCCTCCTAATTTCAAATTTATCATCGTTTGTCCTACCACTTCTAATTTTTGTCCCGTTACCGAATGAAGATTCTCCTGAACTCTAAATATTTTACAATTTTTTTAACATTCGATATAAAAATGCTTCTTTAATCACGCTAACTTGTGCTCCCGAATCAACTAATGTTCTAACTTTATATTTTCCTATCTGTACTATACATGAGCTAGGATCTACCACATTTAATGACAATTGTTTTACCTCAGCTTGTTTTTTATTTCTAAATGTTCTACTATACTCATCCTTTGGGTTTTTAATATATTGATACTCTTTTTGGATCTTAGTATCTTCCCTCCTACTGCCGATCCTATTCAGTAAGCGGGATGCCAATTTCCCTGATTTTCTGACCTTCTAAAATTTCTCCGTATTTCTCCAGAATTCCAATTTGCTGGTCTGCCATTTGCCATTCTATTCTGTATACTCGTCTGAACACCTCTACTATTTTGCGTAATCGATGGGCCACTTCTGTTACCACAAAAGCGAAAAATGTGCCCACGTTGGTGACATCCCCAACAAACCACATTCGAGTTATTTGTGTTACCTTCCATGTTTCTTACAGTATTTCTCACTTGTTCTCTTCTATCTTGATTATATACATTCCCGTTTCTTTGTACCATCTGTATTTCTCCTCGTCTTCCTCTCCATCCATGTCTATATTGTCCTATTTCCATAGGTTCTTCAATTCTATCTTCCGAACTACTACCTAACTCTCGTCCTACCCTTAGCCTAAACCTCCTCCTCAAGCTTTCGTCTTGTATAGCGATATCTACCGCTTGTGACAATCTTGCAGGATTCTCTCTTAATAATTTAAATTTCAATCCATCTGACCTAATCCCATCAACAAAAATCCCCACTAACATCCGTTCCACTTCTTCTGCTCGTACATTCTGTCCTAAGAATGACTCTTCAGCTAAGTTGATTAACCTGTCACTATATAGCTGAACACTTTCTGTGCTGTTTTGCCTAGTCTGTCGCAACACTGAGAATGCGTGTTGTGGATCAGTAATTTCAGCATATTTTCTTGCGAGATCATCTTTGAATTCTTCCCAGGTTTCACCTCCTGCTGCTTCTAACTTTCTTCTAATATGGTCAGAAACTGGACTTGTACTTGTTCTGTATGCCAAGTTCTTTTTCTCTCCATCTGTAGCATTTACCAAATATGCATGTTTTTCAATGGAAATTATCCATTTCTTAAACTGATTTGCTTGACCACTAAATCTTTCAACCTCAGTGCTTATATTCTGTTGTCTTAACACCGCATCCAACCTTGATATTGCCCCGCCAACTCCAGTGAGTACCTGTGAAAAATCTTGGGATTCCATCCTAAAATTTATAATTATCAATCAATATACAAATATTTCAACAATATTGATTTCAAACCCAGCAACAATACATAATCTGTTAATTACTCTAAAATTATCTAATTAACTTAACTAAATCCTCCAATCGAAGATCTTGACGAAGAAATATTCCTGTTTCAACCCTGAATTCTGACACAAGAATTTAAATGACCTCCTGATTCAAAATTTCCTACACCACATAAAAAATATGCTCTAATCAAGCTCGTTAAAATGATCAGAACAACGAAGAGCCTCTGGATTTCTTTCCTTCCTAATTTAATCGAAGTCGAATTCAAATCTTTCCAATTATTTCCTGACGTTGCTCACGCTCGATATCAGGCTCGCAACAAGACTTTGAATACCTGCTCGATTAACTGTATGCGTTGGACTTTCCTTTCCTCAAGCAAGGTCACCTTCACGCAACCGACAACTGCTCACGACAAAAAAAACTCACTTTCCAGCAGCAATCTGTGATATTCATATATATCAAACGTAATCCAGTCAGCAACAATTGTACTTAAAGCTGACGCTATCCAGTCTCTTATTTTCATGTGGAACTCTCGCCATGGTCAGTTTAAAATTACTTGATTCAAACCCCGAGTTGAGACAAGTTGCCCTCTTTTACTTGAAGTGACTGTATAAAGTATTGTAGACCTTGATTTTATAATTATGGAATTTGTACCATAACCTTGAGTTCACCTTCAACAATCCCACGGGTTAAAACTCATACTTTATACTGATTTTTGATGCAGAACGGCATTACTTGCATTTTGCGTTGTTCAGGTCTCCAATTAACTTCATAATTACGCAATAACAACAGTCTTTCAAAAAAATAAGCATCAATCAAACCTTTTCTTTAGCGCTGACCTTGAAATTGGATCTCCTTCTTAATCAGGAATCTAGTGCAAACCCAGAACATGTACCAACAGTCGGCTTTCATCTGTTGTTTTTCAGAATAAATACTTCTCTTGACATGCCAGACATAACTATGGCGGTATTCTCTCTCCGCGACCTCCCATGTTTCGTAAGGTCAAAGGCACCAAATCAACCTGGTGTTACAGAGCTACACACAGGTGATGGTCGTGATCATATAGCATCACACAAGTCAGTCTTCGCGTTGTTAGAAAGGTATTTTATTGATGAAACATTCTATCTCAGCGCATATGATGGAGACTCCCTTCGTGGTGTTTACATCTCTTCTCGCTGGTCCCAAGTCAAGTCTAAAAACAAGTGACGTGTGTGTGTTCCTAGATACACTTCTTCATTCGTGCACACACGTTCACTATGGTTTTCCCCCTAGTCAAGGAATGCGCAGCATTCCTTAACTCTTTACTCCTAACCTAGAATCCCTCACTGTTACAATATCTCTAAGTGTGAGCCTACATCCATACCTTTCATCTTTAATTGTGTCTCTGATTCTACCTGTATTTGTTTTTCCTTAACTCTTGCCATTTCATCTATCTCTTTTTGCTTTAGTTCTCTCTCCTGATCTAATTGCTTTTGCTTTAATTCTAATTCTTTTTGTTTAATCTCTTTATCATGTTCTAACTGTTTCTGTTTTAATTCTAATTCTCTTTGCTTAACCTGTTTGTCATCTTCTAGCTGTTTTTGTTTTGTTATCTCAGCTAGTTCTGCAATCTCCTTTTGGTGTTGTCTTTCTCGTGCACGTTCATCTCTCTCCGCATCCTCTTTTCGTGCACGTTCAGCTGTCTCAGCATCTTTTGCTTCTTTAAATTTCTTATCAGCATACTGCTCTAAGTCCTTTCCTGTGTATTGTAATTCCTTGCCTGCTTTTATGAAGTCAGCTAAAGTTGCCATGTTGTTGGGAGACTAGATAGATTTGACAGGCACTCAAATATCTACTCACTTATTTATCTTAGATATGTTATGTTTCTTAATTCCTGTGTACACCAACTATATTCTTAGCTTGCACACTGACAAATAGAGCACGCAATATATATCAATAGCTTACACTCTGAAAAAGAGATGCATTATTAATCACATTGCATGCCAAATACGATGGTATACTCATCTTAACGTTCCAGAAAATCAGGTACAATCGTTTGGCACTGCGGCATACACACGAGTTACTTTTCTAACCGGCTGTTGTTCACCCTGGTTCACAAGAGCAGCAACAATTAACAAATTGCAAATGACATATCACTTTCGACAAATTGGTACAATCACAATGACATGCCCCCGGACAAATACAATGTAGTTTAATTAATATTAAATGTCAATGTCCTGTCTTCGTTCTCACGTTTTATGCCTTTCGTTCCTAATCTAGTTTAATCTATGGAAGTGTTGTGCAGACCAAGTCTAATTTGCATAGCCAAAACTAGTGCCATCGCGACGGTAAACAAATAGAAAAATACGAAAAAAATTCAATAACTGCTTTGAAATAAATATAACTGTCATAATAATGTTTAAATAAATAAATATATTCATTCACTAACTTAAATAAACAAATAATAGTTAATATAAAGCACAGATTCAGGCGGGCAGCAGCTTGGCGATTTGTAAACAATCAGATGCTGAATGCAAATGGCGTAAAACAACTGTTTGTCAGTCGCAATACGTCAGAGGCGCAGCGCTATTTTTAGCTTGCAAAAATCGATAATGTTGCCGGCATGTGTATCGCTCCGCCATGAATCATGTTTGATAATTATTCATAAACAAATAAGTAATTACATAAATAAATGAAAGAAAATCATAATATCAATACTTACAACTTCGAAGAACACATGAATATAAGTACACAATATTTCACTAAACACAAATAAACATTATTTTGTCACGATAGGCACAGCTCAGCTCGCAACTTAATCTAGTCTGCACAGTTATCAGTCACTGACATAAATTAAACCCTGTAATTCACTACTAGTAACCTTAGTCTAGAGCCGTGGGTGAGTGTAATAGCTTGAACATTTGTCCAAGCCAAACTTCTGACACCACTTTAATCCTAGCCTGTCAGCAACCGATGTTTCAGGCATCATAGGATTACTTCTCTCGCACCACACAAGGAACTTGCAAGTCGTGTGAGAGGAAATGGATGATACATTTTATTGCCGTTGGCTCTTTACATTTACAAAACAGTCGCTATCAAATCACACACAAAGCCACAGAATTGCCTATCACTAGTTTCCTAACCCTATTGCTAATCTCTATCTACTTGGCTACAGAAACCCCTATCGACACTAAACGGTGCGATCGCTAAGAAGTCAGTCCCTAGTCTGACTCTCCTACTCGCGTGGCTACACATCACGCGGAAGGACCTTGTGCGTCCTTCGGCTTTTTGCGTGCTGTATCACTCAGCACGCTTATAGCAGCCGTCTCCTATTGAGTGGCAATCTACTTCTCCATGGCTATTCACGTAGGCGTGATTCTGCCGTGACCAGAGTACTAACTATCTGGTCGACGCCTCCGTGTCTCATGAGAGAACTAGTTAATAGTCCCCCTTCCTATCACCTACCCTGCCCTCATATCGGGGCACTGTGTTACCTCTGATCTACTTGAGGTTGACCACTCTTCCCGGTGGTCTTCTATCTTGAGGCAGACCTCAGACCTCTATACTTCAGTCTTTGACAGCTGGCGTAGGCTACAGGGAATAGCTCTGATGGTACATCTCCCTTTCTCTGCAACAACGTTGCCCCAATTCCTATGTTACTGGCATCGGTGCGCAGCACGAATGGTTGGTCGAGGTCTGGTAGATGTAAGACTGGATGAGCAGTTAATGCCTGCTTTAGTGCTGTGAAAGTTCTCTCACAGTCAGCTGTCCAATTGACTTTCTCTGGGTTCCCCTTTTTGGTAAGATCCGTTAAAGGTGCTGAAAGAGTGTTGAAGTCCTTGATGTATCTTTGATAGAATCCACATAAGGATACAAATGATCTTACATCCTTCTTTGTTTTTGGACGAGGTGCTCTCTGGAGTTTGTCCACATTTCCCTCTTGTGGAGTTATCAGTCCATGAGATATTTTATGACCTAGAAAGTCCAATTCTTGGAATCCTATTTGACACTTCTTTGGTTTAGCCGTTAATCCAGTTTCTCTGAGGCGCCTGAACAAAAGATGAAGTGTTTTTAATGCTCTTCAAATGTTTCAGTTGCGATCAGGATGTCATCCATGAAGTGACTGATGTCTGGATGCTGTAGTGGGTCAAGTAATTTTCTCATCATACTGTAGCAGTATGTGTATATTGGGTGGGCAAAACTACAGCACGCTTGAGCATCAGGATGGAATGGGAAGAAGGATGCTCAAGTCGTGACGTAGTTTGTTGTTAGGAACCAGTCAACATCTGGGCCTGGAAGAGAGAAGACGCCATGTTGTATGAAGGTTGTAGAAGTTGTCATCAAGATGAAATAAATCTCTATTTATACTCAAACATAGAACTCGTTAGTCCTATTTATCTGTGCGCTGTTACAATACGTGTGAAAACGCTGGGAGCATTACTTAATCCGAATGGAAGAACGTTGAAC
Source organism: Cepaea nemoralis (assembly GCA_014155875.1). Lineage (NCBI taxonomy): Eukaryota > Metazoa > Mollusca > Gastropoda > Stylommatophora > Helicidae > Cepaea > Cepaea nemoralis. The sequence goes on along the minus strand of JACEFZ010021716.1, from coordinate 62,517 downwards.
TCATAGTGTCCTCCAGGCGTGCTGAAAGCTAACCATGGTCTAACTTCCGGTTTTACAGGAATCTGATAATATCCCTTACTCAGATCAATCCTAGTGAAGTACTTAGCTCGGTTGAGTGCTGTGAAGAGTTTATTCTGATCAGGCAGAGGTTCTGCTTGGAATTCAGTAATAGCATTGAGTCGTCGATAATTGATGCACAATCTATGTTCTCCACTTGGCTTTCTCAATAAAACGACGCTAGCACTGTAAGGTGATTCAGATGGTGAGATTATTCCTGCGGTGAGCAGCTGTTGTATTTCTTCCTCTGAAGTCTTTTGCTTTGCATAAGGAACTGGGTAAGTCTTGACTCGCACAGGCACTGTGTCTTTTAACTTCATGTCAAATTCCTCCAAATCAGTTCTTCCTGGCATATCAGTAAGTACTTCTGCATATTTTGCCATAAGTTCCCTAATCTGCTTTTGCTGATCCTTTGTTAAGTTGGGATTGATTTCCACATCCTTAAAGGTCTCCTTGGCTTGCAGTTGGCACTCGACTCCCATTGTTGATCCTTCTTCGACTTCAGTAGCCACACTCATGGCCATCAGATGTGCAGGTTCGGTGGTTGAGGGTCTTTCATGAAACTTCTTCAAGAGGTTTATGTGACTGAAATTCTGTAGTTGGTACGTGAGATCTTCTCCGTCACTACATAAGGTCCTCTCCATCCGATTTGCAGCTTATTCTGACTGGTTGGAAGCAGCAACATCACCTTCTCTCCTACCTCTAACTCTCTATCCTTTGCCTTGCGGTTGAAATTACGAGCAATTCTTCGTCTGGCTTGACGTAGATTGACATTCGTTTGTTTCCAACTGTGTTGTAAACGATTTTTCAACTCGGCAACATATTTAGATGCAGTCACGACTGTATCATCTGTAGTATTATCGGTCCAGGTTCGAAGTAACGCCTCAAGTGGTCCTTTGATCGGTCGTCCAAACAACAGTGTGGCTGGAGTAAAACCTGTTGAGTGATGGGGTACCTCCCTGTAAGCGAATAAAGCTGCGGGTAAATACAAGTCCCAATCCTCTGTCTTCTCCTGGGCAATTTTGCGCAGGATACTAATCAAGGTCCCTTTCCACCTTTCCAGAAGTCCATTCGACTGAGGATGATATGGTGAACTGAAGATATGGCCTGCATGAAAAAGCCTGAAGGTCTCTTCCATGAGCTTACCACGAAACTGTGAACCGTTGTCCGTCAAGATCCTTTGTGGGAATCCTAGACGTGTGAATATTCCTATTAATGCATCAGCGACGTGTTTGGAGTCACAGCTGGTCATAGGAACTGCTTCGGCCCACATGGTTGTTGTGTCCACAAGCGTTAATATGAATCGGTTTCGCCTCTTCGTTGCTGAGAGAGGTCCGATTATGTCTACCGCCACTTTCTCAAATGGAATTCCAGTGATAGGCGATTCACCCAACATTGCCGGTGGTGTCCGGTGTTTTGGTGATACTTTCTGACACTGTGGGCATGATTTTACAAACCGTTGTATGTCTGAGTTCATCCCTGGCCAAAAGTAGTGAGTTGCAATCCGCTGTGTAGTAGCGTTGATACCCATATGCCCACTGAATGGTAGATAATGACCCATTTCTAAGATCTGAGTCCTGTATTGAGTTGGTACAACAAGTTGGTTAAACTCTTGTCCAGCTCGTCCTGCTTTTCTGTAAAGAAGTGCTGAATTCATGAACAGATCACCTTTACGTAGAGGTAAATGTGATTTTGGCAGTTTTCTGAAGCAGGGTTCCAAGGTGCTGTCGGCCTCCTGTGCCCTCTTCAGTTCCTCCGTTCGAGGGATTGGCGTAGTTTTTTCTGGAGGTTTTGTCGCCTGTGATCGAGTGGTCAAGGTCGCCACCGCCACAGATTGAACAGGTTCTCCTAGAACAATAAATCTACAGCCGAGGATTACATGATATATCGGATCGTCCAAGATTGCTGCCTTGATCGTCCCAGGTGACATACCGCGAGGCTATGTTCACTTTTGCCACTGTAAGAGACATGTTTGTTGAACTCTTCAGTGGTCCCTGTAATTCCACTATTTCCTCTGTCACCTGTTCAGGGTGAACTAAGGATGATGAAACAACACAGTCATACGATAATCCAGTATCGTATAAACAAGTCGTTTTGAATCCATTTAGCAAGATGGATTCCACAACCGGAATACGAGATGAGATGTCTTGATGAGGTGTCTGTTTGGACGTTTCACCAGTGCTCACTTGTTTCTCTCTTTTCGGTTGGCCAAACAGGCCGCTGTGTGTGGAGGTGGCTTCTTCCTGCAATTCTGAAATGTGTGACCTCTAATTTTGCAGTGGGTACAGAATGGTTTGTCCTCCTTCGGCGCTGTTTGGGTTGTGTTTTGAGTGTTTTTCTGGGATTTCCCCTTTTTCTTGGTGGCTGAAGTGTTTTCATCCTCTTTTTGCTTGGGATTTTTCGTTTGAGAGGGGGCGTTGTTCGAATGTCCCTTTCCTCCCATCTCCCTCTGAGATTTCTCAAATCTCTCGGCCAGGATGATTATATTGTGTAGGCTGTATGCTACGTTTTGGGTTACGAATGCTTTCATTTCTTTTGGCATTTTCCCCGTGATCTGGTCAATGATGATCATTTCACGGAGCCCCTCATAACTTTCATCAAACTCTCCCAAGCAAGTCCATCGCTGGATGTATGCCTTCAGTCGATCAACCAGTTGTGCGTAGGTTTCACCCGACTCCTTCCTTGCGGTTTTGAACCTGAGTTTATAAGATTCCGCGTCCACTTCGAAGCGGCTCAAGAGCGCCGTCTTAAGTGTTGTGTAGTTCTGCTGTTCCTCTCTGGTGAGGCGCGAGAACACATCATACGCCGTGGATCTTAAAGCCTGCGCCAACTTCGTTGCCCATCTCCCTTCATCTAGACCACAGCTGACAGCCATTGCCTCGAAGCGTTGTAAAAATCCTTCGATGTTGTCAGTCTGGTCGTTAAATGGTTCGAGAGGAAACGACATAGCTCCGGAGCTAAGGTGTGAGATACTCGAATGTGATTCCGTCACTGGCAATCCTGATGATGTTGGGGGCGTGGAGGCGCTGCTTCCCTCTAGTCTTCTGATTTCCAATTCCGTCTCCATTCTCTTCAACTCCAGTTGGTGTTGACGTTCTCTCTCCTTATCTTCCATTTCAGCCTGTAGTCTTCTCTCTTTCTCTTCTATTTCTGCTTAAAGTCTTTTTTCCCTCTCAGTTAACTCAGCCTGAAGGTGTTTTTCCTTCTCAGCTAACTCAGCCTGAAGGTGTTTTTCTTTCTCAGCCAACTCAGCCTGAAGGTGTTTTTCTTTGAGGGCCAGTTCCGCTTGCAGTCTTTCCCTTCTGTCGAATGCATCTGAAACATAGTTAGCTAGCTCAGGGCCATCTAACCCGCATTCTCTACCTGTTTCCATTATTTGGGCTCTAAACTTTGCAGTTTCCGCCATACTTAGAATTTATTGCCCTGCTTTGCTCTACCTAAAAAAATATAAGTGCAGTTGGGTCTGATCTGTGTAAGCTTGTCAGTCCCTGGATCTGCAAATATACAGCAAAGCATGCGCAAATTTAAACACTTAATGTTATGTCTGTCTGTCAATGCTGGAAAAGCCAAAGACAGCAGACTTTGAAGTAACCAGAATTAATTCCTAGTAAAAGAAAAGAATCTGAAATTAGACAGAGATTTCCCTCCGGATAAGATTTTCCGGTGGTTGATGAAATGGTGTTAAGTTCAGACTCCACAGGAAAATAACACCCTCTCTGAAAGAGAAGTAGTGTTTGGATAGTAGATACACACACTATATTTAAATTAAGATGTGATCTTATTAACCTGAACACACATTATTCGGGTAACAGAGATTATATCTATGTGTGAGTAATGATGTACAACATACATGTTGTCAATTAATTAAGTTTATCACAAATGACAATACTTAATCTAAAGATGTTTATGCAAATGTTTTATGTAATTGTTTAAATACACACAATGTGCACTGTTTGATTTATTTTATTCCCTGGGAACAATCCGGGACGCAGCCTTCCCAATATGTCATATATTCTGAATGGACTGGGAAATCACTGTAGTGCATGCCCCTTTTCTAACCAAAGAAGTTGGGCCCCATCCTCTTCTGTCTTCAATAACCCCAGAATATGACCCTCGAGTTATCTGCAGGCGTCGTCTTATTAATTTAGTCTAGGAGATATAGATTATGGTCCTGGTGGGAATAATAAATACTAAATGAGACTCTGCCCCTCCTCCAAGGATTTCTTTAGCTCTTGAGCCCCCTTTTAGTTATCAATTCTGAGGAAATATCTGAAGAATTCTCTCAGCCTGATTTATGTTAAGAAAGCATGGATGATGAGCAGTTGATAGATCTAGAGTCTTCTCTCCCCATTGTAGTAAGTCATTATGAGTGGATTTGGTTTTTAACAATTAAACATTTAACAAATCTCAGTAGACACTGACACATGTTGTACATATTTGACAAATCTCAGTAGACATTGACATATGTTGTACACATTTGACAAATCTCAGTAGACAGTGACACAAGTAGTACACATTTGACAAATCTCAGTTGACATTGACATATGTTGTACACACACAAGATGGAGAATCACAGATAGGTTTGACTCGACAAATCACATAAGGTCATTGAACAGTTCATAATTTTATTGACTGGCCTGTGTCCTCTGGCCCATTACATACATAGTCACAGTGGGTTACACCGGAGAACATATAAATTGGCCTATAGACCACAGTTTACAGTCAAGCTTAAATAAATATCAATGTCCACATGTTTGAATAACACTGTAAACATTCAAATGGTGTACATTATGAGTGTGGTGATGTTCATTCAACATGTTAGGTATGTGTTCCTGAAATGGTGTGGTGTGTTCTTGTGAGAGACATAAAACCTGTGATGGAGAGATTTAGGATCAGCCTCGGTCCATTGTCGGATCCGCTTCAGTTCTGCCCGTGTAGCGTCTCTGAAGGCTTCCCATACTCAGCTCATGGCTTAGTCATCTTCCATCTCACAGTCATCTCTCTCTCTGGTCTGGGTTGGTTTGGCCTAGGTGGTTGGTTTGGCCAGGTGGTTGTTGGTAGCCACCAAGAATCACTGATGAATATTCACATATATATGTACATTCCTATCAATACAATATTCTAAAAGTAGGTCAGAAGAAATCTAAATTCCTGAAGTAGGAACTAGTTCTCCCCCCTCCCTTTTCTCTTATCTAGTGTTGGGTTAATTTGGGGTGGTCAGAGTTTATCACACTGTGTACGTCTTGTATCATCTGGTTCCTGCTGTATGTAAGTTCTCATTGGACCTGGGGTCAGTGAGACGTGTACAGTAAGACGGTGACAAGAGTGAGGATGTGTCAAGATGCATGTACATAAATGGAATACATTTATAACATTTCGATCACTCAGTGGTGTTTGTAGTGTGTATAAATAATTCTCTGTGTTTTCCCAATTAACCAACTTCTTCTTCTTCTGTGTATAATAACTCTTCTCCCATTATCTGTTGTTGTTGTGGTGTTGAGTGTTGGGGGTGTGGTGTTGAGTGTTGAGTGGTGTGGTGTTAAGTTAACTTCTGGTGGTGGAGTTCCGCGAAGCACAACTTTTCTGAGGTGATGCAGTTCATAAGTGCCCTTACCTAATTAAAATTTGACACAAATATACATATTTATTTATCAAACCCTATCCTTCAATAGATGAAGCAGAAAGGAAAGATTTGATTTCTCATTCAGCTTTCTAGTTTGTAAATAGGCATAGATAAGTCTGTTTTTGAACGAGGCACTGGTTCTAGTACACGAACTGTCATTTTAGCTGTAGATAGTGATAGCATTATTAGCAGTGTTTCTGGTGAAAGGCACAAGATTGCTTTAGAATCATCACTTCGTACAGTTGTTCAGAATAGAATGTAGTATTATTATGCACTTCCTAAAGTTAATGATTATCTTTAAGAATATCAGAGATTGCAGTATCAGAAGAGAGTATTAGAGTGTCAGTTGCCCGGGAATTGGCACTGCGTCGTCAGAATGGAAAAGTCAAACATTTTACACTTCAGAGGTTTTAATTTATAATAATATATTTCAATTGACATTACAAACACTGAATACCATTCCTTGGCACTTGATACATCTGGTCATCAGTTTAATCTAAGGACTAACAAGCTCACCTGGGATCCAGACATTCTGCCTTCCTTATTGACAATTTTGGTCACACAATCTTTTCACGTCTGTTCATCAGGCGGTTTTCAGAAAGAGTGCGGGTTTATTAACATATTCTGATGAAATATTTGAATGGAGGCATTGTCACGTGTCTTGTATTGACGAATGATCCTTTGCGCCTTGGCTGATGAAATAATTCCGAGAAATGTAACATTTCCAAGAATCCACGTCAGCCGTCGATCTGTTTAGTTTCACTTTCGCGTCCGTTTTTCCAAGTTTGTTTCATTTTCGCGTCTGAACTGTCAATTGATGTAGTTGTAATTTCTCTTTTGCGTGCATATTTTGGTAAATGAATAATGGTGGGTAGCGTTATGCTACAATCAGTCGACATTTTTATAAATTTGGATGAGATATTTCTTTACTTGGTCAAAATCTTTCACATTTGGCTAACAAGTTTTCCTACTTTTTATAAGTTTGGTGGAGATATTTATAAGTTTGTCCGATAATTTTCACGTTTAGTTAACAAATCTGCCTGCTTTTGGACAAGAAATGTCTTCACTTGGTCAATAGTTTTCACCGTTGGCTAACACATTTTCATACATTTTATAAAATTTCTTTACTGGGCGACTATTTTTCATCGTTGGCTAACCGATTTTCTTACTTTGGTCGACATGTTTTCCTACATTTTGTAAGTTTGGTCGAGATATTTCATATCTTGCCCAATATTTTTCCTAATTTGGGTAAGATTTTCTTATAACGGTCGACATATTTATAAGTTTGTCCATCGTTTTGCATATTGCATTACTTCGGTCGACATATTTCTTGATGTTAGTAGCATGTTTTTTTTACTTGTTATAAGTTCGGATGAGATATTTCATTACTTGGCCAATATTTTTCACCTTTACCTAACAAATTTTCATACATGTTATACGTTTAAACGAGACATCTATAAGTTTGACCGATACTTTTTCCTATTTGGCTAACATGATTTCTTAGTTGGTCAATATTTGTTTCTCATTAGGTTAACACATTTTCCCAATGTTTGTAAATTTGATGTAAATTTTTCTTTACTTGGTCAATATTTGTCTCATTAGGTTACCAAATTTTCCTAATTTTTATAAGTTTGGATTTATTATTTCTTCACTTGGGCAATATTTGCCCCATTTGGTTAACAAAGTTTCCTACATTTTATACGTTTGGTTGAAATATTTCTTTACTTGACCAATATTTGTCCGATTTGGCTAACATTAATTTCTTCTTGGTCGATATTTTTCTTATTTGTGTAACAAATTGTCCTACTTTTTATAAATTTGTACGAGCTATTTCTTTACTTGACCAATATTTTTTCCTATTTGGGTAAGAAATTTTCCTACTCTTTATAAGCTTCACCGAGCTATTTCTAAATTCGGACACCATTTTCCCCTAATTTTCATAAGTTTGGGTGAGATATTTCCTATTTTGGTCAACAGTTTCCCCATTTTGGCTGACAGATGTTCCTACTTTGTATAAGTTTAGTTGAAATGTTTCTCTCTTTGGTCGATATTGTTTCACATTTGGTTAAAGTTTCATACTTTTCATAAGTATTGGTGAGATATTTCTGTATTTGGCCAAGAATTTTATTACTTTGGTTCACGTATTTCCTACTTCGGTCGACATGTTTCTTAGTTTGAACAATATTTTCACCCTATGGCTAACAAATTTTCCTATTTTTTATAAATGTTGACGAGACATTTATAAGTTTGACCGATTTTTTTCACATTTGGTTAACAAAGTTTCCTACTTTTCATAAGTATTGGTGAGATATTTCTGTATTTGGCCAATAGTTTTCACCTTTGCTTAACAAATTCTCCTACATGTTATGTTTGGCTACGATATTTATAAGTTTGGTTGAAATATTTATTTACTTGACCACTATTTTTCATCTTTGACTAACACATTCTTCCTACTTTGGTCGACACATTTTCCTACCTTTTTTGGGTAAGTTTAGTCGATATATTTCTTTACTTGGCAAATATGTTTCACATTTGGTTAACAAACTTTCTTACTTTTTTATAAGTTTTGTTGAGCTGTTTCTTGTTTTAGCCAACATTTTAATAATTTGTCTAACACATTTTCTTATTTCAATGTTGAAATGATACATAGGACCTGTACTTTTGTCTGGGTTTGAAACATGGCAATGAGCAGACAAGTTGTAAAACAATGGAAATATGTTTTTAGGGAAAGATGCAACGACTCGTATATAGACACAGCAATGACTTTTTCGTACGCACCCGCTGACGAACCGTGTGAGTGTTTTAATAGTTATGAACCGACCCCCGTGCGATCAATGAATCACATCTATCAGCAACCATCCAGCCACTTAATGACTTTTGGATATGGCGCCGATGACGTACGGCAGGCACCCGCCAACCTAGGATAATATTATGGTTGTTGTGGTAGTAGTAGTAGTAATGGTAGGATGTTTTCTCGGACATCTGCACCCGTTTACAAAACACTTGGAAGGATGTGTTGTTCGCAGTCTCTGTACCTTTGTGTTCGGGTGTGTATTTATTCGTCCATTCTTGTGAGTGTGTAGGTGTCATTGTTATTGTGATGTCTCTGTATTTGTCTGTATGTGTCTGTGTGTGTGTGTACGTTTGTCTATTCTTGTCATGCGGCCGTACTTGTGTCTTTGTTCTTGTGTGTATGTGTTTTACACATGCCGATAAAGAGACTAGTATCTCTATCAATGGAACCGCTACTATTGCTGTCGCTACAACTACCTCTATTGTTACTACTATTTCTACTGTCGTTTCACTACCCTTTACCCACTACCATGTCATTAATAGTACTTTCGCCAACAATTTAAGAGGTCATTCGATCATTTGACCGCTACTTGACCACCCCTTGACCAGCGTTGACCACGTCATTACTTATTTTACCATCACCGTTTCACTACACGTACTTTCCTCTAGTTTTTAAGTGGTCACTCGACTACATGACATACTCTGCTACCTTGAGCAGAGCAACCAGACAGACATGGGAGGCCGAAATCTGGCCAAGGAGGTCATCTCAGACAGATGCAAGGCCCAGAACACTTCGGATGAAGACACAGTGACAGTGAAAGAAATCAAGGCTGTGCTTCGACGATCAAAAAACAGTGCTCCAGGTCCTGATGGAATAAGATACGACGACATAAATAGGTGTACCGACAATGAGCTAGAGAAACTAGCAGACATGTACAACAACAGTATAGGGAGTGCTAGCATCAAGTAGGAATGGTTACACAGCTATCTGATTCCCTTGCCGAAGCCTGACAAAGACCACAAAAAATTCAGGGATATCGAATTATAACCATGCAGAATACAATAGGCAAGCTGCTGGAGAAGGTAACTGCCAGAAAAATATCAAGCCAACTAGAAAGGCAAGGTGTTTTCCCACCTACCCTGGGTGGGTACCGTCCAAAAAGAGAAACCTGGACCAATGCAGCAGTCTTTGCCCATGATGTCTATGAAGGTTTCCACTCAGGCACTGAAACCGTTGCTGCAGCGATTGATCTTGAGGACGCATACAACAGAGTACCACTGGATTTTTTAATGTTTCAGCTTCTTGAACTAAACGTAAGTCCATTCCTCCTTAGTTGGATCGCTGCAGCCCTCTTCCAACGGAAAGTAGTTTTTAGATGTGGCAGTTGGACTTCGGAACCAACAACAATATATCCTGGCCTACCACAGGGATCACCATTATCTCCGGTACTGTTCAACGCCTACACAGTGAGAATCACCAGTGAGCAGATCACTGGACCTGGCAGGACATTGTCATATGCCGATGATGTTTTAGTGTATCGTCAGGGTAAGGATAGAGAGCAGGTTGCTGTGGAACTTCAAACCGAACTCATTCGCATAAGTACTTGGTGGATGAAGCTGGGGCAATGGTCAACCCAACAAAGGCACCATTGACTTGTTTCTCGTTGAATAATCATATTGTCAACAATCCAACACCAACTGTAATGCTGTGTTCAGAGACGGTGGAAAGAACGCAGGCAATGAATTACCTGGGGATACGGTTTGATCGAAGCCTTGCTTATAATGTGCACATAGACCAGGTGATAACAAAGGCCAAGCGGGGTTTGGCAGCGATGCGGGTGATGGCGGCAGCAAACTGTGAGCAGCGCCATCTATGTCTTCTGTACGAGGGGCTGGTCATGTCTGTTTTGGAGTATGCAATGGCAATCCTGACTCTCAGCCATAAGCAGATAGAAAGGATGGAAAGGATACAGAATGACGCTACGCGCATTATTCTTGGATGTACAAGAGATACAGCATGCAGGGCGATGCGCTACCTTCTTGATTTTCCAACCATTGAAGAGAGAATACAAGTTTGCAGGGCACGCGCCTACCTCAGAATTAACGCAAACACACAACATCCACTGCATAGTGAAATTAGGAAGGTGAAGGGCAGCAGGTTAAAAAGAGGACGGTCGTGGATGGGTCAAGCCGAAGACATTCTTCAACAGGTGTGTTCACTTGAGGACTTAGAACCTGGCGAGGAGTGGGTGCAAGTGCCAACAGACTTCTGCACATCCTTTTCAGTTTGCATCCAACTAGATAGAAAATGCAGACAAGAAAATCCGGCTGCTGTTGAGGCTGAAGTACAAGCGTTGATTTTCGAGAATTCGCTAGACGGTGACGCGGTCATCTACACAGATGGGTCGGTCGTCCGACATGTGAGAAGCTCATGGGCCTTTACAGCTCGGGCCGGAGGGAGAATTGTGAAGGAGGACTCTGGTGCTTTCACTGAAACCACAAGTAGCCTGACCATGGAAGTCATGGCAGTAAGTAAAGCAATAACATGGCTCGAGACACAGACATTCACTAGGGCTTGTTTCCTTAGCGACTCAATGAACATGATCAAGAGGATAGAGGAGGGGTCGATCCGAAGAGAATGGTTGCTGCCTCTGAAGCGGTCTCGGCTGGCAAAGATTAGTTTCATCTTCGTGCCAGGGCATGCGGGAGTACTAGGAAATGAGCTGGCTGACAAGCTCGCAGGTGAGGCTACTGTGGATGGCGGACGCGCCATGGACCAGGCTGACATTCTGAATGCTCTACGAGAAGTGAGACTTTTGCGAGAACCAAGTGATGACTGTGAATCTACAACGATGGCCAGACTGCGAGAGCAGCAAATTAAAAGAGGGGTGGCCAAACAAGAACACTAAGCAGGAAGCCAAAGAAGATTGATAAACCAACACAGAACAGGCGTCGTTAGCCGCTACACGCTGTGGGATTTGCTGTGGAGGGGATCCGAGCACGTATGGACTGAATGGTTCGATGTGCAACGAGGATGATCTGTCGACTAACTAACTAACTAACTAACTAACTACATGACCACTGCTTGACCACCTCTTGACCACGTCATCGATCACTTTATCCACTACCGTTTCACTACACATACATTCCCCGACAATTTAAGTGGTCACTCGACCAGTTGACCACTACTTGACCACTATTTGACAATTATTTCACCACCACGTAACCATCTCTTGGTCATCACCATGTCACTATACCACCCGCTTGAAATTTTCCCACACTTCCCCGCCAAGAAAACTGAAGTTTGCCCTGTTCATAGAGCTACTACTACTAGATGTCAGGACTGTCTGGATATCAAAGCCTATGCAAAGAGAACCCCTGGTCTTTTTAAACTAGAATAAGAAGGGTAGGGGATGGTGTCACTGTGGAGTAAGACGTATATTTGTGTCGGAGATTATGATAAAATCAGTACTAAAGGTCTGACAAAAACCAAAACACTCATCTAAACAAGGACACTTTTTTGGAAGTACTCAACACCCAAGAAGCGGGTGGGGGAACCAATATAGGATTCAAGACACAAGACTCTGCTGTGTATACATATCAGCAACATCGCGATTCGTTATCATATCTCTATATAAAAAGGCAGGTACACAATGATAATATATCGACTATGCCGCTACTTATTTAATATGTATTGTATTGTTTGTCTATACACGGTTTAATAAAAACATTATATACCTTACTTGACTCGTTTGTTTTCTTTATTGTTGTATTTTTTATGTTGTATAATACCTACAATTTAAGGGGTCACCTGAACACCACACCTACTATGACCACGCCTACATTTTTTCTCCAAAGCAAAATTAGTTATCGCCCTTTGGGGATCTGGGAGTTATTGCCCTTTGCGTAGGGATATTGATTCCCTCCGCAAAAAACCACTGCCTTTTGTACATATATACTACTTCTACGGTAATTAATTTCCTGAGTGTAAGCTTAAAACTTTGTTCTCAAAGGTTTGAAACGAGGCTTCGTCTCCTTTCGTTGTACTCCAGATTTCAGAGCCATACAGCACAACTGGTCTGATCAGTGTTTTGTATATTGTGATTTTGGTGTTACGAGATAGCGGATTTGATTTTAGTAGATGTTGTAGGGCATAGTATATCTTCTTTCCAGAATGTATTCTAGTTTATATTTCTTCACTTATGCTGTTGGGGCAGTAGAAGATTGTACCCAGGTATTTGTATGTTTCCGTTCTTTTAATGATCATATTATCTATTTGTATGTGGCCAGAGTTTTTAGCCATTCCTTCTCTTAAAATTACCATATATTCTGTTTTATCTTGGTTGATAACCAGCCCCATCTGGTGGACTTTTTTACTGTTGGGCTACATTGTGAATCAAGATTGGTAATTGTAATAGTGAGCTTCTTGCTTCAGATCTACATGTATGTAAATGTTCCACATATCAGCATTACATTATTGGAAGATAGGTGAGAAATAAGAAGATGCGATCGAAAATAGAAGGCAATAAAACCAAACCCAATCATTTGAAAAATGTTACCAATACTAAAGAACAAGCACGTATCAGTAGATACTGAAAATGAATTCTACAATCTTCTACTGACCCATTCTGGAGATTCCTCTGTCTAACCTGCTGCCCTTTCTCTTCTTGATCTCACCGTGCAGTGGATGCTGTGCACTCATTGACTCGCTCTCGCTGGTAGACATGTGCTCATGTACTTTGACAATAAAGTAGTGCATGATTGTCGAAGCCATTTGTCAAGGCACATGATGATGATGATGATGATGATGATGATGATGATGATGATGATGATGATGATGATATAATATTTAAAACACATTAGCCTCATTGTTCACTAGTATTTTGGTACCTATTTCTGTCTTCGCAATAATCTACATAATACAATTAACAACAAATGTGAAGAAAAAAAAACACTACTACCGAAAATTAGGCACTAAAGGGAAACAACTATAATCTACATCCTATCAAAGCATACAAGGGAGATAACGCTAGAAATTTATCTATATAAAAATAACAACGGTTATTATATAAATTTTTAAAAAATTGTTATATTTTGCTTACCTTTTACTTTGACGCTTACCTGCTCTTATTAAAAATAAAACATTATGTCATTGCTTTTTTATACTGTCTTGTACTAATTCAAACATAACTTTTAAAATTGTATAATATACTACAACATATAATTTAAATGACAAGTAATATGACCGAACAATTAATTATCGTCTTACATTATAATTAATTTCTTTCAAGGCTGATTTTTGGCAGGTACACCCGTGTACCATATTTCAGAAAGTCATGTTCTGTTAAATCACACCTCACCAACATTTTTCAGGTCGATCCCTGGCCTAGGGTTTAACGTTTTACTCCTTATTCCCGTATATTCTCGTGAGTAACGTAACCTGCAAGAGAATCGGTAGCGGTTCTCATCGTGTTGGTATCTTACGGGGTATGTGAGCCGGTCGCTCAGAAATCAATGGCAAACTACTGAGCGTAATCCTGAATAGCACATCAACATCAGCATTCAGCAATCATAGTGATGCGGATACCAGGGATGCAGTTAGAGTGGAATTATCTGGCACAATAGAAAATATGCCTTACGAAGACATCATACTGTTTGAAGATGTTAAACATATTTTGCAAAAGGCAAAAGACACGGCACCAGGGCCTGATGGTGTCAGGTATGGCCACATGAAGGCTTTGAGCGATGTGGACCTGAAGGAGATGGCCGGCTGCTTTAATCAGAGCATTAGGACAGCGTCAGTACCGCAGGATTGGCTGAATAGCTATCTCATCCCTCTCCCAAAACCATACACGGATCATTCAAAGCTTGGCGGCTTTAGGATCATCACCCTTCAAAATACATTTGGGAAGGTTTTAGAGAAGAAGTCGCTGTTAAACTGCAGGATTTTTTGGAAAGGGGGAAGCTTCTTCCAAGAGGCCTGGGGAGCTACAGGCCAGGAAACGATACCATATATACTACTCGTAGACCTCGAGGTAGACCAAGAAGACGGTGGAGAGATCACACACACACACACACACACACACACACACATATATATATATATATATATATATATATATATATATATATATATATATACACACAGACCTACAAGCACTTGGAATCAACGACTGGCAAGAGAAGTCAAGTCAACCAGAGAGACGAATGAAGAAGGATTGTATCTGCAGCAAAGATCCTCAATGGCTCGAAACGCTGAAGAAGAAGAAGAAGAAGAATATATATATATATATATATATATATATATATATATATATATATATATATATATATATATATATATATATATATATATATATATATATATAGAGAGAGAGAGAGAGAGAGAGAGAGAGAGAGAGAGTAAAGATATTTGCTATGCAGCCTATTCTTAGACGCACACCAATCTACCCATTGTATCTCTTTTCTTTGCCTCTCTATTATCTGTTGGTACTTACAGCTCCGAATATGCAATATTACACTAGGCGGCCTTCGTTTCCTCGGTTTATCATAATGAGTGAGATAGTATCGTTCTAATGTGATGTGGCATGTGCAGATACCGACATACCGTCCTTGTAGATTTTCAAACACCCGATGGAGAATGCTCCTAGCAATTATGTCTGTAACTGCAGTACTACAGGCAACTGAGGGAGACAACTGAGATAACAATAGCGACAACGGTAGACAGCAGATAACAGTGTCAGCTGACGGAAACAACTGATTAATACAATTGATATGGCTACAGACCCGGTTAAATAATGTTGTTCCACATATTGTTGTTGTTGTTGTTTGTCCATCAAGAATGATGATGACCATTCATTTCATCCAGTGGGGTTGAAATTATGGAGCCGTGAGTTCTAAGATGGCTGATAAGGCCTATCTAGGCTCGAAATGTTCTTTGACAATGTGGACAAAGAATGCTTGACGTTTCTGGAGGAGGATTTTCTGCAGTGGTTTTTCTGTTCTGTCTTTTCTTCACAGCTCTTGCAGTCCTGGTTGCCTCACAAGTGACTGCACCCTTGCGTAATGATGTACGCCACGAATTTCGGTCTCTGGCTGCAGTCTCCCAGGTGTCATGATTAATTCCAAAAAGATTCAGTGAGATATTCAGAGTGTCTTTAAAGCGTTTCCTCTGGCCGCCTTGGGAGCGTTTACCACAACGCAACTCGCCGTAAAAAAATTCGTTTAGGGAGCCTGTGATCTGGCATGCGAGTCAAGTGACCAGCCCAGCGAATCTGATTCTTCATTAGTAGAGTGTGGATACTGGGCATGGACGCTCTTTCTAGGACTTCAGTGTCTGGGATCATGTCTTGCCATTTAATCTTCAGTAACCTCCAATGGCAGACTGTGTGGAAGTGGTTTAATTTCCTAGCGTGTCGCTGATAAACAGTCCAGGTTTCACAAGCATATAGCAGTGTGGATAATACAACTGCTTTGTAGACTTTCAGCTTTGTTTGAGGCTTATTCCATTTCTGTCCCATACATTCTTGTACAGTCTGCCAAAGGCCGCGCTGGCCTTGGAGATTCTTGCATTCACTTCATCATCAATTGTGGCAGCTTGTGACGCAGTGCTGCCAAGATAGGTGAATTTGTCCACAACACTTAGACTATGACCATTCACTTTGATATTCGGCACAGTGTGATTATTCCCTGGAGCTGGCTGGTACATAACTACAGTTTTCTCCAAATTGATATTGAGCCCAAAGTTGGCACAGGCATGTGAGAAAGCTGAAACATTATGTTGCATGTCCGCCTCTGAGTTGGCGTATAGAGCGCAATCATCATAAATACATTAACTGAATTAAACAATGCCTTAAACGTGGTATTATCCGATCATATATTATTGTACGATTTATTGCCTGGCAAATGTTGCTGCATCTCGTAAGGTACATTCTGCAGAATTCACACAACATGAAGTAAGATAATCAGATACATCCTTCAAGCTAACATATAAACATGTTAGCACAGTAGTGCTTTCCGTCGTGGATCAATTCAGTGTTGTTATCTCAACCGTGCCAGGTGGTAAAGCCATACAGGTATCTACTTCTCTGTTTCCCTTTGTTCTCTAAGCCCTCGATCTTGCCAATTGTCACCAGGTTCTCCAATTTATTTCTTCTCATAACATGTCCAAAAATGTTGACTGCTTACGTCTAATTTCTCTAATCAATTTATGATTTTTATTTGTTTCTTATAATACTCGGCCATTCGATTTTTCTATCTGTCTATGGCATTCTTTGAATTCTCATCGGAAACCACATTTCCAAAGCCATAAGATGTTTTATATCTTGACTGTTCATTGTCCAAGCTTCATATCAACATATAAGCACAGGCTCTATGTAGCACCTTAACACTCTTCATCCTCGTTTCAATTGACATATGTTTATTGGTCAGTATGTTTTTCATCTCACTAAAGCTACTTTCGACATGGCGATTGTTGTTCTAATCTCTTAAATGCTTACCCCATAAGATACTGTTCTAGATAATTGTAACGATCAATTGTTGAAGAATATTCCCATTTACTTGTATATTGCGTTGCGGTATGTCCTTCTTCCTAGTGACGACCATAATCTGTGTCTTCGTATAGTTAGTTAGTTAGTTAAGTTAGTCGCAGTTCGAACTTCACAGCAATCTGTGTCTTCGTACTATTTAATTCTAACCCTAGTTGTTCACTGTGTGCAACAATCGCATCTACTAATTGTTGCAGATCATGCTCATTGTATGTAGTCAATACTGTATCATACGGATATCTAATGTTATTGATGTTTCGTCCTCCAATGACGATTCCATTTATATCTTCTACATTTCTGAAGAAGTGCCACAATGTAATATACAAGTAAATGGAAATATTCTTCAACAAGTGAATCGGTACAATTATCTTGGAACAGTCATAACATCTGATGGGAGATGCCTTGAAGAGATTAGAACAAGAATCGCCATGGCGAAAGTAGCCTTTAGCAAGATGAAAAAACATTTTGACCAATAAAAAGATGTCAATTGAAACGAGAAAAAGAGTGTTGAGGGGATACATAGAGCCTGTTCTTTTGTATGGATGTGAAACTTGGACAATGAGCAGTCAAGCTGAAAAGCATCTGATGGCTGCAGAAATGTGGTTTCTGGGGAAAATGCCAAGAATAACATGGACAGACAGAAAAACCAATGACCAAATACTACAGGACACAAATGAACATCGTAAACTGATTAGAGAAATTAGACATTAAACAGTCAAAATTTTTTGGACATGTTATGAGAAGAAATGGATTGGAGAACTTAGTGACAACTGGCAAGATCGAAGGGAACAGACCAAGAGGAAGACCGAGAGGAAAATACCTGGATGGCTTGGCCACATGGCATGGACGAGACAGGAACACTGAGCTGATCCACGACACTGGTGATCGAGTGAACTGGCGAGTCATGACCGCCCACGCATTCCGGCATGGCACATGATTGAATGATTGATTGATAGGGAAAAAGGATCTGGAGACATTACACATTTCTGTCTCTCACTTCTCTTATTAGCCTGATATTGACCCACTTCATTATCAATCGTTATGGCAGCTTATAGTTTTCAATATATGTTTTGTTTTTAAAAATAAGTATAGTACCTTTCCCATCAATCTATAGATCTGCAAACAACTCTACCATATTGACATGTCTTTGTGTAGTCAATATAGCAAAGACGTATATATGTATTTACTTCTATAGAATGTCCAATTACTATACATAGCATATAAGGATAATTTACTGTACACTTGCCTTTACACACCCACATTGTTCTTTCCCCATTTCAGGTTGTATTTCTTTCTTCCTCATTCTTTGCATGATAATTCTTAGTTACATATTCGTGATGTGACTCATTATACTACTCTACAGATACACCAGCTAATAGAGCTATGCTGGGGAGAAGGACAAGTCCCACAGGATTTCAAAGATTCAAGCATCATAACACTGTACAAGAACAAGGGCGACGGAGCGACTGCAAGAACTATAGGGGTATCTCACTTCTATGTATTGTTGGAAAAGTATTTGCCAGAATTGTTCTGCGCAGACTTCAAGTCCTAGGAGATCAAGTCTACCCCGAATCTCAGTGTGGCTTTCAACAGAACCGGTCTACCATTGATATGATATTCTAATTGCGACAAATGCAAGAAAAATGCCGTGAACAGAATCAACCACTGTTTATTGCCCTCATCGACCTCACAAAGGCATTTGATTTGGTCAGTCGTGAGGGTCTCTTCAAGGCACTAAAGAAGATTGGCTGCCCACCAACTCTTCTATCCATTGTGGAATCGTTCCACACAGGCATGAAGGGTATAATCAAGTTTGATGGTGCAACTTCTGAAGAATTTGAAATCAAGAGTGGAGTTAAGCAAGGTTGTGTACTAGCTCCCACCCTCTTTGGGATATACTTTTCACTTCTACTGAAATATGCCTTTCGTGATCAGGATGGTGGTATATTCATTCACTCACGCTCAGATGGCGGCCTCTACAAAGCTCAGAGATTGAAGGCCAAGACTAAAATTAGGAGGGTACTGATCAGAGAGTTGCTATGTGCAGATGATGCTGCAGTTACGACCCACTCTGAGGAAGAATTGCAATGTCTACTATCTGCATTCTCCAATGCTTGTTCTGAATTTGGTTTAACAATTAGCAAAAAGAAGACACAGATTATGTCACAAGGTGCACATGGGGTGCCATCAATCTTAATTGACGACGCCGAGCTAGAGATGGTAGACCATTTTACATATCTAGGATCAGTGTTAAATAGCAAATTATCCCTAGATCAGGAAATCAACATCCGGATTGGTAAGGCAGCAACAACAATGAACAGGTTAAGAAAAAGAGACTGGGAGAACAGGAAGCTAACTGCAAAAACAAAAGTCCTTGTATATCAAGCCTGTGTCCTTAGTACTCTTCTTTATGGCAGTGAAACCTGGACAACTTACTCACACCAAGAGAAACGTTTAAACAGCTTTCATATGCGGTGTCTGCGAAGAATTCTTGGTATTAAGTGGCAAGACAAAATCACAAATACTGAAGTATTGGAAAGATCAGGTTGTGTGACAGTTTATTCCATGCTCAGTCTTCGTAGACTTAGATGGATAGGACATCTTAGGAGGATGGATGATGGTAGAATACCAAAGGACATCTTTTTTGGTTAATTACAGATGGGTAAGAGATCTCAGGGTCGGCCTCTACTACGATACAAAGACGTTTGTAAGAGGGACATGATTGATACAGGCATTGATAATGCACATTGGGAGCAAGTCGCCGCTGAACGTGTTGCATGGAGGGCAAACATCAGAAATGGAATAAAGACAAAGGAGAAAATTATTGCAGATAAGTCACACACCAAGCGTTTGAGACGTAAGATGGTGCATGATGGTGGAAATGACCACTTGTTCACATGCACCCACTGTGAACGGACATTTACAGCGCAAATTGGCCTTATCAATCACATTCGCTACCGCCATAGGTAAAAGTTATTATGCCTTTTTAAAGCACAAACTATCGTCTGTCAAAACGGCAAGGTGCCAATGAATGACTCATTATACTAATTGCTCGATCATGATCACATTCCGAGTCTCCTGATGTAATTGGGATTGCAATAAATGCAGAATTACATAATTCAGAAGGTCCGTATCTTCTGTATCATACATTGTGTTCAGCAGTCTCGCGACCTGATCTATCCCATAATCTTCATAAGCATAAATCATTTCTGTTGTGATGTTATCTGAACTGAGAGTCTTGCCAGTTTTCAATTGGTTACGATCATTCCGAAACTCCATCTTCAAACTTGGCGGTCCTTCATTATTAATTTGAATATCATACTGTTCGTCTCTATTATCATCGTAAAGATTTTTCACATAATGTGGAATCTGATCTTTGTCTAATATTATTTTTTCATCTTTTGTTCTTAGGCAGAGTGCTAATGTACGTGTTCTTTTATTAGTAAGTTATTGAATTCTTTTGTGCATTGATGTGGTATCGTTAACGTTGTGTTGTTTTTTAATTTCTATGCAGTTTTTCTCAATCCATGCATCTTTTGCATCCTTGCATATTGTTATTCCTTGTCTGTGAATTTCTTCATATTTGGCAGGATTATTTTAGTTGAGTCTTCTTTTTTTCCATTAGTTTACTAGGCAAATTTAAAGAAGGTAGTTTGCCGTTGCAGTCCTTCCTGGCAGTGACGATACTGACCGGGACCGTAGCCATTGTCTCGTGAAAGAGATCCTCTGCATCCAGTCGCGAAACTTGAGACCATAACCAACAGCTATCTGTCGTCTGCTCTCAAAATTTCATCCGCCACCTGCCTTCCGTGGCTTCTTGTGAATCAAAAATGAATTGGAAATACCAACACATAATCTACAGAAAACACAAGCAGTACTTTACGTCTTATTAGAATATCTAGAAACAGCTACGGTTCGATGCGTTCGTATTCCATAGACAAAGAGATGTTTTTATGCGTCTTTTTCATTATGGCCCGGAACGATGTTGCGTGTAGCTCGTTTGTGGTGATAATTAAATGAATTGATATATTCCATATTCTTCTAAGGCATTGATCATTTCTGTTGAGATGTTGTCTGGACCCGCGGTCTTGCCAGTTTTCATATGGTTAAGAGCATTCTGAACTTCTATCGTCAGAACTGATGGTCCTTCATTATTACTCCGAATATTATATTGTTCTTCTCTTGTATCATCATATAGGTTTCTCACATAATCTGACCATGTATGTGAAATCTCATCTTTTTCTATTATATGTTTCCATCTTTTGTTTTAAAGCAGCCTGTTGATATAGGTGTAATTTTATTAGTAAGCTCCTGAATTCTCTTGTGCATTAATTAGATATTTTATTTACTGTTGTGTTGTTTTTCAATTTCTATGCAATTTTTTTTTCAAGCCACGCATCTGTTGCTTCTTTACATAATGTTCTGACTCTCCAGTGAATATCTTCAAATTTGTCTGGAATATTTTTGTTGTGTCTTCTTGTTTCCATTACTCTTAAGATTTCTTCAGTCTTCCATTTCTTATGACCTACTTTCTTTCATTTTGGGATAGTTTTCTTTCTGCCGTAAAATTGATTAAATTTTTCAGTATTCCACATTGAACATAGCAGTTTTGAAATATGATCTCTAGAATAGACAATGCATCTCATCTGTTCTTTACTTCTATGCTAACATTGTCTTGTATTTCCTGCCATTTTTAATACACACTTATAATATTTATTGTATTGATATGTATTTATTGTCGTTATATGTATTATTGACTAATATGCATCTATTACCAGATAGCTCCATCACTGAATATGTCCGACTATTATACATCTATTACCATTTGATTGATTGATTGATTGATTGATTGATTGATTTAGGAACCGACATCACAGCATTCGGGGTATTACCATAAGCGCTCCGTCCCATTCTCAGCAGCCAGCGAAGAGTTTCGACACAAATAGTTCCAGTAGCAATTTGATTATATGTCCGTCTCGCCTTTCTTTTGAGCGTCGAGCGTCGGCCAAATCTCCTCCTCACTCCTCGCTGCCTCATTCTTGCCTGACTATGGTGATACATTTGCTCCTCCGAGGTGTACACATACTCCAACAGGACCGCAACCACTTCTGCCTTTCATGCATCTATACTCCACCAAGTTTTGCCGAGCCAGCTATTCTGTCCGCCTGTTCATTCCCCAGCAGACCGGCATGCCCCGGAGAAAAGATCCAGGTGATGCTTGCTACCCGTGACCTCCAAAGCGAAGCACGCCACTCTGCACGAAGCCTGCCTGTCCTCACCCTCCTCAGCATGCATTCTGAGTCAGTTACAATCACGATGTGTGTATGTATCGTGTTCTCCATCCAGCGGAAATCTGCACTGACCGCCTCCACTTCCATTCTTAAGTTAGATGTTGTGGTATCATACGCCAGGCTCTCTTGCACCAAACTTCGACCATTAGCTTTTGCCAAGAATCCTCAGGAACTTCTCCTACCTCTCAATACCGAACCATCTGTGTATTTAATAATCACATCGCCCGGGAGAGCATTATCCTGAATTAGTTGCTGGATTTCCACTTCCGTGGCACCTGCTGGCCACTCCCTGCACTCCCGACTCAATGTGATTATACCTCTGCACAAGTCTGACTGCTCCACTGGCACTCTGACCCACTCCTCTCCTCGCCTAATGTTCGCCAATGGGCACACTTGTCTGATCGTATCCTCCACCTGAGCCATCCATGATTTCCCTCTTATCAGCCTCTGACCCTTAGCTGCGTCCAGCGCCTCATGTAACGGGTGATCTGTGTCTGCAGCTACTCTGAGGTATGCCTTCGCCTGCATCGCCTTGTGCCTACCAGCAACAGTCGGCAAACCTAGGATGTAACGTATACACACTACTGGGGTGTCTCTGGTGCATCCCAGAATGACCCGCATAGCTTCGTTCTGTATGTGCTCTAATTTCACCAGCTGACTCTTTGAGACAGTGAGCAGTCCTAGTCCATAATCAATCACTGAGAGGATCAAGTGCTGGTATAGTGTGAAAAGCATTCTCTGCTCTGTGTCCATTGCAGCCATAGTTTTAAGGGCATTGAGTCTTTTTGAGATCTTGTCACAACCGTCTCGACATTGTCCTTGAAGGACAGACTCCTGTCAAATGTGATTCCCAGATACTTCAGTTTGTTCTCTCTGTTGACGCTTCTACCATCTATCGAAAAGCTTGGGACATCATCTCTCACAATCCTGTTGTCCAGAGAGCACACAAAGCAGCCGCCTTTTCCGGGCGGATGACAACATTCATTTCTGTGCACCAATCAATCACTTTCTCTGCTGTCACCTGTAGCTCCTGGGCTGTTTGTTCCCTATCTTTCCCCTACCTATATGCAAGAACATCATCTGCAAATGTTAGTATCCTTCCAACCCCTGGTGCTTCTAGGTTTGCAATTTTGCTCGTATACACGTTAAAGAGCATCGGGGTTAAAATGTGTGGCTTTCAGGTCTATGCCCCCAAATGGAGAGCAACCCGACGAGAATGCAGGAAGGCTGCTATCCACTTCACCAACCAGGGATTGACCATCAGCTTCTCCATCAGTGCGGTCATCAAAATATCAGATCGAACTCTATTGTACGCATCCTCGAGATCAAGCACTGCCGCCATCGTTTCCTGTCTACTCTGGAACCCCCCATAAACGTCAAAGGCAAAAGTGGCTGCAATTGACCAGGTATCTTTTCCTGGCCTGTAACTCCCCAGGCCTCTTGGAAGAAGCCTCCCCCTTTCCAAAAACGCTTGCAGATTGACAGCGGCTATCTTCTCTAAAACCTAAGCCAGATAACTCCATCATTGAACATGTCTAACTATTATACATCTATCACCAGATAACTCCAGCATTGAACATCTCATCTCATTATATTCCTCTTGTACTCTTGAGGTGTCAATGTGAAGTATAAACAGCAGGAAAGTGCCCGCTTATGGAGCTTATGGACTTCATGTATCGATATTCCCATGGACTCTGCTATTCCCCCCATCCAACGTTTACGTGGTCGGTCTCTTCCTCTGCTTCCCTCTGGTCTGTACATCATTGCTTGTTGTGGTATACTGTTAGTTGGTAACCTAACTGCATGTCCAAACCATTTGAACTTGCTGCCTTCCAATAAAATCTAGTGCAGCTATAACCCATACTTAAGTCCCGATTTCTTCATTACTGATCTTATCTCTTCTTGATACATTGATCATTCTTCTCAGGAATGTCATTTCTGTTCTGTTGTTGTGATTTTTCTGTTCTCTTTTTCTGTCATTGTCCAGGTTTGGTAGGAAGATTGTGTTGTAAAGTGCTTACTTAGTAGTTATTGATACATGTGTGTTCTTTAGTATTGGTGCCATGTGTCCAATAAGTTGGTTTGCCTTATTGCATCTATTTTCGATCTCGTCTTCTGATTTGCCATTTGATGATATTATACTTCCTAGGTACTTGAAACTCGGTTAGAGTTTTCTTTTTGTCCCTGTTAGAAACAAACATCCACACCGTACCCAGGATTCGAACCCGGGTCTCCCGAATGAGAGCCTGGCATTATAGCCACTCGACCAGCCGCTCCCCGGCCCTAACACTAACTTCCTCAATCACAATGATTCCCTGCTATTCTAGGTTAAGTGGGAACTAGTCTCAGTTATACAGCACAACATACATCTGAGAAGGAGGGTATTGATGACCTAGCAAATACAATTATAAAAACCAATAACCATTTCCTTTGTAAATGAAGATTTGCAAATCGGTACGCGGTGGACTGAAGATGAGGTTAGTCACGACAAGAATGGACCAGTATTCACTTGATCACATCAAACTTTCTCTTCCTTCAGACCATCAACGAAGAAGTAGACCACAGGAACGTCGATGATATCTCCCCCTGGTGACCCCCATTTAAACATGGCGATGCAACCATCTGGGTGGCAGGACTCTCCAGTGTAGAAGTCATATTTGTTGAAGTCGGCTAAGACATTCTTGAAAGTATTTTGTATTTCAGTACGCCAGGCTGTAACATCCAAGTCTGTGTTCTTCTCTTTCTTGAATGCCTCTACCTTCTATACCCACTCTTGGAAATACACCATGAATCCCTCCCTTGTGCCGAAGCTGGTTTTCTGCAGTCTGTTATCAAGAATGACATCAATCCCAGAATCCTCTGTTCCTTCTAACTGTTCATCGGCATTGGCATTGCGCCTATCTTATCATCTCATCAAACTTCTATGATCGAGACAAGTACTTGCCTATAGCCCTATTGAAATCATCTACATCTTCAATACGTTAAGTGCCAGTGAACAATATCATCACATGTTTCAGCAACATCTGCAGATGGTACACAAAAATGACCAATACAATACAAGGTACACGCGTGTACTTTTTTTTTAAAGGGCTGCGCTTTCCCCAGAGGCAGGAGCCGCCCCATGAGTTTCCTGCGTCCCCCTGTTTCTGTTGTGCATCGTTTAGTCCTACTATTTGCCTTTTTCCCACTGTGGTCCACCAAAGGCCCACTGCCAAGCATCATGTTATAATATATAATAGTACACGAGTGTACCAGCCAAACAATAAATGCTATATTACAATACATAATGAGACATGACGGTTGAGAAAATAATTTTCAGACGTATCACTCTTTATGTAAATGAATATGGTGAAAGCTATTATACAATTTTAAAAGTCATGTATGAATTAACATAAGATAGTTTAAAAACAAACAAAAAATAAAATAAAAGGATGTTTCCTTGCATAGGTGCCGTTAAGTTTACAAGACACATGCAATTAAGTTGTCACAAATATATTTTTTTACATTACATAATAACAGTTATTGTTATACGAATAAATATCTAGCGTTATCGCCCTTCTTCTTCTTCTTCTTCTTCTTCTTCTTCTTCTTCTTCTTCTTCTTCTTCTTCTTCTTCTTCTTCTTCTTCTTCTTCTTCTTCTTCTTCTTCTTCTTCTTCTTCTTCTTCTTCAGCGTTCCGAGCCATTGCTGGTTTTAATATGGATTTAGATTATAGTTGTTTCCTCTTATTGTCTCATTTTCTGTAGTAAAGATGAACATAGACTATCGCTACAAATCCAGACAAAAGTGAGAGGAATATTTGACAAGGAAGAACAGAACAGTGTACAGCGCAGAACAGCCACTCTCAGCTTCCTTGATGACGAGTAAACCACAGGACCTCTGTATCTGAGACTACACAGATGGGTCAGCACAAAATGCTGTTCGAAATGGAGGAGCGGGAGTGTACATAATATACCCAAATAATACTAGAGACACGGCCAGAGTTTCTGAGCTACAGGCTCACATACCCCGTAAGATACCAACGCGACGAGACCCGTTAATGATTCTCGTGCTAGTTACGTTACTCACGAGAATATACGGGATTACGGAGTAAGACGTTAACTCCTAGGTCAGGGATCGACCTGAAAGAATTGGTGAGGGTGGGATTTAACATAACTTGACTTTCTGAAATATGGTACACAAGTGTACCTGCCAAAAATCACTAGATTGTGAGGAATACCTTTGGTGTAAGAAGATAATTGCTCAGTCATATATCTTGTTATGTAAACTATATGCTGTAGTATATAATACAATTTTTAAAGTTATGTTTGAATTAGTACAAAACAGTAACAACAAGGCAATGAATAGTGTTTTATTTTGAATAAGAGCAGATACACTTAAAAGTAAAAGGCAAGCAAAATATAACAATTTTGTTTTTATTTATATAATTACCGTTCTGATTTTTATATAGATAAATTGCTAGCGTTATCTCCCTTGCTCGCTTTGATATGGATGTAAATTATAGTTGTTTCCCTTTTATTGCCTAATTTGCCTTGAAGAGATTAGAACAAGAATTGCCATGGCGATAGTAGCCTTTAGCAAGATGAAAAACATTCTGACCAATAAAATGATGTCAATTGAAACGAGAAAAAGAGTGTTGGGGGGATACATAGAGCCTGTTCTTTTGTATGGATGTGAAACTTGGACAATGTTCAGTCAAGCTGAAAAGCATCTGATGGCTGCAGAAATGTGGTTTCTAAGGAAAATGCAAAGAATACCATGGACAGTCAGAAAAACCAATGACCAAGTACTACAGGAGACAAATGAAAATCGTAAATTGATTAGAGAAATTAGACGTAGACAGTCAAAATGTTTTGGACATGTTATGAGAAGAAATGGATTGGAGAACTTGGTGACAACTGGCAAGATCGAAGGGAACAGACCAAGAGGAACACAAGAGGAAAATACCTGGATGGCTTGGCCACATGGGCGAGACAGGAACACTGAGCTGATTCACGACTCTGGTGATCGAGTGAAATGTTGTGTCATGACCGCCCACGCTTTCCGGCATGGCACATGATTGATGTTTGCCTAATTTTCTGTAGTAGTGTTTTTTTACTTCTCATTTTATGTTAATTGTATTATGTAGATTATTGCGAAAACAGAAGTAGGTAACAAAATACTAGTGAACAGTGAGACTCATGTGTTTTAAATATTATATCATCATCATCATCATCATCATCATCATCATCATTTGTCAGAGTCCGGAAAGGAGACAGAGATGCAGTGACATCGTTACGCCCGCCAGGCGACTTAGCTCCCAGAAGGGACGCCGTAACTTCGTTACGCCGCCAGGCGGATAGTGATTACCGGCCTGCAAGACTGCTGGCTGACAAGCGACCAGTGGTCAAGGCAGGACGACGCTAAACGCACGCATGCCTCGTGACGTCACCTGAGGTGAGAGGCGAGTTGCGAGTTAGCGGCAGACAGCTTGGGGACTTCGACTCGGACAGACGTGTGAAGAGAGAAAGGCGTTGTGTGGTATCTGTGCTGAAAGTCGAGTGTCTGGACATCTTGAGAGTGAGACGTTGTGAGCTGTATTGTGTAAGTGTATATTGAAACATCCAGTATATATCTTGTTGTGAACATCGTTCCGTATTTAATGTGAATAAATCCATCGAACGGTGTGTCGTTGAGTCTTACGTTAAATCACGTTGTATTTGTACTGTTTCACACTGTTAGGTGAGCGAGCCAAGTTTAAGACCCTGACATGTGTGGACGTGGTGGCTTTCGTCCGGCTTTGATATGAACGTGTTTTAGTGATTAACGATTTAAAACTAGAGTTTGTAAACGTGAAATTTTTGTCAAACTTTATAGTACATGTAAATGTGATCGTGGAAGGCTCATTTCATTATTAACTACATTGTTTAAACATGTGTAAGACTATATGTAAACGTACAATGCATACATAGTGTTTGATTTTGTAACCGTGTCAAACATTTGTGGTTTGTGAAACTTGTCACCGTTTTGACCTTGTCGACATTGTGATCTTGTCGCCATTTTGACCTTGTCGCCATCTTGTAAACTTGATGTCTATGTCCTTACTGAATGTTATCTTGATGTAAGTGATGTATCATCAATGTTGTAAAGTGTTAACATAAGTGTAGATTGTCTTTGTGCATTGAGTTGTGGAACGCGAAAAGTGTTTGGAAAGAAAGTAACTTGTTTTGAAAAAAAAAAAATTGTTGACAGACAAACTTACGACATACAATTACACTCAACGCCATACAAACCTAATCAACACTTAGTGACAAGCAGGCACACACCAACGAATAGACATTAACTTATTTCTCTCCAAAAATAAAGCAGGTATTTCCGTACCATCCGAAACCTTGCCGTAGAGGTCATTCGTGGTTTTGAAGTAACGACCCTACAGTTCCTAGCCCGATTTCCAACCATTCTTCACCGCATCCAGGGCACTTGAGTATATTTTTGCTTTTCACATACTTTAACTATGCAATTTTAGGCACGCATCGTCAATAGAAATCAATTGTAAATTGTTCTTTACTAACCACTTATAACATATTTTGTGTGGCTGGTATTTCATTGACATTGTCCATCATGTCTTCATTATTTGATTTCATTGATATGGGGATAAAATTACAGTTACATGGTGATGAATTAACACAGTGGAGTGAGCAGAAGTACTCTGAATACCTACTAGTACAGGAGAAAGCTAATGAACGCGATGAAAGAGCGGCTGAAAGAGCATTAAAGCAGGCAGAAATGGCTGCCAAGCAGGTAGAGGCAGAAACAGCTTTAAAACAAGCAGAAGTGGCTGCAAAGACAAAGCAAGCTGAGATAGATAGTGAGCTAAAGAAGGCAGAAATAACAGCTCAGAGTAAGAGAGAAGAACTGGAGTTACAGTTGAAGATGAAACAACTTGACACTGAGACTGCCATTAACAAAGAGTCTAAGAAATCTGAAAGACTGGAGAAAGAAAACCAGTACAAGAAATATCAAGGTATTGTACGTAATATAACAGTGTGTAATAAGACGAAGGCCGGTCGTTTGCTTGTTGATAAAACGTTTATTGGCTTAATTTGACAAAGCTTCGATGTACACCTCCATTCACTACTAAAGCCGGGTTCTAACTGCCCATACCAACCCAATACGTCACGATTGAGCATCTCCCACCCCTTTCAGTCTCAATGCTCAATCGTGCTGTATCTGTGTTTCCCACTAGATCCTAATAATACCCAATACTGTTACACCTCCCCATGTTAATTAAAGAATTTTCCTTTAAAAAGGAAAAATCTTTACTCTAAATCCTCATACTCTATTCCCTCTTTGTCTTCTAATCTTCCTAAAATCAACTCTAACTTAAATGAATATTCAATTTCTTTACTTTTTCCCTTTTTATATAGTCAACCCACTTCTTCTTCGTTTCCGGCCCTTCAACCAACCATAACATATTTACATATCTTTAATAACATTTCAATTTCAACTATATACAATAACATCATAACACGTCTTCTTAAATACTCCTTCCTCATAAGCAATCTGCTTAAAATTTCAAACTCAACTCTAACCAACTCCTTATTTTATCCCCCACTTTCAACTAAGCTGAAATTACTTTCACACGATAGGAAGACAAAGAATCGGTGGCCACCGGAATTTAAAAGAAGAAATAGAACTCTTTCAAAAAAAAACAACATTCACCTAAATCACACACCCCTTTACACCCCTTTGTTCTTTGAGACTTTATGTAATAAAGTCTATTATATCTCCCACAGTACCACTCATTATGGTAACAGTTTACGCTGCTATCTACAGCATCAAATATCAACCATTATCCAAAAATATTCTTCACTTCTAAGTGTCTTTATAACATACACTACCTACCCTCAACCTCACATTGTAACACATCCCGAAGACACAATTAAAAAGGTCTATTATCCCTTAAGACCTCCTCCAACACAACACCTCACATAACCTCATCACCTCGTATAACTAACCTTCTCCAATACCTCAGGTTCTCTCTTAATGTCCATTTCTTATGGGCATATCTACTAAAATGCTCCACTTATGCCGTTATCAACAGCAACCTAGTAACCTTGAAATCTCCCCTTAAATATTAACCATCAAACACAACATTGTAATCTGACCCACTTACATCCTGCCTAGGCCATGTAACCCAATGTCTCTCTAAAATCTTCCACCTCTCAATTCATAATTCATGCCGTAATCTACAGCAGCAAAAATAACTACTCATGTCTGTGACTGCTTGTAATCAACTTTAATCCCAGTCCCTTTATTATGGACCCACAAACACCCCATGTCACTATGTCTCCCCTTATGTTCATTTCTCATTTACACACTTTGCCCTTTTCTATTATACAGTTATCCACAGTGTCTAGTCAAACATGGATCCAATTCATGTTTACTTTTCATCTGGGGTAATTTTCTTATTCTTCTATAACCCAGCAATCTCGTGTATATCATGGCTCTTCTGACCCCCCCCCCCCCCCCCCCGAAACCATGTTCAAAACTTTCCCCTCTTTTTTTCTACTACTATATTCATTAATCTTTTCTCCTCCCATGTGGCTTCTAATCCCATATATTTCTAATGAATGCTTACTTTAGTGTATCTCTAAAGTTTCCCATAACTATTTTACTTGTGTAGTAACCCCGTCTACAGTTCATAGCCACTTTAACCTTTCCACGCTGATAATCAAAGCATCAAAATATCTATGAACTTCTTCTTCACAAAGAGAATGTGTCTCTCTATTAGTTCTCCGTAGTTTTATGAACTCTTTTCTGAACGAAGGGTCATAATTAAAGCCCCCTGTATTGTCTTTACGAAAACCTTGTAAATTAAACATAACTTAATTAACTACTATTTAACACACAAAACAGTGAAATAAAATCACAACAGGACATCAAATCCCCCCCAAATTTTTGTAACACTCATTTATGTTTCCCCGCAATTCAACTAAAAGTATGATGATGATAGTGATGATGATGGTGACGATGATTAAAATAATACAACATACATCCTAATCTATTTTTTCCTACTACTACTGGTCTCTTTTACGGACCAGTAGTTTACACATAAAGGTCTACGAAGACAATAACCTATTCTAAAATAATAACAATCATTTTACAGGACCAAATCAAGCAAAAAAAAACTTTATACATGAGGCAATAAAACAAAGATAAGGTTTTCAAAAAAAATACAACTCCCTTCAAATTACTACGTAAAGTGACCCAGCAACATTGGCCTCCTTTTCTAACCAATGTAACACCTATCTATTTAGCCAAGTCATGTATAACAAAACAACTCCATACCAAGCATTAATGCCAAAATACGTATATACATAGTATACAAATATCCCTCTGTTATCTACAGATTATCTTAATGCGGAACCATACTTGTTCCCCTCAACCAAAACCATTACTCAACAAGTGACCGTTCCTTTTTCTGGAAGTCAAACATTGATTATCTCCCCTCACAATTTTCTATCTTTTTCCATCCTAACTCCTAATACATCATAACATCCAAAATATCCTCATAAGCAAGCACTGTAAACTACAGTTATTCCAATATCATCTCAATGTACCAGCCACCATCTACTTATCAATTAACCTGTGGCTCGGCACACCAACTGTCTTCTATGGCTTTGTACCAACCATCACCACCACTTCCCAATCCTTACCGTTAACCACAGTATCTCCACCCTCCTACAACCAACAAAACTTTGTCTATTTACTATAGACCTCTCACCAAAACAACTAACTCTATTTCCACCTTCTCGTCTACCCTACGCAATTAATATTTCATTCTTTTGCATCAGTACTTTCTGTATCTCAGCACCATTACCTCAAGTCTCTCCTATCCTTTTCACATCGTGACGACAATCCAACCAATCACTTTTATCGGAACACTTTTTCTAACGTTCATTTACCTCATCTTGTTTACCTTCGTATCTTTCATTCTTCTTGTTATTTCTCGGAAGTCTTTCAGAATTGCAAGCTACGCCAGTTATAACCAACAGCAGACCTCTCTTTCCTCGTTTCTCAGTCTTAGGCACTCCTGCTTCGCCATTTTCCTGTCAAGAATACTAAACATTCATAATGTTAATTCAGCATATAACTTCCATAATTTCCTTCCAAGTTCCGATATTCTACGAAAAGACATTACAATTTTCTTTCTATCTCTCGATTTTCGCATGCTCTATGTTCCACGATTTATCAACGTTACTTATCAACCGCTCTTCTCATATTCACACGGACAATGATACACAACACAACCTCGCTCTCATCTCATGCCTACTCTCGTGTCGCGACAACCTAACGTCTCCATACTATTTCTACAACAAAATACTTTAGACGCCACCTCAACATTCCAGCAATCATTTACCACATATCTACACGTATCGATCTCCTCTACACACATTGACACAAGACATATCAACGCCACTCTTACATTCTATCTACGTATTTCACTTAGGCGACTTCATCACACCTCTCTCTTACTTCTTTCATCACGACGAACACCTGTCTGACTACAGTTATACTCACATATGAACACCGCACAACCAGACGAACTATTCTAGAGGACTCTCTCAATTCACTGCTTTCTTATATCTCTACTTTACTCAATCACTCACTTCTATACGAAGGTCAGACCCTATACACTACCTCTCGCAACTGAAATTGCTTTCACAGTACTATCTACTATCTCTTCAAAACAAACCCCTAACTTCGTAACTATCATTCTACACTTCTCCACCCACAACAACTTTCTTCTTTCTCCACAAGTACGACGTAACTCGTATTTTTCAAGCATCCACTTCTACAGTCCTTTACTCTTAATATTCTCGTGTTCAACTGGCTACTTTACACACAGGATACTCAGTGCCTCCTCAGTCTATATCACCTCACCAGACACTCTCGGTTCACCTGTCAACAATACTATTCTTTCTTCTCCAACCAACAAGCGAAACTATCTCGGACCTCACGTCATAACTCTGAGTCAAACTATTTCTAATACTAATATTCATGCCTAACATATCTCTCACCCTCTATTAATTCTGTCCTGAATCTACCCTATTTTACTTAACATACTCTCTCTACCTCGCTACCAAACAGACGATATCCTGTATTACGTAATCCACGTGGAATATCATTTGCCGTACTTCCTTATCACCAACAAAATTTATCTGCCTATTTTAGACAGCTCATATACCTATACTCTCAAACCGGGGTTCTTCTCATAAGCCAGACCTATTTCATTTTCCTTCTTCACCCAAGGAATTTTAACCGTTATATAGTGTGTCCAAATTAAACACTTCACTGTCTTTCAATACATTCACTCGTCTTTCCGTTATAATGTCATCATCACTATCTGTTGTCAACCTGTTAAAGTATTCAGGTCTTAAGGTCCTAAGGTCTTCTATTTTTCTTAAATCACTTTCTGTCGTTGAATAAATTCCCGCTAACTGTCTACCACTATTCTTGTTCTTAAATGAGTTCCTTCTATTTCCTATATTTGCGTCAGTCTGCTCACTGTTTCCTGTGTACCTTACGTAACGTTTATACCTTCCCATCTCGTCTTCAGATGACACACTAATTATAGTTCCTTCA
Organism: Cepaea nemoralis; assembly: GCA_014155875.1. Classification (NCBI taxonomy): domain Eukaryota; kingdom Metazoa; phylum Mollusca; class Gastropoda; order Stylommatophora; family Helicidae; genus Cepaea; species Cepaea nemoralis. The sequence continues at coordinate 28,579 of JACEFZ010021716.1, read as the reverse complement.
TCAGACTCGTTATAGTTTACTGTAAACACGTCGGCCCTATTCCCACAGTCATTTTTAAAACGTCTGGCTTTCTTTCTCTTTCTCGGTCTTCGTCCCTTAGCCTTCCCTACATAGTCACTAACCAAAACTCTATCCGTCTGTCCACCAGTCACTATTCCGTACGAGGGAACAACACTCTTCAATTCAGGATCTGCTCGTAGTGTAACACTCTCATTCTCCGAATCATCGGTAATAATATCTGTTTCAGCATCACTATCATATTCGGCTGTAGGAATATCTTCTCCGTAACTTGAACTCTGACAGCTAATATTCCTACACCATTTGGGAACTAGTTTCTTGTCTATAGCTGAAGGCTTTGACATTGCACTACCTCTATTTACAACCATACTAACACTTTTCTTCATTGACTTCCTTTCGTCCTTGGTCCTTGTCTGTCCATCTTTCCTAACTTCAACCTTGTCTCTCTTAGTCAAATGAGTTGGTTTTGACTGATTCTCTATTACATCAGTTTGAGTTCCCTTTGTTATCTTGCTGACTGGTTGTACCTGAGTCTGCGTACTACTTTCTATTGTATTACCTGCTTGCGTCTGTGTCTCTCTATTTCTTTTCTTTACTACTACCGTCGTCTTCTTTTCCTGTCTACTAGTCACATTCGCAACCATTTTAGGACTAGTCTGTATTTTATTTACAGGTTCAATTCTGTCTTTTACACCTGAGTTTAGATATTGTCTTTGTCTTTTTTCAAACCATTCGTCACGTTTTTTCCTAGCGCTTACAGTATAGGATGGCCAAATCCTAGAACAATCTCTCTCATGCCCATTTCTGTATCTCTGATCATTGTACCAGCTCCTAGCCTTAGTCATCCTTGGACTAACATAAATGCTTCTATACTGCCCTCTATTTTCATCAACTAGTGGCTGTCCTCGGCTATTCTTGTTCTCCTTACCTCTTACATTGCTCTGTAACCAGTGTACAAAACATTCTACCTCGCTGACTGCCACCTTTAATTCTCCTAACCATGCAGTCACGTGTTCTAAGTCTCTGCTCAAGTACATTTTTACTCTTTACGCTATCTCAGCCGAAATAATTCTCACTTGTGTCGTGATGAATCTGCTCTGCTAAAATATTCCTAAACAGAGCTAAACCTGTGCTAGGGTGTCCTGTTCCGCCATGCTGAAACAAAGCAAGCAAAAAAAAACCACACAATTTCTATTTCCTAATTTAAAGAAGATGTGCTGAGGTGTCCTGTTCCGCTATACTGAAAAATACTAAAACAAAGCAAGCAAAAAAAACACACAATTTAAATTTTCCAATTTAAGGAAGATGACCTATTGTTTTGGAAAACAATTAATTCAGGTAATTCATATTCATCTATTAAGCTGAAACAATCCTTCTGCTTCTTCTTCTGTATATTCTTATACTCAGCTGAATTTTACGTCTGTTTCTCCACTGTGCTGTGACGGAACTGTTATACTGAAATCACTAAATCAATTTCACAGGCGTATTTATCTAAACCAAGTATATGCTTCAGACAAGAGCAGTGCTTAATTAGTCAATTGTACCTATGCTCGTTATCGGTCAAAATACACCAGGAGTCTTGTTCTGCCATTTTGAAATATTCTAAAATATAGCACGAAACACAATTTCTATGTTTATACAATACAGAAACTTTACCCTGAATCTATTTCGTTGTTCAAGGAATCACTTTCTCCGACTCGCCGTCATATTTGAACACTCGGAGCCTGCATCAGCTGTCCATCAGTTGCGGAATTCGGGTATCTGAATTTAGGTAGCGGATTTTAGGAAGCCTGTCTCTTCCTCTCAGGTCACTTCTCATGGGCTGCCAGAAAATCTTCAACCCGTGGTTGGGTCCCGACCAGCTTGTTTGTCTTTGTCTTCACCCCGGGTGGGGTACATCATCGATGTCTTCATGAGGTCTTAGTAATAACGAGGCCCCAAAAAATTATCAGGATCAGCCGAAGCCTAGCGATAATTGAGTGTTTTAAGAACTTATGGCCCGATCAACGATCATGCTGTCCTGACAACTCCTGATTAGCTCTTTAACTTTGAGCAACTTAAATTGCTGGTTTGCCCAAACTCTCAGGATAGGATCACTCCTGGTCAATCAGAACGATGTAAGGCAGTGACTTTGATGGCTCTTGCAACGCAAAATTTCAGTCCATGTTAAGCCTGTTGCTAACAATCAAACTGCAGAAGGGCGGCCATACAACTTCCTTCACTGTGAACTCTGCAAAACGGCTGGTATAACAAACTTCTTATTACTACTTTGACCGTTATCTGAAGTCTTAAAAAAGACTTACAAAGGACCACTCCTGGGCGAGCTTTTGGCCTCTGTATTCAGATATTACTACTATACAACTTACTGGCCATCTTTTGGTGCGCCTGTTATCAGGTTCAGTAATGGTTCTTTAACGTGCCGCTAGTATTTTGTTTGTTTGTTTAGTTCTTGAACCTTTCCGCGACGTTATTCAATCCTGGCTTTGCATTTTTGTGTTTTTCTCATCCTCAGGTTCGTATCCTGGTCAAGTGGCTCCATTTCGCCTTTTATAACAGTGTGTAATAAGACGAAGGCCGGTCGTTTGCTTGTTGATAAAACGTTTATTGGCTTAATTTGACAAAGCTTCGATGTACACCTCCATTCACTACTAAAGCCGGGTTCTAACTGCCCATACCAACCCAATACGTCACGATTGAGCATCTCCCACCCCTTTCAGTCTCAATGCTCAATCGTGCTGTATCTGTGTTTCCCACTAGATCCTAATAATACCCAATACTGTTACAGTAACTATACCTCGGGTGACTGCATTGCAGCTTTTACCCAAAATTTTGAAACTTTAATGGAACATTATCAAGTTCCACTGTCTGAATGGAATATTGTGTACATGAGGAGTTTGTCAGGGGAACCTCTTAAAGTAATTGAAACCATCCCCAAAGACCTCAGAAAAGATTACCATTATCTGAAATCTAAGATTATGGCACATTTTATGTTAGATGAGGCAGGTTACAGAGAACAATTCAGTAAGTTGAGCCCAAAACCGACTCAAACGTTCTCTGATTACCTCTGCTTAGTCCGAGATATATTCACCAAATGGACTTCAGCAGCTAAAATTGACAAGAACTATCAGAGATTAGAAGAGCTAATCATTAGAGACAAAATTGTATCATCGATTCCTTCAGCATTTTCTAAATTTTTGTTAGAGAACGAATGCACTAGTGTGGATGAGATTGAAAAACGTGGTTCGGCATACTACACAGCCAACAAACATTGCTTTGCCACTGAAGCTACTGATATTAACTTTGTAGCAGCGGCTAACTATGACAAACCCTATAGTAGGCAGAAACCTCATAGACCTACTTCTGAGAAGTTATACCATTGCAATTATTGTAAATATTCTCATCATCAGTCTGAAATGTGTGATAAAAACCCTGGTTATCATACTTACCTACTAAACATGGTAAACAGACATGATAAGGAGCGTAAAACCTTCAAAAGTTTGCGTAAATGTTTCCTCTGTAAGGCGTACGGACACCATCGGAAAGAGTGTAAGGGCAGGTATATGACCAACAAAGCAAATGCCGCCTTGTTTGATAGTTCGGCGTCTGAAGAAGAAGAGCCAGAGAAACATCCTGTGAACTCAGCACAGGCTTTTGACATATTCAGCGCAAACAAATGCTCTGTTTGTAACACCTTTTTTGAAGATGGTATTTTAACATGCGGTCATGCCATCCCTATTGCCAATGAAGAAGCTAATTTGGTAGTAGATTCAAAAGGCAGAATAAACATCCATCACGGATATGTGAATGGCAAGTCTGCTACAGTCCTTCGTGATACAGGCAGTTCACTCATTGGTCTGAAAAGAACATTCATAACGCCTACAGACTATACAGGCAGGCACTTAACATGCAGAACATTCTCAGGCAATATTGAGAAATACCCATTAGCATGGGCATACATTGAAACACCTTTCCTCACTGGGAAAGTAAAGTGCGCTGTATTAACAAACCCAGTGTGTGATGTAATTATTGGAAATTTACCTGAGGTGAATGATAAACCTCATGACATAACATCTCCATGTATTGATGATAACATACCATCAACATCAAATGTCATCATTGAAAATGTCACACCACCTATTGATTGTATGGTAGCTAATGGAGCACTAAGTTCTCGTGACATCATTGATACCATTGTTCCATCATCATCTGATATCATTGAATGTGTGAACGCAGTAACTAGAGCTACTGCTAGAGTGCAAGATGAAAGTAAGCAAACTGAGGCTATACAATCACTCAGCACAGTAACACTACCTACAAACACTATGAAGGAAACATTTGTAACAGCACAAAAAGCTGATCCTTCATTGTCAAAATACTTTAATCTGATCGGCCAAAAGCCAAAGGTAACCAAGAATGCAAAATGGCATTTTGCTATGAAAAATGATATACTCACCAGGTATTACACCAAAGGTGACAACACCACAGAGCAAACTGTTTTGCCAACAAGTTATCGCAAGCAAGCCTTACATCTTGCCCACGATATACCTCTTGCAGTGCACATGGCATACGTTAAGACCAGATCCAGATTATTGACACAGTTTCATTGGCCCAAATTTTGCAATGACATTAAAGCATATTGCAGAAGTTGTGACACCTGCCAGAAACTGGTAAAAAAAGGTAAACACCCACAGGCAAAGTTACAAGTCACTGACTTAGCCAGTCGACCTTTTGAAAAACTATCGGTTGACATAGTGGGCCCTCTCAATCATACAACTACTAGAGGGAATAAATTTATTCTAACTGTCATTGATCAATGTAGTCGCTGGTCGGAAGCTATTCCGCTAAAGAACATAACTGCCAATGACATAATGGAAGTCTTCTTCCATATTTTTTCTAGGATGGGTTTTCCAGATACTATCCAATCTGATAGAGGCACTCAGTTTATTGCCGCATCTACTCAGGCTTTCACCAAAATGTTGGGAGTGAAACAATGTTTCAATTCCCCATACCATCCTCACAGTAGCGGAGTAATTGAAAAATTTAACGGGGATCTAAAGCACATGCTGGCAAAAGTAACGCAAGAGCACCCCAATAACTGGGATTTATATCTACCAGCTATTCTTTTTGCTTATCGCGAGGTACCACATGCTAGTACCGGTTTCTCTCCTTTTGAACTTATCTATGGTGCCAAACCACGCGGCCCATTGACCATTTATCACCAAATGTTAACTGACTCTACTCCAGTACTTAAACCCATATCATCATACGTATATGTTACATCATTGCGTGAAAGAATCATCAAATCATGTATTATTGCAAAGAATGCACTAAAACTATCTGGTGCTACTTATAGACAGTATGCTGACAAAGGTAACAGGACAATAACGTTGACACCTGGACAGGACGTTCTTCTTCTACTACCTTGTGACAGACACTTATTGACTGATTCTTGGCAGGGACCTTTCAAAGTGACGAGACAGATTTCACCTGTAGACTACGAAATCCTCATAAAAGACAAACATAAAATATATCACATAAATATGCTAAGACCATACCACAACAGAGACAACGAACAAGACGATACAACAGCGTGTACAGTGATAATAGATCACGAAGACGACGATGCCAGTGACGAGATTCCAACGCCTGCATTAGACACGACTAGCTGCTTGAAGGATATCAAAATCAATCCAAAGTTAACTCAAGCAGAGACAAACAGTTGCAAACAGCTTATACAGCAGTACAACACCATCTTTTCCAACAACCCAGGACAAACAGAATTAGTACGGCATCACATCACACTCACATCAAACACACCCATAAGATGCAGACCATACACCATCCCATTACACTACAAAGAACATTTGCACCAAGAAATAATCAACTTAGAGAAAAACAACATCATCAGACGATCCCAGTCAGACTTCTCATCGCCAATGGTGATAATACGGAAAAAGGACAATACAATAAGACTGTGCATCGACTATAGGAAGCTAAATAAAATTACTGTTCTTGATTTGGAGCCAATGGCAAACACTGACGACCTTCTGACAGAACTGACAGACGCTAGGTTCTTTTCGACGTTAGATATGACTAAAGGATATTATCAGATAGAAGTAGACGAACAGAGCAGACATTTGACAGCATTTGCCACACCGTGGGGACTGTACGAATGGTGCAAACTTCCATTTGGGCTTGTTAATGCCCCCGCCACCTTCGTTCGTATGACACGACTTCTTCGTGTAGACATTCCTAATATAATCTGCTATATCGACGACATCTGGGTTCACACAGAGACGATGACAGAGCACATTAAGACGTTATGACAGACATTTGAACGTATTAGACAGCACGGACTGACTGTAAAGCCTGCGAAAGTAGACATAGCCTACCAGGAAATAACTTTCTTGGGGTACAAAATATCCAATGGCTTTGTCATGACAGACGATAAAATTGTGTCCAAAATTCTAAAACTATCACTTCCGACTACTAAGAAACAAGTCAGAAGTCTTTTGGGATTGATAAATTACTACCGGCAGTTCATTCCTGAGTTTTCCGAACTGACCGAAGTGTTTACTAATTTACTAACAAAAGAAAAACCGGAGAAAATTGTCACAATGAATGCCTAAAAATTGCATTTAATAAAGTACTTGCGTGTTTTTCTGATAAGAGTGCCAACAATCTTATCCTCAAATTGCCCAACCTTCGTTTACCTTTCAGATTGCGTACAGATGCTAGCTCCGTGGCGATTGGAGCAGTCTTGTTACAAGAGTACAATAACATACTACACCCAGTGTACTTCGTATCCAGAAAACTAAAAGCCAGAGAACGGGCTTGGTCCATTCCTCAGTTGGAAGCCCTAGCTTTAGTGTTGGGTATAACCAAATTATCCAGATTTCTTCTAGGACGGCACTTCATCGTGGAGTCTGACAGCAGCCCGTTGCGTTTTATAAATTCAGGAATACCCTCAAATCATATGGTAGCACTCTGGTCTTTGAAACTTCAGGATTATAGCTTTGAAGTTCGACATATTCCAGGCAGAACCAATTCGATTGCCGATCTTTTGTCCCGTTGTCCGACCGACCCAGTAAGCACCAATGTCTGAGTGCAGTGTGTGCAAATACACTCAGACCGACACAGCCATTATTGAGTGAATAAGTGTTTTTCTATTCACAAAAAGCTGTGCATTGTCTATAATGTGATGTGATAGGGGTTACCCCCATTATAAATAGTATTCTTATTTTACTAATTCATGTAGTGATTGTCCTGTATAATTGTGTAGTGTGTGGTAGAAATTTATTAATTATTAATATTAATTAAATATTAATTGTATATATTACCAACAACAACAGTGTCACATTCGCTCAAAGAACTTACCTTGAGCGAACTATCCAATGTAACAGTGACATTCTGCAAGTGGATAATTCCAGGGATATTTTAATGACGTGTGCGAACGTGTAAACTGAACAGGGACAGCTACTCCATTGCAGTTAACCGAAATCCAGAATGTTCGGTAGTGAAACACATGAACAGCCGATCGTAATCCAGAAGATTTTGTGAAACATCTAAACACATGAACTGTAAGAAAGATACTTTCCGTAACTACATCAAACCGGAACAAGTGTGTTCTGTAAGTTTCTACATCAGCTGAGTTAATGTTCGTGTGTACTTCCGGATTAGTTAGGAATTTAGAGTAAAAGTAGCAGACGACAAATAAAAGTTCATACACTTATGACGATTCTAAAATGTTTAGGAATCTATAAAATGTAATACACGAATTGTGTGTTTATTTATTTAGGTAGTGTAATCTTAGAATCATATCTTGATTTATGTATTCATATTACCGACTTTTTCTCGTTAATATGAAGAAACGTCAAGCAATGACGCTAAGAAATAATAGAATTATTGTAAATTATTGTATTTCATGAATGTTAAAATTATTTCCCTTTCATTTGTGTGTTATTACATCCCTACACAAAGGGCCATAATTTGAAATGTATCCATTAATGTGTTGCGTATAAATAGACATGATGTTGCCAGATTGTCAACACTACAGGTAGACATCTAATGAGCATGGCAAAGGGTGCCAACGTTGCAGACCAACACGAGAGCTACTGACCAAATAAGGGCAGGGCTTGAGCGTTTTATACGACTTATAAAAATCGTATATCAGTCTGGCTAGATGGTTTTTGTTTCAAGAACCATATTATTATTTTTTTTTCAAATTGCTGCGAAGTAGATGCGTGAAGCTGGTACTACTGATCTGACTGGGTCGCAAATGCAATTGAGGTAGTCAGCCATCAAGAGGATGAAACCTGACAAGTGTTAAAGGTTGAACACCACATGTCGTTGATTGCAATGTACATTTCTTATATATTTCTATGGCATATGTGTATTTATTTGCATGTATAAATAACAACAAAAGGGTAGACTCTGACAAGGTTTAAATATTAACCCATTATGTACATATGAGACATGAAAGATGACATCTTTCATGAAGTTGCCGGGGGAGCGTGTCAGAGTCCGGAAAGGAGACAGAGATGCAGTGACATCGTTACGCCCGCCAGGCGACTTAGCTCCCAGAAGGGACGCCGTAACTTCGTTATGCCGCCAGGTGGATAGTGATTACCGGCCTGCAAGACTGCTGGCTGACAAGCGACCAGTGGTCAAGGCAGGACGACGCTAAACGCACGCATGCCTCGTGACGTCACCTGAGGTGAGAGGCGAGTTGCGAGTTAGCGGCAGACGGCTTGGGGGACTTCGACTCGGACAGACGTGTGAAGAGAGAAAGGCGTTGTGTGGTATCTGTGCTGAAAGTCGAGTGTCTGGACATCTTGAGAGTGAGACGTTGTGAGCTGTATTGTGTAAGTGTATATTGAAACATCCAGTATATATCTTGTTGTGAACATCGTTCCGTATTTAATGTGAATAAATCCATCGAACGGTGTGTCGTTGAGTCTTACGTTAAATCACGTTGTATTTGTACTGTTTCACACTGTTAGGTGAGCGAGCCAAGTTTAAGACCCTGACAATCATCATCATCATCATCATCATCATCATCATCATCATCATCATCATCATCATCATCATCATCATCATCATCATCATCATCATCATCATGTGCCTTGACAAATGGCGTCGACAATCATGCACTACTTTATTGTCAAAGTACATGAGAACATGTCTACCAGCGAGAGCGAGTCAATGAGTGCACAGCATCCACTGCACGGTGAGATCAAGAAGAGAAAGGGCAGCAGGTTAGACAGAGGAATCTCCAGAATGGGTCAGTCGAAGATTGTAGAATTCATTTTCAGTATCTACTGATACGTGATTTTCTTTAGTATAGGTAACATTTTTCAAATGATTGGGTTTGGTTTATTGCCTTCTATTTTCGATCACATCTTCTTATTTCTCACCTATCTTCCAATAATGTAATGCTGATATGTGGAACATTTACATACAAGTAGATCTGAAGCACGAAGCTCACTATTACAATTACCAATCTTGATTCACAATGTAGCCCTCTTTTCTACCCTAATTAACTTGTAGAAGTTTTGAGCGCGCACACTCACATTTAAGAGTGAGAACATCAAGACAGTCTGCGATAAAATATATCTAACTGTAGTGTCACGTCAACTGGCGCAGATTGTTGTAGATTATGTGTCGTATTCTTTCTAGGCAGTGATGGTCATTGGCCTGCACATGACACCTTTTTATTACCCTCACTAGTTACAATTGATATTTTAGGGCCTTTCGGAACATTGTGGTCCACAAAGGCCAGTCTACCAGTGTTAGTGATTTGGTAATTCTACTGTACAGTTTGGATGACCGCCTCTGCACCCTGGTCGAATCAAGTTCAGATAAATCCATACTTTGATCGTAGCCGCCACAAGTTGCAATTTATAGCTCATCGCGGTTCTCACATGGGCCATATGAAGGTTGTTTAAACGCTTCTCTTGGTGTGAGTAAGTTGTTCAGGTTTCACTGCCATAAAGAAGAGTACTAAGGACGCAGGCTTGGTAGACGAGGGCTTTTGTTTTGGCAGTAAGCTTCCTGTTCTCCCAGACTCTTTTTGCTAAGATGTTCATTGTTGTTGCTGCCTTGCCAATCCTGCTGTTGATTTCCTGATCGAGGGATAATTTGCTATTTACCACTGATCCTAGATATGTACAATGGTCTACTATCTCTAGTTCGGCGTCGTCAATAACGATTGATGGTACCCGATGTGCACCTTGTGATATAATCTGTGACTTCTTTTTCTTTATTGTTAAACCAAATTCAGAACAAGCATTGGAGAATGCAGATAGTAGATGCTGTAATTCTTCCTCAGAGTGGGTCGTAATCGCAGCATCATCCGCAAAAAGCAATTCCTTGATTAGCACCCTCCTAAGGTTGGTCTTGGCCTTCAAACTCTGAGCATTATAGAGGCCGCCATCTGAGCGTGAGTGAATGTATATACCGGCATTCTGATCACGAATGGCATATTTCAGTAAATACCGAAGAGAGTCGGAGCTAGTACACAACCTTGTTTAACTCCACTCTTGATTTCAAACTCTTCTGAAGTTGCGCCATAAAACTTGATTATACCCTTCATGCCTGTGTGGAACGATTCCACAATGGACAGAAGAATTGGTGGGCAGCCAATCTTCTTTAGTAACTTGAACCGACACTCACGACTGACCAAATCAAATGCCTTTGTGGGGTCGATGAAGGCAATAAACAGTGGTTGATTGTGTTCCCGAATTTCTTCTTGCATTTGTCGCAATGAGAATATCATATCAATGGTAGACCGGTTCTGTCGGAAGCCACACTGTGATTCGGGGTAGACTTGATCTCCCAGGAATTGAAGTCTGCGCAGAACAATTCTGGCAAATACTTTACCAACAATACACAGAAGTGAGATACCCCTATAGTTGTTATAGTCTGTCCGATCGCCCTTGTTCTTGTACAGCGTTATGATGCTTGAATCTGTGAAATCCGGTGGGACTTGTCCTTCTCGTCAGAATAGCTCTATTAGCAGGTGGATCTGTAGAGTGAGTGTGTTCTTGTCAACTCCTAATTACCTCTTTTGGAATTCCATCCCTACCTGGGGCCTTTCCAGAAGCAAGTTAATTTATAGCACACTTAACTTCTGTTATGGTGGGAAGTGTGTCCAGGTGGTCAAGAGTTGGCAGGGCCTCTCTGGCGTTGAAAGCATCATCCGCTAGCTTGGCCTCACTTGAGTAAAGCTCTAAATAGTGCTCTACCCATCTATCCATCTGCTGTTTCTTATCAGTTATGATGTCCCTAGTCAAGGTTTTCAGTGCTGCACTTGTTTTGATCATTGGAACACAGGCTTTCTTTATCCCTTCATACATGCTTCTGATGTTTCCCTTATCACTTGCGATTTGAATGGACTCACATAACTTGATACAGTAGTCATTCGCACACTGCCCGGCAGCCTTTTGCACATCCTTCCTAGCTTGCTTTAGCTCACTCCACACAATGGAGGGTTGGGGACGTGTGTTTAGATGGGTGGTTGGGGTGTGTGAGTGTGGGTGGGTAGATGGGAGATGTATGTGTTGATCGGTGGGTGAGGGATGTGTGGGTGTTAGTGGTTGCGGGAATAGTACGTGTGTGGAAGGATGTGTGAGGGGATGAATGTATGGGTGGGGGATGTGTGTGTGTGGGTTGTGTGTGCGTGGACGGGAGGTATGTGCTTGTGAATGGGGGATGTGTTGGTGGGTGGGGATGTGAGGGAGGGATGTGTGTATGGGTGGGGAGATGTGTGTGTGGGTGGATTGTGAGTGAGGGATGTGTGTATGTGTGGGGAGATGTGTGGGTGGGTGGGGATGTGTGTATATGGGTAGGGTATTGTGGTTAAGTGATGTGTGGCTGGTGGATAATTGGGTGGGGGATGTGTGGTTGGGTAGCGGATGTGTGGGTAGATGATTGTATATGGGTAAGGTTGTGTGGTTAAGAGATGTGTGGTTGGAGGATGGGTGGTTAGAGGATATGTGGGTGGGTGAGTGTGTGTAGGTTAGGAGATGGTGGGGGATGTCTGTATGGGTGGGCTCCGGGTCGGTGAGTGGGCTGGGAGAGATGGGGGATTATGTGGGTGGGTGCGGAATTTGTGTGTGGGTAGGTGCAGGATATGTAAGTTGGAAGGGAGATGTGTGTGTGTGTGTGTGTGCGTGTGCGTGGGGGATGTGTGGTTGAGGGATGTGTATGTGGCTGGGTGGTTGGAGGTGTGTCGATGGAGGAGGATATGTGGGTGGGTGATTGTTGATGTTTAATGGGACGGGTGGAGGATATGTGCGTGTGTGGGGAAATGTGTGTAGATGGGTGGGTCTGTGTGGGTGGGGATGTGTGGGTTGGGGAATGTATGTGTGCTTTGGGTGTGGGTGGATGGGATGTGTGGTGGGTGGGAGGTGTGTGTTTGGGTGGGGAGATGTGTAGGTGTGGGGATGTGGTGGATGGATGGGGGATGTATATGTGTCTGGGTTGTGTGTGTGGTTTGGTTGGGGATGTGGGGTGAATGGGGGATGTGTGGGTGGGTGTTGGATGTGTCTCATAACATGGTAATTATACATTGGTTATGTTTACAACATTCATTTGACAATGCTTTTTCCTATGCACTACTGATGAACGAAAGATGAGTGATTGGAAGGGACGAATGTAAGAAGGGCCGGCGTGCCCAATTTGTTACCCTTTGAAAATAAAGTCAGTTCGTTCTTTCGTTCGTTCGTTCACTCAGGGTGTTACGCGTTGTTCTTTCCTAGTTTCTTAAGAGAGCTATCTTCCTTTTATCAATCAAGGGCTGCAGTATCTGGCTGTTTTCCGCAAACCAGTCCTGCCTCTTATGATCTACAGTGCCGTAAACCCCTACCGCTGTTTTATAATAGTTTCTTTAAGGTTACTCCACTTTTCATTTACTGTACAATTGTCTAATGTATCAGTGAAAACGTCTTCAATTTGCTGTTGAAACTCAACGCACTTTCCAGGATCGTGAGTGTTAATAATATTAATCCTGGGGCTAGATTTGTGTTTAGCTGTGTAGATTCTCTTTGGGCTCAGTCTAACCCTTGCAACAATCAAAGAATGATCCGTATTACAGTCAGCACAGTGATACCTTCGAGTTAATGATGTATGGTTTAGATGTTGTCTCCGTGTGATAATGAAGTCAAGCTGATGGCAATGGCCGGATCTTGGATGTTGTCATGTGACCTTATGCAGCTCTTTTGTTTTGAAAAAGGAGTTTGTAATACTGTCATGAAATGCCGCCTTAACATCCCAGAATATTTTCTCGGTCTCAAAATTTGAGAGGCCAAATTGAGAAAGAATGAATTAATCGCCCTGCTCCACGGCTATCTAGTCGTGAGGTAAGATTATTCACAAAAAGCCTCTAGCCATGATGTAAGCTTGCAGATGGCAAGTAAAATGGACAGTGTAATTAAAACCGACCAGGCATGACACCTGATAAGCAGAGGTAAGAAATCGCCCAGGTGTGAACAACATTGACACAGGGGAAGATAATAGCCCCAGGGCTGTAAACAAGCCCCGTCCACTCTGACTGGCAGACTTAGGAATGTGTGAAAACAGATCTGATAAGGCAATTAACACTGGGCCTGTGGACTTTGTACCAGACAGAGAGGAGCAATGTGTGATGGCCAGTTTGCATTGATAATTGCAATTAACGCTAGGGGGAGATAAAGGAAGAATTGATGACTTGAATTCCTGGGAGATAAGGGTCTACTTCTAGGCTAGGTATAAAAACCCATGGTAGACCTGGTCCCATTAGAATAAGTCAGACATTCGAACAGGTGAGAAGAGAGAGTAAATGTAGAATTCTTAGTAACTAGCTAAGTCTTTTAGATGTATGTACTGATTTTCTGTCTATATCTGACCTAGGTTACTTCAAGAATTATCATTGCTTCAGGTTTCTTGAGTGTATATCCTATTGCTATCAGAGTTGTTCTTACTATACCTTTTGGGAGGCAGACTTTGGACTTTCATTTATCATGTTAGATGTCTGTTACTCTATGGACACTATTAGTTTCTCAGTCTTTGTAGATAATCAGGTTACTACAACTTGTTTGAATTTCCTACTGTATATTAGGAATACTTTCATATGCCTAATGTTTAAGTATATGTCATATGAATATACGATGCTAGGACTATGCTTCGTACATATTCTTTTTGTGTATATACGCCTCATTTCGTATACATACAAACTAACTAGTGCATTATGCTATTATGTTAAAGTATCATATGTCTAGTTTAATTAATATGTTTATGTGTATTGGATGTTTGACATATTGATTTGTCGTATGAAACCTACCAATATGAAGTGTTATGTTATTGGGTGCGCATTGGCACCTTGCCTATTGGTTGCATTTGTAGCAGAGGTGTAATGGTACAGACATTACCCACAATTGTTATAGGGTATATGGTGCTAAACCTTCTCATCGTATTGTGGACGGTAATTCACGGAGGTCTGGCACAGATACTGGTCCCGGCTTGTAGGCCCGGATGATCAGGCTTTATTATAATACCATTACCGACCCTGTGAGCTGCTAAACCAACTTTGGACGGAGCGGCTGTATGACAGAATTTCTGTATTAGCGACATGGACATGGGCGGCAGAAATGTAATAATTACAGGCGTGTGAGACAATGGAAAAGCCCGTCCCAGACTAAAGACAGTTGGGAGAAGGAGGATGGTGAACGCAGTAGAGCTGGAAGATAAACTTGGCCAGACTGGTCATTGTATATGTGTTTACTAGAATATGTTTTACTTAAGATTGCGCTGATGTAGAACTAGATATAACACATTCTTGACTTTCTTTCAAGCTCTCACAAGGAGCACCTATGTTATAGATCTCAAGACTAGAGACTACTGACTAGGTAGTGTCAGGACTGACAGAATTCGTCAGAATACCGGCAAGCTCTTTTTTGTGTCTACTGGAGAGTGGGGATCTGGACCACAGATCCAGATAGATCAAGTAACAAGTTACGTAATGTTTGTCATCAATATCAATATGTATATGATTTCATCATCCTCATATTGGCAACCATCATATGTCTAATTTTATGATTAGTAAATAAATGTTGTAGTATGGTAACTCATAGTTCTGTCATTACATTTTTTCCCGAATTTCTTCTTGCATTTGTCGCAATGAGAATATCATATCAACGTGTTGTTGTGTACATTGGTGGGGGTTCACTTAGACACCAAGGAAGGGAGCAGTCAGGGAGAAAAACCTGTACTGAGATAGTCGTCAATACTCTTATATTTAGACTTAAAAATCTATCTTAGCTAACCTTCTCTTTCCCAATCCTTGGCGAATATTCAGCACAGTTCATTTCATTTTGTAACGAGCCACTTAGAGCTGTACGTTGGATATTCATGGGCCTAATCAATAGTTCAGCCATATAGATTTGGTCCCTAGTCAGTTTCAGACTATTTGGGGTTGCTCGCCAGTGAATAATACTTTCATCGAGGCGGTGGGGCACCCCGACTTATGACAAATACATAGGTCATTTCTGGTGCAATCTTCCAGCAGCCTTTGGCCATTTTCATTCATGTGACCGATGTTGCATTTTCCAAGGCGCACTGGCCATGAACTCGAGTCCTTGCCCATACGAGCATTGAAATCACCGAGCATATAAATGTAGTCGGATTGTGGAACTGCCTTGATCAAGAGTCTAGTTCCTCATAGAACGAATCCTTCACATCATCAGGGGAAGCCAGTGTCGGTGCATATGCAGTGATAATGGTGGCAAAACCACAAGAGGTTGCCAAGTGCAGGGATAATAGTCTTTCATTACCTCCAGCTGGGATATCAATCATTTCCAGTAGCGAATTCTTCACTGCAAAGCCCATAACATGTTGCGTTTGGTCTGCCTGCCCTCTAACCTTCCAAAAAAATCGTGTAAGTGTTTTCCCTGAGTGACCCTTCCTCAGCGAGGCGAGTCTCCTGCAGGCCACCAATATCAATTTATCAATCAAAGACGATTGAGTTCGGCATCAATCACAGCCGTTTTTTTTTCACATCCTCAGTATTTGTCAAGTCACTTGACAATCCTGGACACATGGTTCTTACATTCCAGGTTGCAGGCCGTTGCTTGAGGTTTCTATTTTTGTTTTGTATTAGTACCTGGTGCACTGGTTTTCTAGTCTGCGATTAAGATTTTGTCCTAACCCCAAGCACCCATTAAAGCAGTCAGGCATTGGCGGATCAGCGCCCAACTGGACGGGGCTGCCAAGCTTGAGGCGGGTGGTAGCTGATCAGTGACACGTATAGGTGTCTCCCACCGTCAGAGGCAACGCCATTTAACCATGGCGATGTAACCATCTGGTTTTCAGGACTCTCCAGTGTAGAAGTCATAGTTGTTGAACTCGGCTAAGACATTCTTGAAAGTATTTTGTATTTCAGTACACCAGGCTGTAACATCCAAGTATGTGTTCTTATCTTTCTTGAATGCCTTTACCTTCTAAACCCACTTTTGGAAATACACCATGAATCCCTCCCTTGTGCCGAAGCTGGTTTTCTGCAGTCTGTGATCAAGAATGACATCAATCCCAGAATCTTCTCTTCCTTCTAACTGTTCATCGGCATCGGCATTGCGCCTATCTTATCATCTCATCAAACTTCTATGATCGAGACAAGTACTTGCCTATAGCCCTATTGAAATCTACATCTTCAATACGTTAAGTGCCAGTGAACATTTCATCACATGTTTCAGCATCATCTGCATGTGCTACACTAAAATGTCCAATAAAATACAAGGTACAAACGTGTACTGTTTTTTTTAAAGGGCTGCGCTTTCCCCAGAGGCAGGATCCGCCCCATGAGTTTCCTGCGTCCCCCTGTTTCTGTTGTGCACCGTTTAGTCCTACTATGAGCCTTTTTCCCACTGTGGTCCACCAAAGGCCCATTGCCAAGCATCATGTTATAATATATAATAGTACACGAGTGTACCAGCCAAACAATAAATGCTATATTACAACAAATAATGAGACATGACGGTTGAGAAAGTAATTTTTCAGACGTATCAATCTTTATATAAATGAATATGGTGGAAGCTATTATACAATTTTAAAAGTCATGTATGAATTAACATAAGATAGTTTTAAAAAATAAAATAAAATAAAATAAAAGGATGTTTCCTTGCTTAGGTACCGTTAAGCTTACAAGACACATGCAATTAAGTTGTGACAAATATTTTTTATTTAAATTACATAATAACAGTTATTGTTATACGAATAAATAGCTAGCGTTATCGCCCATGCTGGCTTTAATATGGATTTAGATTACAATTGTTTCCCTTTATTGTCTCATTTTCTGTAGTAAAGTGTTGCCATATTTTATTTTAATTGTGTTATGCGCATTGTTGCGGAAACAAAACTAGACAACAAAATACTAGTGAAAAAGTCGGTAAGGCCCTTCTTACACACTACATAGAACAGACTGACCAGAAAGACGAGCCCGCCAGACAGAGGACCACAACGACACTCAGTTGTGCGAGGGGTCGGGACAGACGAAGAATGGACAATCACAGCTGAGATATTGCGTGCGATGCTCAATGAATCACCTAACACCGCCCCAGGCCCAGACGGCATCCGATATGGTGACCTACTGGTGATATCAGATGATGACATGGAAGAACTGGCCAGAGAATTCAACACCAGTATCCAGAGGGGTCAGGTCAAAGAAGAATGGCTACACAGCTACTTGCTGCCGCTGCCAAAACCGAACAAAGACCATTCCAAGATAAGCGGCTACAGAATCATTACGATGCAGAATACTATTGGCAAGCTACTTGAGAAAATTGTAGCACACAGACTTGCTTGGGACTTGGAGGATACAGGCGCAACAAAGAGTCATGGCTGAATGCGGAGGTCTTTGCTCAAGATGGTTACGAAGGATTTCAGGTCAGAGAAGAGACATGTGCGGCCGCCATAGACTTAGAGGACGCATATAACAGAGTATCTTTCGAGCACTTGATGCAAACCCTCCTCAGACTGAAAGTGCACCCCCACATTGTACGATGGATAGCTGCAGTTCTGCTCCAAAGGAAGGTGGTGCTAAGATGCGGGAGTTGGTCTTCTGAGCCGATAACGATATGTCCAGGATTGCCGCAGGGTTCACCACTGTCACCAGTACTATTCAACGTGTATACGGTGCCGATCACTGAACAACAGTTGGACGGGAGGGGTAGGACTCTGTTATTAGTTGACGACATCCTCGTGTATCGACAGGGTCGAGATAGACAGGCGGTTGCCAATGATATGCAGGGCGAACTAGATCGAATTTCCTCATGGTGTGCTGATGCCGATGCCCTTGTCAACCCTGCAAAGGCAACGGTTACATGGTTCTCACTAAACAACCGTATTGTGAAAACAGACCTGCCGGCAGTAAGAATGGATGGGAGCAGTTTGGTTAGAACCCAGTCAATGACATATCTTGGTGTGAGGCTTGATCGTAGCCTGTCCTTCAGAGATCATGTCGATTATGTCATAACGAAGGCTCGAAAAGGTTTGTCAGCAATGAGAGTCATGGCGACTGCCAATATCGAGCAAAGACTGCTAATACTTCTGTTCCAAGGACTTGCACTTTCACGCATCGAGTATGCCCTGGCCATCCTCACTGTCAGACCTACACAGATTGGAAGACTCGAAAAGGTACAAAACAAAGCCATGCGCATCATTTTGGGCTGCACGAGAGACACCAGCTGTGTAGCAATGAGATACCTCCTTGACTTCCCGACAATGGAACACAGGATCAGGGTCTGGGGAGCTCGTGCATACTTAAAAATAAGTGCAGATGAGCAGCACCCTCTGCATGACGCTATATTCAGAGAAGAGAGTGACAGGCTTAAGAGGGGCAAATCATGGATGTGTCGGGCGGAAGATGTCGTCAGACAGGTCTGCAGTCTTACCAGTATCAACCCCGGCAAGGAATGGGTGCCGTTGCCTCCAGCTTTTAAGTGCACTTTCTCGACAGACGGTGCAGAGAGCAGAACCCTGCCGCTGTCAATGCAGAGGTAACGCGCTCATCTATGAACACTCAGATAGCCCCGAAGTGCTCATCTATACAGATGGATCTGTTGTAAAGCAGCAGAGAAGTGCGTGGGCTTTTACAGCCCGTTCAGCGGGCCGAGCCGTTCAAGAATCCAGTGGTGCCCACTCTATGATCACGAGCAGCATGACGATGGAGGTGATGGCAGTTACACAGGCTTTCATATGGCTGGAATCACAGCATTATACCAACGTGTGTGTACTCAGTGATTTAATAAGCATGATTCAGAAGGTCGAAGCTGGATCTGTACGTAGACAGTGGACTGAGTCGCTGCGGAAGTCTGTTGTCCGTAAAGTCAGCTTCATCTTCGTCCCGGGACATGCGGGAGTCGAGGGAAATGAACGAGCTGACAAACTGGCTGGCTCTGCACCCTCTGTAGATGGCCAGCCCATGGATCGTGCCGATGTTATTAACGTCCTTAAAGATATGGCGAGAACAGAGGATTTTGACGTCAGTGATTCCACATCGCTGTCCAGGATGAAAGACCTGGGAGTAGGAATTGGCACAGCCAGACGCGAGAGGTACATCGGGAAAACAAAGCGCCTCGTCAACCAACACAGAACTGGCACTATTAGCCACCGGACGCTGATGCATATGCTTGGGGGGGGGGGGGGGAGGATCTGAGCACATATGGACATGTCCGGAGTGCAACGAGGATACCCCAACTGATAACTGATAACTGATAACTGAAGGTGTATATGTGTGTGTCTTTGTGTTTATAAATTATGTTTGTTATATAGAGGTCGTTGTGGCTGCATAGCTTTATCAGTCTACTTCCGTTATCATTTCTTTCATTGTGATGGTCTTCAAATGCCCCAAGATGTGTTTTTAAGGCAGTTTAGTTGTGTCCTACTAGTCCGACTTTGTGAAGACACATGAAGGGTGTAGCTTAGGTGGGAGCGCATGCGCAATTGAAATACCACTACTTTTATCGTTTCTTTACTATCTCGCCGGTCACGAGATCCGCACAGTGGAAGGATGGGAGATTTGCTCGCAATAGACGAGCGATATATCCTGCGATATCTCCGGCGGGCCTATTCCCAGTGGTTGCAGGATCCTCTAAGGTCAGGCGGGGAGTCTGACGATAGTGCACGCTTTACACAGGTCCGGACACATGTGATTGACAGATGTACTGTCCTTATGGTCCAGGCGCGTACGAGGCCCTCACCTGTGGGACTTGGCTGAACGCCTCTAAGCCGTGTCTCTTGGATTCCAGGGTCTGGCCATCACTCGCCACCTGCTCGTGGAGGCGAGGTCTCGGAGGTTTGACGCTGAGCCGCCAGCGTCTGCAGCCTACCTTGTGCCAGACGTATTGGTTACCCATTCCTCTGGAAAACACAAGGCTAGGCCGAGAGAGGAAACATGTCGTTTGGGCACCACATGTTTCTCTGAAGCTCTGCCCAGACATTGTGATGGAATTTTGGCCACATTCCAACTCGCATACTTTTGTCTGTCAAGACTGCAAGGTGCCACTCACTCTTTACTAAAGTCTCTCATAACTTTGGTATTATACTGTTTCTCTTTTTTATTTAGTGCGCCATGAACGTGTTCGAAGAACTCCTCGCATTCTTGCTCATTTTCGTGTGTATTTCATGGTGCGTATATTTGTACGTATGTAGTTGCCAACGTTCTTGTAAAAGCTCGCTGAAGAAGCATTGACACATTATCACGCAAGAACAAGCAGATTGTAGAATAAGTACAAACACCGACGTCCTCGAGTCAAACACCTGTTTAATGTGGACATGTATAACAGCATGTAGTCAATCACGAAGTCCTCATGCTCCAGACTGTATGAGTGTAGATAAACGTCCTATTAATTTATGTGATAACTGTATTAAATAATTGTTTAGTCCCAGTTGTGGGCTACGATCGTTTCAGTCGCCGCACTTTACTCAAAGTCATACAAAGTCAAGCTTAACAACTGTCCCAACTTACGTGGAGGACTAGCCATCTTGAGCGCACTGAGCCACCCACTTGACTGCCACAAATAAGCTCAATTTGACTAGCTTTCATCTTGGATATACTGAGCCACCCACTTGACTGCCACAAATAAGCTCAATTTGACTAGCTTTCATCTTGGATATACTGAGCCACCCACTTGACTGCCACAAATAAGCTCAATTTGACTAGCTTTCATCTTGGATATACTGAGCCACCCACTTGACTGCCACAAATAAGCTCAATTTGACTAGCTTTCATCTTGGATATACTGAGCCACCCACTTGACTGCCACAAATAAGCTCAATTTGACTAGCTTTCATCTCGGATATTCGTTCAATAGCTCTGGGGTGATGCACTACATCTGGCAAACGTATTGGCATTATTCTTCAAACTTCTTTGCTGTTCAACACGGATGAAAACAATTTTAAGTCTGTTCAACTGTGGTTCTGTGTGTGGGGGATGAGTGTATGGGTGTGTGATAAGTGTATCGGTGGGGGATGTGTGTGTGTGTGTGTGAGAAGATGTGTGTCGGTGGAGGATGTGTGTGGGGGTATATATGGATGTTGGGGTGTGTGTGGGTGGGAGGTGTGTGTTTGGCTGGGTGGTTGGAGGTGTGTGGGTTGGTGGTAGAGGATATGTGAGTGGGTGTGTGTTGGTGGATGGAGGATGGGTGCGTGGGTGGGGGATGAGGCAACGAGAGTGTTAGTGTGTGTGGAAGAAGCAAAACAAACAAAGAAAGATAGAGAGGATTGAGCGCATGTATGTCATGTGAAGTGCTATTCCATGTTTTTTTTTTCTGTATACTCATCATATGTATTATAATTTTTACTGCCACTTGATTTTCTAACACGTACTGACAAAAATGTGTGCACAACTTATTCCATCATGTTCATGTCAATTTTAGGAATCAACTTATTGAATCGCATCACTTTTTTTTGTAAGTTACACAATGTATGTGCATAATTTGTTCTCCATTTTTTACATTTTTGTGAGAATGCTCACGATATTCGTCAGTGTATGTGTGTGTAAAGTGTGGGAGGTTGTTCACATTAGCTTCAGTGATTATTTGAGGTCTTATATGTGAGGATTGTGTTTTAGTTGGGGAATGGGTTTGTGTGTGGGGATATGTGTGTGGGGGTATGTGTGTGTGTGTGGTTGGGGGGGGTATGTGTGTGTGGGTGGGGGAATTGTGTGTGGCGGGGTTATGGGTGGGGAGATGTTTGTGTAGGTGGGAGAATTTTATGTGGCTGGGTGTGTGGGTGGGTGGGGAGATATGTGGGAGTGAGGGAATATGTGTGTGGATGAGGCATTGTCTGGGTGGAGATGAGAGCGGGTCGGTGGAGTTTGTCATTGTGGATGAGGTATGTGTGTGGGTGTGTGGGTACTGGTGGGTGGGGTGTGTGGATGTGTGGGTGGGGTTGTGTTGATGTATGGGTGGGGGTATGTGGATTTGTGTGTGGGGATGTGTGTAGGATGTGTGGGGATGTGTGTATTGGTTGGGGAGGGGAGTGGATGATGCGTATATGGATGGAGGAGGTGTGTGTGGGTTGGGGATGTGTGTGTGCAGGTCGGTGCTTTTGTGTCGGTGGGGGATGTGTGTGGTTGTTTGGGTGTGTGGGTGTGTGGGTGGATGTAAAATGTGTGGGTGGGTGAGGAAATGTGTGTGAGTTTGGATGGAGAGATGTGTGGGTATGGGTGGTTGATGTGTGAGTGGGTGAGGGATATTTGTGTGTTGGCGCGAGATGTGTGTGTGTGAGGGGCATGTGTGTGTGGTTGAAGGGTGTGTGGATGGGTGGGGGAGAATGTCTGTGGTAAGCTTGTGTGGATTGGGGTATGTGTGAGTGGGTGGGTGATGGATGTGTGTGTGGGTGGGTGCGAGATTTCTGGGTTGGTGGCGGGATCTGTGAGGGTGTGGAGGGATGAGTGGGGGATGTGTGGTGAGTGGGGGATGTGTGGGTATGGATGGGTGATGTGAGTTTAGGTGAGGAATGTGTGTGTGGGTTGATGTGGGATGTGTGTGTGGGAGGGGGATGTGTCACATAACATGAGAATATGCATTGTTTATGCTTATGACATTCATTTGATGGTGTTTCCAAGGCACCAGGGCCGGGTTATATACTGGCCAAGACCTACTGACGCGTCCTTGTCAAGCGTCCTGGGCAACAGGTCCCTTCGGGGTCCTGGCTAAAGTCAGTAGGATCGCCGATTCCTCCGAAGTCGGAGAGTGTCTGCCTGTACGGCGAGGAACCACCAGTCCTGCCACCAATAGCCATACATGGGACAACGGATACTCACGCAAACCTCAGGTCCTGTATGACATCACACTGATGTTGGACAACAGGATGCCTTCATCCGACATACAGGACTTCACGTTGGAGCTCAAGCCAACGAACACAAGCAAGCAGCAAGCATTTGATAATATGTTTTTTTTCCTATGTGAATGCATCATGCACTGTTGATGAACGAAAGATGAGTGATTGGAAGGGCCGAATGTAAGACAAGCCTACGTGGCCAATTTGTTAACCTTTGAAAATAAATATGCATTCAATTCAATTCAATTCAATTCAGTTCAATTTTCTCTCTCTCTCTCTCTCTCTCTCTCTCTCTCTCTCTCTCTCTCTCTCTCTCTCTCTCTCTCTCTCTCTCTCTCTCTCTCTTATTCACACTCACGAGAAACACCATAATATATATTGTTAATACTCATTCAGTAGCATGTTCTGTGCAGAACCTCGCTCCCATAATAACCTTGCAGAAATCTTCTCGATCACAAGCAAGATGTCCCGCGTCCGATACACCCATCTGGAGATCATCCGCCACATCCTGCACCCATCTTCTCTTTGGCCTTTCCCTTCCTCTCTTCCCATGCATATACCCGTCCATTATTATTCTCTCCAAACTTTCATGGCATTTCAAGTGACCTAAATATTTCAATTTTCTTTGTTTTATCGTCTTTAATAGCCACACCTCTTCAATATTCAGCTCTTAAAGTATGGATGCATTTGTTCTTTTCTTTACCCAAGATATTTTTAGACCATGTCTATAATATTGTAAGATACCAACACGATGAGAACCGCTACCGATTCTCGTGCAGGTTACGTTACTCACGAGAATATACGGGAATAAGGAGTAAGACGTTAACCCCTAGCACTCCACCTGGCGAGGAGTGGGTGCAAGTGCCAACAGACTTCTGCACATCCTTTTCAGTTTGCATCCAACTAGATAGAAAATGCAAACAAGAAAATCCGGCTGCTGTTGAGGCTGAAGTACAAGCGTTGGTTTTCGAGAATTCGCTAGACGGTGACGCGGTCATCTACACAGATGGGTCGGTCGTCCTGACATGTGAGAAGCTCATGGGCCTTTACAGCTCGGGCCGGAGGGAGAATTGTGAAGGAGGACTCTGGTGCTTTCACTGAAACCACAAGTAGCCTGACCATGGAAGTCATGGCAGTAAGTAAAGCAATAACATGGCTCGAGACACAGACATTCACTAGGGCTTGTTTCCTTAGCGACTCAATGAACATGATCAAGAGGATAGAGGAGGGGTCGATCCGAAGAGAATGGCTGCTGCCTCTGAAGCGGTCTCGGCTGGCAAAGATTAGTTTCATCTTCGTGCCAGGGCATGCGGGAGTACAAGGGAATGAGCGGGCTGACAAGCTCGCAGGTGAGGCTACTGTGGAGGGCGGTCGCGCCATGGACCAGGCTGACATTCTGAATGCTCTACGAGAAGTGAACTTTTGCGAGAACCAAGTGATGATGTGAATCTGCAACAATGGCCAGACTGCGAGAGCAGCAAATTAAAAGAGGGGTGGCCAAACAAGAACACTACGCAGGAAGCCAAAGAAGATTGATAAACCAACACAGAACTGGCGTCGTTAGCCGCTACACGCTGCGGGATTTGCTGAGAAGGGGATCCGAGCACTTATGGACTGAATGGTTCGATGTGCAACGAGGATGATCTGTCGACTAACTAAGTAACTAACTAACCCCTAGGCAAGGGATCGACCTGAAAAAGTTGGTGAGGGTGTGACTTAACAAAACTTGACTTTCTGAAATATGGTACACGAGTCTACCTGCCAAAAATCAGACAGAAGAAATGAAATAATAATATAAGACGATATTTAATTGTTCGTTCATATCACTTGTTATGTAAATTATATGTTGTAGTATTCTATACAATTTTAAAAGTTATGTTTGAATTAGTACAAGACAGTAAAAAAAAAGCAATGACATATGTTTATTTTGAATAAAAGCAGATAAGCGTCAAAGTAAAAGTCAAGCAAAATCAAATAATTTTTTTTTTATTTATATAATAACCGTTGTTATTATTATATAGATAAATTGCTAGCGTTATCTCCCGTGCTTGCTTTGATATGGATGTAGTTTATAGTTGTTTCCCCTTAATGCCTAATTTTCTGTAGAATTGTTTTGTTTTCTTCACATTTTATGTTCATTGTGTTATGTAGATTATTGCGAAAACAGAAATAGGTAACACAATACTAGTGAACAGTGAGACTAATGTTTTTAAATATTATATCGTCGTCATCTCGATCATCATCATCATCATCATCATCATCATCATCATCATCATCATCATCATCATCATCATCATCATCATCATCATCATCATCATCATCATCACATTATCATCATCATCATCATCATCATGTGCCTTGACAAATGGCGTCGACAATCATGCACTACTTTATTGTCAAAGTACATGAGCACATGTCTACCAGCGAGAGCGAGTCAATGAGTGCCCAGCATCCACAGCACGGTGAGATCAAGAAGAGAAAAGGCAGCAGGAAGCTCCAGAATGGGTCAATCGAAAATTGTAGAATTCATTTTCAGAATCAAG
Source organism: Cepaea nemoralis (assembly GCA_014155875.1). Taxonomy (NCBI): domain Eukaryota; kingdom Metazoa; phylum Mollusca; class Gastropoda; order Stylommatophora; family Helicidae; genus Cepaea; species Cepaea nemoralis. The sequence continues at coordinate 2,702 of JACEFZ010021716.1, read as the reverse complement.
TGATACGTATTTGTTCTTTAGTGTTGGTAACATTTTTCAAATGATTGGGTTTGATTTATTGCCTTCTATTTTCGATCACATCTTCTTATTTCTCACCTATCTTCCAATAATGTAATGCTGATATGTGGAACATTTACATACAAGTAGATCTGAAGCAAGAAGCTCACTATTACATTTACCAATATTGATTCACAATGTAGCCCACAGTAAAAAAGCCCAACAGATGGGGCTGGTTATCAACCAAGATAAGACATAATATATGGTAATTTCAAGAGAAGGAATGGCTAAAAACTCTGGCCACATACAAATAGATAATATAATCATTAAAACAACGGAAACATACAAATACCTGGGTACAATCTTCAACTGCTCCAACATCATAAGGGAAGAAATACAAACTAGAATAAATTCTGGAAATAAGATATACTATGCACTATAACATCTACTAAAATCAAATGCGCTATCTCGTAACACCAAAATCACAATATACAAAACACTGATCAGACCAGTTGTGCTGTATGGCTCTGAAACCTGGAGTACAACGAAAGGAGACGAAGCTTTGTTACAAACCTTTGAGAACAAAGTTTTAGGACGCATCTCTGGACCCATTAGGGATACACAAAGTGGAGAGTGGAAAAGAAAAAGTAACAAAGACATTTATGATCTGTTTAAGTCCCCGCTAATCACTGGTATCATGAAAGCTAATAGACTACAATGGCTAGGGCATATAGAAAGAAAGGAAGATAATAGGGAAATATAACTCGCTTACACTCAGGAAATAAATGACCATAGACCCCGAGGTAGACCAAGAAGACGGTGGAGAGATAATATATATATATACAGACCTACAAGCACTTGGAATCAACGACTGGCAAGAGAAGGTCCACCAGAGAGACGAATGAAGACGGATTGTATCTGCAGCAAAGAACATCAATGGTTCGGAACGATGAAGAAGTAGAAGAAGAAGAAGAAGAAGAAGAAGAAGAAGAAGAAGAAGAAGAAGAAGAAGAAGAAGAAGAAGAAGAAGAAGAAGAAGAAGAAGAAGAAGGAGAAGAAGAAGAAGAAGAAGAAGAAGAAGAAGAAGAAGAAGAAGAAGAAGAAGAAGAAGAAGAAGAAGAAGAAGAAGAAGAAGAAGAAGAAGAAGGAGAAGAAGAAGAATAAGAAGAAGAATATATATATATATTGCCATGAGTCTGGTTAAGTAAAGTCTGGTTGAGTAGATTACTGTAGAACAACGGTAGGATAAATTGTCATGGAGGGTCAGAGGAAATAAATACACCGGGAAGCGGTTATTCGGAAGGGCCAATAGAATTGCCAGGATTAGGCAAAGTGATAAGAAAGGTCGAGAAAGGGGGAAACAAAGACGGCAGTCTGAAAGCTGGAGACCATTAGGTACACATCGTATGACCAGGCAGGGAGCGGAGAACTGAATCTCCCCTGTCGTGATGAAACGTCGAGAGACATCGACGGCAAGCAACTGAGTGTACGCTAGATATCTTAAGCGTGTACCCATGGCTGAGAACAGCATGACCGCGACCAGGCGAACGGACTTATTCACTCTACAGCACGGAGTCCAGTGGTGTCGTGGGCAGAGGTTGCCGGCCTGTGAATGTTAGCGCCTGCGGCCATGTTTAACGGGACTGATGTAAGTAGGGATTAGAGGAGTTGTGTGTACACCATTGTAGATGACTAGATAGCCTGAATAGCAGGCCGTACTACAATAAGTGTGCAACCGAATATTGTGTGTGAAGTTGAAACGATCCTACTTGGATAACTGGCAATTCTAGAGCTAATACATGCTTACCAAGCTCCGACCCTCGCGGAAAGAGCGCTTTTATTAGTTCAAAACCAATCGTCGTTGCCCTTCGCGGGGCGCGGCGTTCCCACTGGTGACTCTGGATAACTTTGTGCTGATCGCATGGCCTTACGTGCCGGCGACGCATCTTTCAAATGTCTGCCCTATCAAATGTCGATGGTACGTGACATGCCTACCATGTTTGTAACGGGTAACGGGGAATCATGGTTCGATTCCGGAGAGGGAGCATGAGAAACGGCTACCACATCCAAGGAAGGCAGCAGGCGAGCAACTTACCCACTCCCGGCACCGGGAGGTAATGACGAAAAATAACAATACGGGACTCTACGAATCCATTGACAGGCTCTAGGCTACCATTTGTTTGTAAAGAGTCACTACACGAGACTCTTGGCTACCATATGTTTGTAAAGAGTCACTATATTACAGAGTTTCCGGCTTGGGTCAAGATGGCGGAACGTGTTTTCTTCTAACTTGACTAAAGACGGTTGATCGGCGGCTTGACAATCCGCCATCATAAAACTCCCATCTGTTACAGCATCAGATCTCTGGCTCCAAATGTTAGAGACTCGCACAAACATAGAGAGCCACGACTTCTGCCCTATGCGCCAACTTAGGCACGAGAGGAAAGACAAGATGGAACATTGCAGCGACCAGTGGGCGTGTCGTATAGAAACAATACATGATGCCATTCTATAAATCTGAGGCAGTGAGTTGTGTTCTCTGTGTGTCAGCGTACATTCCTTAAAGAGTGTCAACGCAGCAGCAGCAGCCCAATACCCTAGTTACGTCGGCAAGCGCTCGTTGGCATATATATATATATATATATATATATATATATATATATATATATATATATATATATAGAGAGAGTAAAGATATTTGCTAT
>JACEFZ010021715.1:0-18507 GCA_014155875.1 Cepaea nemoralis | reverse complement strand
CCAGGAAAACCGATAAGTTGTGAATTGAACCCTGATCTGCCCCAGGGGGCGGGAAGGATAACCCAGGTTCTCAAGTCTCTTTAAGGGAGATACTGACTGAAAAACCCCAGGACGAACGGGGTTTTGGGTTTTGATTCGAGATGATTTTGGGGACACCAGGAGCCTTTTCGCCAAAAGGTTTACCCAGTGCCATTCTTTTAAAGAAAAGGCCCTGGAGGAGGGAAATCCAAACGCTGGAGATGCTTTTATTGCACCACCCCACACCCCATACAATGCTTTGGGTAATTTTTGTTAGGGAAACCAAGTGGAGAACACGCGTTGTGTATAGATTACCGACTTCTGAACAGTCACACACAATTTCAGGGGAACCTTTGCCAAAATCCAACTCATTTTTTAAACCGATAGGCTCCATAAGGCTCGGTATTTTTCCCAAAAGGGGATCGAGTCGGGGTTACTATCAGATACCAGTAAAAAACCGGGAGATTCGACCACTGTTGGCTTTCAGTACACCCGGTGGCCCAAAACGAATTCAAGGTCATGCCCTTTGGACTCAGCAATGCACCTAGTGTGTTTACACGCATGATGAGGACTTTACTAGACCCTTACAGGATCCACCCCTCATCTCATTCATGGATGATTTTCTGGTTTCCAGTGACAGCTTGGGAGACCCCCTAAAATCCTTGGATAGAGTGTTTAATAGGCTCAAGGAAGCGGGGCTTACTGCTCGTCCCAACCAAGTGCATGATTGGTTACCAGACTCTGGAATTTCTAGGTCACACCATCACTCCAGGACACATTGTCCCAGAAGAGAAGAACCTGGAGAAAATCAGAAATGCACCAAGGCCCAAAAAACGGAGAAGGATGTGCTATCTTTTCTCTCGTTGTGTGGTGTTCTACCACAAATTTATCCCACATTTCACTGAATTGGGAGCTCCATTGACGGAAACCTTGAAAAAGGGACTCCCGGATCAAATCATTTGGAGCACCAAGAATGTGAGAATTGCCTATAGTCCAGTTAAAGGAGGCCTTGGTCAGCAAACCTTGTATTACAGCTCCCCTGACCTTTCCAAACCCTTTGTGTTGAGAACGGATGCTAGTGCGATTGGGAATTGGAGCCGCCTTGGTACAGAAGGAAAAGAACGATGCTTCGGTTTTGAAACCTGTAGCATACGCAAGTAAGAAACTTCTACAGGCGGAGAGGAATTATTCAACTGTCGAGAGAGAGTGCTTGTCTCTCGTATGGGCAGTGCAAAAATTCCAGCCATATTTGTATGGAGTTAAGTTTCGAGTCCAGTCTGATCATCAACACCTGATGTTCCTGGCTACTTTTCAGAAGCTCAATGCCCGTTTGATGCGGTGGTCGTTGTTACTTCAACCCTATAATTTCACAGTGGAGTACATTCCCGGGAAGGAAAATGTTGGAGCGGACTTCTTGTCAAGACACCCAGCTCCTGAAGAAGAGGAATGACTCATCTGGATTGAACTCATGGTGGAGAAGTGTGAGATGGACTACTCTCTTAAGAGGGGGCCTATGTCACGAGATCGCCATGAGTTAACCAGATAATGAAAATACAGAAGTTTGATTAACGGGATATTTTCTAGGCCACAGCGATTTTAACTAACAGAGTAAATACAGCTGCACGAGTTACATCGGGGCAGCAAATAGTAAACATTGGGAAGTGAGTGCGCTGAATCAGACACCGTGTTGACAGTTCAATAACAGATAGAATCACATGGAACAGCCCTGTCTGTCATTTATAGTTCCGGACATCAGGCGAAATGGCGGCTGGGATTGGCACCACTGAACAGAAGATTGACAGTTTATCAACAGGTCGGAAGTGCCCGACTAGGGAAAAAACGGTCAGATTGTCATTTGGTATTTCCCGACATCAAATGGAATGGCGGATTTGATTGTCACCACATGACAGAAAGTTGAGGGCTTGTTATTGGAACCAGTGGAACACCTGCAGGACCTCAACAACGTCACGTGCACAATATAAGGTTGTTTGGAAAACCATGATTGGCAGCTTGGTATCGAAACCCTTTGTTGGAACTGTACAGTAACTCTCTAGATTGTTTTGGATGTCAAAACCAGTGATGACAAATCTAACATTAATGGAGCCAGGGAGGACGGATCCCTGACAAGGGAGGGTGCCCAATATGCCACCTGTGTGGGCATAAAGGAAAATGTCACGAGATCAACTTTAGGAGTTGCCATAAAAACCCGAGTTGGGACCAACTAGGGGAACTTGAAAATGTGGATCTAGGCAGACATGCTTGTCACTGCAGCAGTTAGAACATCTAACGTGTGAAGGAGATATTTGATTTAGTTTACACGAGCCTGTATGGCTACCATTAGATGTAATTTAGTGTAAACTGCAGTGCCGTAAGGTATAACCTATTATAATATTCGTTCTAATTAATATAGGCTGTAGCCTTGTTAAAACCAAGTGTGATGATTAGCACTGTTAGTGGAAAACTAACTAGAGTAGGGAAGTGATACTTGGCTCTGTTAGTTGAAAAATAGATTAGTGAAGTGTTGATAAGCTTTACTAATTGAGGATTGAGTAAGGAGGGATAATTGGGATATTGCAGTGGGTGCTCCCTGGTGTGGGGGGTTCCGCATTCTGTTTGCTAATTTTTTTTCTTGTCTTGGCCTGATGATAACCTATGTGGTCAGTTCAGCTTCCCTGATAGGTTCATTATATTTTCTGAGCGAGGCCGATGGCCCACGATCATCTAATAGAGATCAGTGACGGGGAGGCTATCACCGGTTATATGATTTATTTTACAGGTTCCTCTGGTTGGAATTAAGAACCCGAACCCAATGTAACATCCGATCCCGGATAAATTATGATGTAGAGAGATGGGCCAGCAACTTTCGCAACGGAAGAAGTTAATACACATTGCTCGGTGGAGTCTAATGGTATATATATCCTACATGAGTGAATACCAATCGTTAACACACCTGAAGTGATGGAGGTTCAGCCCATGTGGAACTAGATCAGTAGGGACTGATGTTCACAGTAGATGAAACCAAACATTGAAGTGTAGTTGTTCCACGTATCAAGGAAATCAGAACTTTCAGACTATATCGAGTGAATAAAGCAAGCCATTTTATTCTAGACACATTGACTGTTTAATAGTGAGAACTAGCGAACATTTAGCAAGAGACAAAAAAGTCTTGTTCATAGGACAGTGTTCCATGTTTGTTTCACTGCGCCGGAATTATGAAGCCGGAGTTTCTATAAACTATTAGGAACAGTTGTGTTAGGAACTATAATAGTTTTTTTCCACGGATTATATTTACATGGGATTCAGATCTCATGGTCATCAGAGTTCCTGGAGGGGGACATGTTTGGAGAGAAGGATACGACTTCGGTGAGGTTTATCGTACTGACTCGAATGATGTGGTGTGATCCTTGCCATGATGTGTACACTATGATCCTGAACTTTGAAAGCTGACACATACATTTATGTTATAATACACGACACACATTTTCTTCACATACACGTCTCATATACGTTACACTTTTCTTTTAATAAATTAATCTTTATTAATTTTTAGAAGCAAGAGTTGTTGAGTATGTTGCGTTGGGGAATTATGAGAGGGGGCATAGTACGACAGTGAGAGAGTGATAGGAAAAGGTGTCCATAGGCTGATGGAGTGTGTTGGACGGAAGCTGGTGGATTCTCCAAGATATTGAAAAAGAGTAAACTATTAGAATGTGGGTGTTGACTCTCTTCACTCCAGGGACGACACTTTAAAGGAGGACACGACACCGGCCAAGCATCTAGATGTGTTTTAGGTCTCTGTAAGTCCCTCATCCTGATTCAGAAGGAAAGCTTCAGACGAAATTATGCCTGAGTTTGTTTATGTCTGAGTCAGGTAAAGCTTTAAGTATGAGAGTGTGTGTGTGTAAGTTCCGGCACGAATATATATATTTATTCTTCTATTAGAAGATAGAAACCAACTTTCAACCAGTCCCAAGATGGCTACTCTCTGCCAGCGCTGATGTAGATATCTGACGCCCTCTATCTTTCGTTTCCAGAAGAGTGCTGTACAATCACTATGTCTGAAGCTGTGAAAAGAGGCTCAATTATGCCCAGACTGTTTCCTATTCTTGAGTCTAAATCCCACTGGCTTGCTGACTGCGTTCAGAGCAGGTTTAGTACAAGATAAACTATGATCTGGTGCTAGGTGTCGTCTCAGTTGCAATCCACAGCGAACCGCCAACACACGCGAATGTGAGAAGGAGGAATGAAAGACTCTACCTCTTATCTTATATGTTCGTGGCGTGAAGACAGATTGTGAGTGTAATTGTTTAGCATCCATGACTGGTCCAGCATTTATACTGCTGTGATTGATTCAAACAAGCATTTAGCACTCTGACCGAACCACAGTCCAGCTAACAGCCCAACACCGGCACTCAAGTGAACGAATAAAAGAAGAATGGTGTTAGTTTGAGAGAATGAGTACAATGTGGTGTCTCATCTGTCTTTCACTCTGTATATATATATATGTGTGTTATTGAATGAGAGGCAGTGTAAATCCTCATAAGGAACATTTCACATAGACCTCCACATTCATACCAATTATATGTTACTTATATTAACTTTAGAGTGAAATATTTAATGTATGTTTCTTTACATTATTACTTTGATGTAACATGTGGAATGTAGTTTACTGAACCCATCACCCTGTTTGACCGAGTAAGTAAAGGACATAATATGCTTTCATGCATAAGCACTTCTAAACTGTCAAGGGGAAATATCACCCCAATGTCAGAAGAAGTAAGTAAAGGAAATGACAGAAGAAGTGAGAGGGTATAAACAGGAAAGTATCCAGGCAGACTAAAACAATGGTGGCAGCACTGATTGGTAACATGAGTTAATATGTATGAGAGGAACAATCATCCTATTCTGTTCCATTACTATGTAGGGATCAGATATGCTGGGTACATGTCATCATTTACTCTCCATCATTCTTTTCTAGCCTTGTCCGTCACTGTGTCTGTGTCCTCTGTGAGAACATCAGCCAACAGGCCACTATGTACAAGTGCAGTAAAAGAAAGCTTGCCCAATATAATTGCTGATGTCTAATGCCAGTACAAGGAGACCCACTGTAGCTCTTAACTTGTAGGTACTTCCTGAATCTGCTACCTTCTGTACCTCATGTCTGTAAACCCTTTTCATTCTTGTCCACTGGAGAATTATCATCCTGTGGCTAGATATAAATGTGTTCACCATGTTTATCCACCTCAGGTGAGGATGACGGTGTTCGCAGATTGTCATGATCCAGAGGTGCAGAACATTGCCCAATAATGTACAATGGCTGTCAACCTAGAGCAGATCGGTAATATAAAGGTGCAACAGGAATATGTGGCCAGGGCCAAGAATATTAAATGAGTCCCCACTGAACTGTGCCCAAACCGGATCTGTGTTTCATGATTGATCTGGTGAAGTGTAGAAACAGTTCTAAGATCATTAGGATCAAGTTTATACCTCAATGCAAATTACTTACAAATATGGCAGAAGTTTGGCAACATTTCATCACTGCTATACTTTGATTTTACTCAGGGAAACTTTATACTTGTGAGAACAATCAATAACTTTCAGGAACAGAGAGTAGTCATGGACTCCTCTGATTCATACAGTGTGTAGAGACTGTTTAGACTATTTGTTTTACAAATCCTTGAGAAATGTTCCAGTATCATCTGGGGTATTTATCACAGAAACAATAGCAGGCTAACTGATGGGAGGGCTTAGTGGCCAAATGACTGAAGTCATCTCTGAACATGAGAGTTCTTATTTCTAATGTTGAATATGAACATTATCTCAATGTCTTGATGTATTTCATATATGTCATAATGCATCACTGGTTACTTCCACAGGTTTTTATTTTGATTAATAAACCAAAATTAACTGTTCCTGCATTTTTCTGTCAGTCCATTGTGGTGTGACAAAACTTTTCATTATTATCTATGTGTTTAGTTAATGTAACTACTCCACATAAGGGTAGTATCTGGAACTACAGGTGACTGGGTAAACTCTAATAGACAGCTAAGTTCTGTTCTATTGTAATCTCCCAGGTTCCAGGTTACTCAGAAAAGGGAACTTTACATTTTATTAATTCCTGTGACCATTTCACCTAAAAGGGAAAATGATCATAGGTGGGGGACTCTCGAGCTTTATATATCCTTTACAGGACTTAGCTGTCAACACCAGCATCTTTCAGCTGTCTGTTGATCTCTTGGCAAGATTACGCTCAGTAGTTTGCCATTGCTTTCTGAGCGGCCGGCTCAGTATCCCGCAAGTCACGAGCGGGGGTCGAACCGCCACAGCTCTCGCTCCGCTACGAGACTCTGCGTGATAAACGGGATTACAGAGAGAAAGTGTTGTAACCCCACAGCCAGAGAGACCGGCGCATTTCCCTATACAGTGAAAATATTGTCAGAAATATAGAGGATGCACCAAATAACATTAGATATGCAGTTCATACAGTCTTGATTACAGACAATGAGCAAGATCTGCAACATTTAATAGATGCGGTTGTTGCACACAGTGAAGGGTTAGAATTGAATTGTAAGAAGACACCGATTATGGTCGTCACTGAGACGAAGGAATTTTTTTTCCCGCATTTCCTATTACAGGACATCGCTGTCAACACCAGCATTTTACTGCTGTTGTTGATTTCTTGGCAAGAGTACGCTCAGTAGTTTGTCATTGCTTTCTGAGCGGCCGGCTCACATATCCCGTAATTAACGGACAGGTCTTTTGCAAGATGAAAACCATACTGACCAATAAAACGATGACAATTGCAACGGAAAAAAAAGAGTGTTGAAGTGCTACATAGAACCATTACTTTTGTATGGATGTGAAGCGTGGATAATGAGCAGACAGGCTGAAAAACATCTTATGGCTGTGGATTCTGAGGAAAATGCAAAGAATACCATGGACAGACAGAAAGACCAATGAACAAGTCCTTCAAGAAACGAACGAAACTCGTAAACTGATTAGAGACAGTAGACGTAAAACAGTCAAAATGTTTTGGATATATTATGAGAAGTAATGAATTGGAGAACTTCGTGACAATTGGCAAAATCGAGGGGAAAAGAACAAGGGGAAGGCCGAGAAGTAAATACCTGGATGGCTTGGCCACGTGGCATGGTCGAGCCATGAACACTGAGCTGACCCACGACTCTGGTGATCGAGTGAGATGGCAAACATGACCGCCCACGCTTATTGGCATGGCACAAGATGATGACGACAGTTAAATTCATCGCATTATAGTTTGATTTAATTGTCAATTCATTTCAACAAATGCACATGTTTTTTTTTTATTGTTGTGATGTGCACTTATTGTCTTGACTGTGTGTGTATTGTGCAATAAAAGGTGTTTTCTGCCAATATGGATAATAACAACTAATGTGGAAAATTATCTATTGTTGTGTGTAGATTCTTGTTGTGGGAGTATTTTGTTTCTTTTACTCAGAGTTAGTCTGAATAACAGAAAAATAGACGCAATGGTTATAACAAAGACAAAACTGTATACCCAAATGCAATATCGAAATAAATGGAACCAATTTCTCCCCCGATGTGTCTCCACCTTGCCGTGGTGGGGGAGCTTGCGTGTCCCATCGACCCCATGTACTTGCCGATAGATGAAAAACTACATATCGGACAGCTCATGGGATAGGGACCAGACTAAGAGAGACACAACCTGCTGCTCTGCAGGTGGACTGAGAGGATAGCAGTCAAAAATTTAAATCAGGCGCACGAAGGCAGAAGTTCTTGGTCCGGACAAAACACTTAAGGCTCCCTGTCGAGGGCTGTGGCTGGACGCCTCTAAGCCACAAACCCTCGGATCTGAGAGCCGGGCCGATACCCACCTTTCGAAAAATGTAGGCGTGCTACTGAGCAAGCTACATGCTCAGGTCTGATACAAGTTCGATGGCTCTCAGCTGGGGGATATGAGAGATCCCCGGATGAGAGGGCCAGGCCGTTTCTCGTTCACTACTGCACGAAGGTAAGGTGCTGAGCCGGCAGCACATGTAGCCTACCTTGTGAGCGAGTACAAAAAGTCAGAAAAGTGCCCCAGTCGAAGGAAATGGTTACGAAAACTGTCTGTATCTAACTAATAGAGAGTGTAGACAAAAGTGGAAGAACGTCTCAATGACGCGAAATGGAACGCACGGCTAGCGAACCTATTGCGTGGTCCGAAGTCAAAAGCAAAAGCTTACCGAGTGGATGTCGCTCTCAGTCTGACCGCTCCTGGTGTGTGGTTGAGCGACCAGTGGCAAGCGATATGCCCAACACATGGAAGTGAGGAACTAAAGCAGCCATGAGCAGGACGTGGCAACTCCTCGGGTCAGCCCAGTCTCAGAGCAATATGTGCCGGTTCTGCAATTATGGAAGCCTCCTTGGATAGCGAGGGAATGCCCATGGTCTGCCTCTGCCTTCCCTTGAGGGTCGACCGCTGATGTCGATGATCGTTCTATCTTGACCAGCTGAGATGTTGGCGACATCACACAAAAGTCTAACGTGCCTCGAAACCCGAGGAAGGCTAACCTCATTCAAAAATGCCTGCCTGAAGCCGGAAGTGCCGTCCTACGGGTGGCAAACTAAAAATTGACACTACGCAATTTACGTCCGAGTGAAATGTCTCGTCCGAATGTCTCTCGTGCTAGGAACAGCTCTGACTACCTAGTTTCCGAATGCCGCTCTTGTTCGGAACAGCTCTGACTAGGTAGTTTTCCGAATGGCTGTCGTGCCTGGAACAGCTCTGACGGGCGCAACGACAAGCACATGTCCGAAAACTCGCTGAGTGGATACCGTCTGCAAACGTGTCTGGTTTGTGCGGGAATGGCCCGGGGCAAACGAAATGACCAATATATTGAATTGAGGATTTAAAGCAGCCATGAGCAGGACTGACGATTCCCTTGGTGAGCCCAGTACCAGGGCGCTATGTGTCGGCCCTGCAACTATGGAAGCAACCTTGGATGGCGGAAAATGCCATGGACTGTCCCTGCCTTCCTTTGAGGGATGACCGTTGTCTTCGACCGTTCAACCTTGGCCAGCTTGGTTGTAGATGGCACCACAAAAGTGAGAGTCTCCCAGGAATGCTACCTGGTCAAAAAAGCACGCTGTAGCCGGATGTGTTGGCCTACGGGTTTCGGCCCAAGGGCGCATAACATACACACCGCAATCACATCTGAAAAAACACTCCGGATGAACGAAAAGAAGAAGAAGAAGGAACCAATTTGTGCAAGTCAATGTATGTAAGTATGTGGGTACTTTAATGACAGCAGAGGGAAGATGTATTAAAATGATACATATAAACTTGGTCCGCGATACGTGGACACGTTGTCAATAATACATGTACACTTGATTCATGATGCGAGGACACATAATCAATGATACTGGTTCATGATACGTGGACACATAATCAATGATACATGTATACTTGGTTCATGATAGGTGGACACATAATGAATGATACATGTACACGTGGTTCATGATATGTGGACACATAATCAATGATACATGTATACTTGGTTCATGATACATGGACACATAATCAATGATACATGTACACTTGGTTCATGATATGTGGACACATAATCAATGATACATGTACACTTGGTTCATGATACGTGGACACATAATCAATGATACATGTACACTTGGTTCATTATACGTGGACACATAATCAATTATACATGTACACTTGGTTCAAGATACTTGGGCACATAATCAAAGATACATGTATACTTGGTTCATGATACGTGGACACATAATCAATGATACATATAGATTTGATTCATGACTCCTGGACACGCAGTCAATGACACATGTACACTTGATCCACGCTACGTGGACACGTGGTAAGCGATATATGTACACTTGGTTCACGCTATGTGGACTCGTGGTCCATGATACATGGACATGAGGTCCATAATACATGGATACAGGGTCCACGAAGCATGGACACGCGGTTCAGAGGATTATTAACAAGGAGACTGTCACACGTGACCACATGGTTGACTATGATATGTACATGGGGGTTCATGATACATGGACACAGGGTTCACTGTGATATGTACATGGGGTTCATGATACATCGACACATGGTTCACTATGATATGTACATGCGGTTCACGATACATGGACACAGGATTCACTATGATATGTACATGGGGTTCATGATACATGAACACAGGGTTCACTATAATATGTACATGGGGTTCATGATACACCGACACAGGGTTCACTATGATATGTGCACGGGGTTCATGATACCTGGACACAGGGTTCACTATGATATGTACACGCGGTTCATGATACATCGACACAGGGTTCACTATGATATGTACACGGGGTTCATGATACATGGACACAGGGTTCACTATATGTACACGGGGTTCATAATACATGGACACAGGGTTCACTATGATATGTACATGGGGTTCATGATACATGGACACAGGGGTCACTATTATATGTACATGGGGTTCATGATACATGAACACAGGGTTCACTATGATATGTTCATGGGGTTCATGATACACGGACACAGGGTTCACTATGATATGTACACGGGGTTCATGATACATGAACACAGGGTTCACTATGATATGTGCATGGGGTTCATGATACATGGACACAGGGTTCACTATATGTACATGGGATTCGTGATACATGGACACGGGGTTCATGATACAAGGACACAGGGTTCATGATACATGGACACATTGTCTACGATGCATGAGCATGGGGTCAAAGATTTACAAGCATGAGGTCTATTATACATGGACACGGAGTCCAAAGCACATGGACACCGGTTCCACGATACATATATACGGGATCAATGATACATGGACACACGGTTCACAATATATGGACACGGAGTCAATGATACAGGAACGCATAGTTCACGGTACATGGACACGTAATCAATGATACATGGACAAGAGGTCCACGGGCTCCGTGATACGTTAACATGATACATGGTCCACAATACATGGACACGGGGTCAGTGATATCCATAATATCATGGGCACAGCGTCCACAATACGTGGATGTGTGGACCACGACAGTATAAACCACTGTATGGACGGGGCGTTCAAGATATATGGATACGTAGCCCACGATTCGTAGACACAGGGTCTGCGATAGGTGGATCCATGAAAATGGACATAGGATCCATACTTCATCGGAAAAAATATCCATGATAACATAGACATGGGGTCCGCCATAACATGATTGCATTGTCCATGATACATGGACACGGAATTAGGGATACATAGACAAGTAGTCAATAATACATAGACACACAGTCCATGATACATGCACACATGGTCAGCAGTATATGGACACGTGGTCCAGGATGCGTACAAAAGTTCAGTTAGTTTAGTCGATGGATCAACATCACGACACACTGGTGTAACCCATAAGTGCTCCGTTCTACTCCTAACTCAAACCCGAGTTTGGAGAAGTTCAGCTCAGTGCACGAACTCCGTAGCACGGCGAGAATCCTGAAATACTTTGGGTAGATTTTTATCTCGAAATTTTTCCCGGGCAGCGCCGTTAGGCTACTCTTTTTCGATTTCCAACTGCCAAGGGATTTTTTACGTGCGCAACAATACACACGGGCGTCCGATCTCACTACCCAGAGACCAGAGGAAATTTTATTACTAAAGTCCAAGTGAAAAAATCCCGATCCAAACCGGGGCTTGAATCCGGGACCTCCAGCACTCGAGACGGACACCATACCTCGAGACACGCAGCCCACCCCCCCCCCCCCCGTATACAAAAGTATTTAATTATACATGAATATGAGGGGCATAATAACATGGACATGGGGTCAATACAACACGGACGATAACATCGGCATAAAGTCAACAATAACATGGATACGGAGTCTATGAAAGCAGGACCCTGAGTGCCTCTCACAAGAGATATTCGAAAGCTATTAATTGATGATGCCATTTCTGTAATAGCTTCCAATGCATCCCATTATTCCAATATATAATATAACATGTGAGAACTGACACGAAGATTTACAGAGCTTACGCACGTCTCAATGGCGGTGCGCGCCGCTAGATCCTGTTTTCTTGTCTGTTGTTCCACATGCTTGATAGCGATCCACGCGTCCCGTCGTATGTTTATAACACGCAGAGCCCAAGCCTTGTTAGATAAGCGGATATGACGTGTTAGCTTTTTTTCCCTTAAAATGGTGGTTCCTAGCAGAAATGAGATCTTACGCACCGCTCGTCGTGTTATCAAGCCCTCGACAGACCGTCGGTCTGAAGGAGGTACTCCTAGACCTGTCGTGGTTAGCTTGTGTATAAGACATAGCTTCAATATCTGTGTATATTTTGCATTTGGGTTTTATTTGGCGATGAATTCAATTCAACGCCACGGTGTTTTTCCTAGGTTGTGTTTTTTTTTTTTGTGGTCTGCGTGTTTATGTATCGCTGTATCGTGAAATGTTATTTGTCTGAAAGAGTAACGAGAGTTGCAGGGAGATTTATCTTCCGTGACATCTGAATTAAGGGGTACAAAGCGATATTACTAGTGTACCCTCGGCACGAAATCGTGGTGAAAGAAATACATTGATTTCATCGTAGTGGTGTGTGAAAGACGTGCTCGCTTTACTTATGTGTTTGTTCTTTATTTGTTATTTTTTGTATTGGGGGGGGGGGGGGGGGGGGGGGGGGGGGGGGAGGGGAGAGGGGGTGTGTCTGAATTTCGTGTTCAAAATCTTACTATTCTCATTGTTCTTGCTCTTCTTGTACTTTATTTGTTGTTATACTTGTTATCGTTTTAACTCTTGTTCTGTCGTCTGGTTGTCTTATTCTGCGCCATCATTTCTTGTTATTGTTATGTGCTTCTTGTTATTGTTGTATGTTATTCTTGTTATTGTTATGCTCTTCTTGTTATTGTTCAGGTTCTTCTTGTTCTTGTTATTGTTCATGTTCTTCTTATTCTTCCTTTCCTTGTTTTTGTTCTTCTTCTTCTTGTGTATTGTTCATGTTCTTTTAGTTCTTGCTCTTCTATTCTTCTTGTGTTTCTAATCTTCTTGTTCTTGCTCTTCTTCTTCTTTTTCTTCTTCTTCTTCTTCTTCTTCTTCTTCTTCTTCTTCTTCTTCTTCTTCTTCTTCTTCTTCTTCTTCTTCTTCTTCTTCTGCTTCTTCTTCTTCTATTTCTCTCCCTCTTCGTTTCCTCTTCTGCTTCAACAACTACAAATTGCCTATTCCCTCAAATGGTGACCAGCGACCCATCCAATGTCTTATAGGTTGATCCAGTGCTCACATGGCAAATGGCCAAATTGATGGGAAAAGATCAAGGGAAGACAAAGTGAGAAATAAGTGGTGTATTTTTAATGACTGCAGTGTTTAAAAATATTGACGGTCCAAGTTTTGTATTTACCTATTATGTTGCATGAACTTTACAGAGAGTGAATACAAAACTTGGACCGGCAATATTTTTAACCACTGCACAGTCATTAAAAACACACACTATACCTGGATCATCTGGTCACGTGATATAATTGAAATAAATACAATACAGTCCTGATACAAGACTTGTGATGGTGTGAGATTGCGAGCCATGAAAACTCACGCTTATCCGCATGACACCTGATGGTGATGACAAAAGATGATGATGATAGTCTATGATAATGATGATGATAGCGATAATGATAACATTTATGATTATGATGAACTAAAGCGCAGTCGATACACACTACTTTCAGTAGTGCTGGGCTGAATTTTGCGTGTGGGTTAGCTTTACCCATCAACAATGTCCTTCGCCATCAGGCAACCCACTTCGACTTCAAAGGAACTTGTAATTAACGTCTCGAAGTCAAGTACGATAGGTCAACATTTTAGTCCAACTGTCCGGTGCAGGGGCTGAACCCTCCCCCCCCCCCCCGCCCCCCTCCCAACCTCGGCATCACCACATCAGCACACCGGATGCTCAAGAATACGCGTTCTTATCGACTCTGCCACGTCGACCTACTGATTATAATAATGATGATGAGAGAAAAGCCCATATCATACCAGGGATCACAGACATTATGTGAGGGAACGGTGATGAAACCCCTCGGACATACGTCCCCATCGTGTTATTTCTAATACAGGGATATGCACACGGTATCATAGTGTCACCACTGACAGTTCTCAAGGCCATCTATTGCCATTACTAGATGAAGTCAGCATTCATACTGTCATAACAAGAATGAACCAATAACAGGATACTCCAACAATAGACAGCATCAGCAGCGGCTGCATGTCATTTATGGCAGAGGATTTAGCATCAAACTATCATCTGTAGAATTCTTAATTCACCCGGGACTTTGGGGTGAGCTCTTGGGTGTCAACGCTTTTATCTCTTAGTGGTATGTGTCACTGCAGCTCTGTGGATCCACCAACTCGGAGATCCTTTGTCAGATTGGTTAAGGCTTTTGAGGGCTACTAATGCTTGCTGAATGGCGCGGGTGTGTGCCTAAACTATTGCATGATATTATCTGGACACGGACACAAATGTACTCCTACTTGTTGTTGTTGTTGTTTTTTTTTTTAGTTTCGCTTCCAGGCCCTCGTATCAACTGTTTTAAAATTGCCTGAAAAGGAAAGGCGACGAAGAAAACTGGACACCCCACCTCAATATATTCTAGTCTTAAATATGTTAGTTAGTTAGTCGGCAGATCTTCCTAACTGCACATAACCATTCCTTCCATAAGTGCTCAGACCCCCCCCCCCCCCCCCCCCCTCAGTAAATCTCGCAGCCTATAGCGGCTAACGACCCCAGTTCAGTATTGGTTTATTAATCTTATTTGGCTTCCTGCGTAGTGTTCTTGTTTGGCCACACCTTTTTAACTTGCTGTTCTCTCAGTCTAACCATGGTTGTAGATTCACAGTCATCACATGGTTCTCGCAAACGAGTTACTTCTCGTAGAGAATTCGTATATCAGCCCAGTCCATGGCTCGTCTTCGCTCCACAGTAGCCTTACCTGTAAGCCTGTGAGCCTGCTCAGTTCTTTGTACACTTGCATGCCCTGGCACGAAAATTAAACGAATCTTTGTTGGTGTCACAGCCTCACCTAGAGACGGTACCAACATAAAAGTAGGAGATACTGGCGAAGGGAGAGTACTCCAGCAAAAGGGAAAGAACCGAGTCACTCGAAGGCTTGAATAATCCAGAGCCTTCTCGAAGGACCGGTCAGTGTGTCCACAGCCCCGTGGACACTGATGGGGCCCGCCGATTGCGGGGTCCACGAGAAACTCAGAGAGAGTTGCCACCCGTGTCGGATTGCGACACGTGTGGGGAAGGTCAGACAGGGACTGGACATCGAGGAAGCAACAGGGCTTACCTTAAGGGGACTTGATAGTAGACCCCATTGTATTTAAGGGTCTTAGACAGATGTGTAGATAGCTGCTAGAGTTATTGTGTTAACCATATTCATTATAAACGCCTGTGATACGCAATGTACTGAATGCTGGCTTGTGAAAACTCGCTTCGCCAGCGTACTATAATATGTATGTAAATAAATGATGCTAAATTGGATCTAACGGAGTTTGTTGCCTGTATGAGCCCGAGTTTCAATCCCCTAGAGATCTAGGACTGTGACAGGCTATTTGGGGGCAAGCGCCGGTTTTGGCAATTATAAGCTTTACGTTTCAGAACAGTTATTTTGGGTTTGCCAAGTAAAAAAATAATATGTCAACTTTAACACATGACAAAGTTAGAAACTTTGCAGCTATCTGTAAATAAACTATTATAGTCCCTCTTCAAAAATATTTCAAATCATGATGATGTTTATGAAATTTGACATGACTGTGACAATTACTATGACAGTTACTAATTTTTTTTTTTCCAACAGCAGATTGTTCCGCGAATTATCGTGTATGTATCGTGTATGTAACCTGTACTCCAGCAGTGGCGAGGATACAAGACTACATTCGGGAGCTCAGGGAAAATAAGATGAGTTTCATTTCATGCTCATTACATCCCTAAGTGGTACTCCTCATCCTCATTCATTGATGTAACATTTTTCTATGCATTGATTGTTTTTTATGTATATGCTAATATTGTAACCAAATAAATCTACTCAGATAAATTTGAAGGTAAACATTAAAGGGAATTAACCAATTTTTGTAACAGGCTATTTTTTCAAAGGGATTTAATTTCAAGAAAGTAAATAATAATTAAATTACAAGATGTCAACATTAGAACAGTGCATTGAAGCAGGTATTAAGTTAGGATATAAAGAGGAAAAACTTTCATAATGGGCACAAAAGACACATGCAGAAAATATTGCACGAGAAGAAAGAGCAATTGAAAGAGAAGAGAAAAAGATGCAGATGCAACTTGAAGCTGGGGAAAAGAGAATGCAACTGCATGCTCAAGAAAAGAAGATGGAGCTCGAAGCGGCGACGAAGCAAGCCCAATTAAATGCAGAGACTCAGATAAAACTAAAACAAATGGAAATTGACTCCAACCTAGAAATGTCAGTAAACAAAATTAGAAGTAAAGAAGATGAACAAAAATACAACAAATATAAAGGCCTTGTCAAAGCATTTTGTTCAGGAGATTCTATAAGCGCATACTTAGAGAACTTTGAGTGCTTGATGACTCACCATCAGGTCGCAAAAGTCGACTGGTCATTTATTTTGATGAGAAATTTAGCTTTAGAGCCCTTAAAAGTGATAGAGACAGTTCCGCAAGACATGAGGAAAGATTATGATTATTTAAAACCGAGAATACTCCAACATTTTTCATTAGATACAGTGGGCTATCAACTACAGTTCTCAAAATTATCACCATCACCAAACCAAACTTTCATTGACTACGTGTCTACAGTTCAAGATATTTGTACAAAGTGGGTAACCTCAGCGAAAACAAATAACAACCATGATAAATTGAAAGAGCTGATTATAATTGAAAAAATTTATTAGCACTATCCAACACCTTTTTCTAAATTTTTTGAGACAAAGGGATTGAAAAACCCACCCAAAAAATTTAAAATAAAGGGAGCGCAATTTTCAGCGAACGCGATTTTTTTCAGCAAAACATGAGCCAAAATGAAACAGCAGCGGTACAAAACACAAAATTTTCAAAAACCAAATGAAATAGGTTAAAACAACGTTTAAAGGTCAAAAAACCAGTCATGTCCCAAATATTGTCACTGATCACGAACAGTTTCGATGTGTGACAAATCACCAAATTACCACATCATCCCCAAAAAGGGTAGGGGAAAAAACAATGAACAAGAGGAACGCATATAGGGGCGGTAAATGTTTTTTTGTGGAGCTATGGGATTTTTTTTCGTCTGTGGGGGGAGAAAGAGAAGAAGGGGCCCAACCCCGCTTTGATGGGCCCTCCTCAGAGAAGAGATTGAACAACAGAACGAATGTGAAACCAAAATGAAAGTGCGAGTGAGTCAGGCAATGCAGTAGAATATCAATACCATCTCTGATAACAAATGTAACACCGTAAAAATTTTTCAGTTTGATACAACCTTGTTTTTTTGGGACACAATACCCGTTTCTAACGAAATGGCCAACGAGCTTTACCAAAGGCAATTAAATTATTTAAAGGTTTTGTTAACAACAAACAATGACATTAATACGGATTTCCCGGGCCCACTCTTTGTGGGATTAAGAAAACATTAGTTAACGACAAAGACACACACACAAATACGTAAAATGTCGACATTCGCAGGCACATTAAAGATACCCCTAGCATGGCCGAAATTTGGAACCTTTTTTTCAGGACAAGTGCTATGTGCAGTACTAGAAAGTCCTGCCGCTGAAAACATCCTTGGGAATCTTCCCAAAATAAGATCTTGCTTGAAAAGGAAATCAGAGAATGGGAACAGAAAAACTGTATCCAAAAAAACCCAAAAAGCGATTCAAAGGAAAAATCACGCATGCTTGTTAAATGCCAAAAGCAAAGGGGGACAAACCAAGGGCTAATTCGAAATGAATTTACAGAGGTGCAGAAACGGGGCGGTAAATCTTTCAATGCTACCATCAAATTTAAAACCCCGAATGAGGACGCCCTCGATTCACCCGACGAGCCTGTAAAGTGCAACAACACACGCAACACAAATATAGTAACAAGAAGACAACCCACAAAAACCCCCACGACCAACTTCAGGAACATACAAAACTTTCATAACTTCCACCCCAAAAAGAAGAAAAAAAAAAAACAGATCCAACCCTTCACCCAATTTCGCCAACAAAGGGGGAGAACGATTGTATTTCAACCAAATCAAGATTTTTACTATTACTACCTGACAAGAGAGATTTACTATCAACCTCTTGGGAGGGACCATTTAAAGTTTGAGAAGGATTTTGGAAGTTGATTACGAAATTTCTTTAAATGGAAATTAAAAAATTCCATGTAAAAATGTTAAAAACCCTATATTCTAGAAAGACAGTGAATGAACAAACAAACGCAGATAACAGATGAAATAACCAACTGACAAAAATGACAC
>JACEFZ010021714.1:300000-387857 GCA_014155875.1 Cepaea nemoralis | reverse complement strand
TCACTACCACGTAAACCAGGACTAAGCGTGTTCAAGCCAAGCCAGTCACTAATGATGTACAAGTCCAACCAGACTACCAAGCCGCCAACATTTATCCCGTCTACAGTATTCAACCAACCTACCAGATGTGTGACGATTCAAATAACAGATGTCAACTTACCCAGCAGGCGATAACTACACAGCCAATGACAACATATCCCAATATGTTTGATGTACCCGACAGCCAGATGTTTAATGGTCAACCAACCTATAGCCCGATGTGTGAGCAGAGCCCACCAGCAAAGAGACCAGCTACCGATGACCAAGCAGATAATTGTATAACACTAGGGGATCCAAGAAAGAAGAGACAACGTGTATAACTATTCGTCTATGAAAATAAAAAAGAAAAAACGAAAAACTTTGACTTTGTTATTTTTTTTTTTGTTCCATTATTGTATGTGTTTGCAGATCTGTTGTAGTCCAATGTATTGGTATCTCTTTGTGGTAATGTACTTGTGTGTATGTCTCTGTTCTTGTGTGACATGTTCTTGTCTCACTGTACCACTGTGTGCTTTGTCTGTCTCAATTGGTCCACAGTTTTGAAATCATTCAACATTGATTCAACATGACAAACAACCTGGTTGCTACAAACCACGACGAAACAAGAAAGATGAACACAGGATGAAAACGACATGAAAACAAGGCAAGAAAGAGATGAAAACGACAGTCATACCACTGAAATAAACAACAAACAAAGCAATATTGGTTTTCATAACTCTTTTATTTTTGAGCAAGTCCACTATGGGATACATATTCAATAGTGTACAAAATATATTCAACAAATATTACAATGGTAGTAATATCACAATGTATATTTTCAGCGCATTCATTTACAAAA
Organism: Cepaea nemoralis; assembly: GCA_014155875.1. Classification (NCBI taxonomy): domain Eukaryota; kingdom Metazoa; phylum Mollusca; class Gastropoda; order Stylommatophora; family Helicidae; genus Cepaea; species Cepaea nemoralis. The sequence continues at coordinate 386,980 of JACEFZ010021714.1, read as the reverse complement.
CACCTTAAACTTTTCAATCTTTTCACAAATAGTATTCAGTGAAAATCCAACAGGGGGAAACATGTGACAGTTAACAACTTACAAAATCAATAATATAAGTAACAAAGCATAAGCAATTTTATTGTCATAACACTTAACAGTTTGTAAATCATAATCAACGCTATATGAGGATTTTAAACATATGTACATCAATATAAAAAAGTACCATGCTATGTAAACACACAAAAGTCTTTACATATCCATCTTATGATACATATTTTACATTAATAAGCAGCAACCTCAGCAGGACAAGGGTGTGAACGCTAAATGTCTAGCGGTGATGTGGTGACATTGTCTGGGTGTACTTGTCTTTTAATGTATAAATAGGATAGAGAATTTCTGTGTTGTGTGTATGTGTACATGCAGAGTCTTGAATTTTAGAAACCGACATTTGTCCCCCCACTAGCTGTCTGTGTGTCGAGTACCTCTAAAAATGTGTCTTTGTTTAAGTGGCGTTGTGTTGTTTGGTGAGTCCTTTTGTACTTGTTTTATTGTACTCTCCGTAACAATGGTATGTTTTTACTGCACAAGGACACCATTCCTGTCCCCTCATATTCTAATTTAAATAACCCAGGGGTTCTCCTTTCATAGATTCTAACACTCTTACAGGCCTGACATGTATCATCACTAACTTCATGACTGGGGCATGTCTCGGCCGGGAACCATGAATTATAGACTTTAGTGTATTCTTCTCTAAGGTGTGGTCTAACGGCTTTCGGCTAGTGTGGGTGTGCTTATCGCTAAATACAAACTGTCTGTATCCATTTCACATAACTGAAACTCTTGCCTATCAATAAATGTATCTATGACATCATAATAAAACTCTAACATTCTTAATTTGGCGTACTGGTAAACGAAAAAGCCTATCTGTAAAGGGAGGATCCCATACTGTCCTCTTTTTTAAGCATTCAACCTCACAGATATCGTCGGTCAGTGGAGTCAATTTCTTAAACAAGGGATTGTTCACTAACTTGGTTGTATCAGCACTCTTACAGTAAGATACATCTGTATGTTTAGCCTTATGGTTAGGGTCTTGCCATAGGCTGCATTACCACAACAACTTCATCGTCTCGGCCTTAATGGCCTGGTATCATCCAATGTCAACCTTCGCGTCTGGCATCCGACACTTTATCCCCAAAAGTTTTAAAGCAGCTAACAGGCGTGTACTCAATGATCTGGTATATGTTTGTGACCACTAAAACCATGTGTCAAGTACCATTTTAATAATGGTGTGGCCAACAAGATTTTTTCCCCGCTATAGCTACCTATAAGTGTCCGTCTGGGACTTGTCAACAATTTATGCGACTCGGCGTACGTACGCATAAAGTCACCTATATGTTCTCTACCCACCTCAATGTTCTTGAAGATGGGTGTCATCTCTGAGAAATGGTCTCTGAGATCAGCTGGCACCTCAATGTCACATTCGACTAACCCAAAAAGTGTATCGGCTTTTACAGCCTCTAGAATTTTCGTCTGAGTTATGGGGAAGCGCTCAAACCAGGGTTTGGCGGTTGGGAAGTTGGTCTTTATGAACTCTTTTAGGTCGTTGTCAGTCATTTTAGCGCCTGCCATTCACACTCCCACATTTCTTTTACAGTACGTTAGCTTCTTTAACTAGATAGTCATGTATCTGTCGTGTCTTGGCAAATAAGTCTGTCAACTTTTTGTTGTTTACGGGGTTAACGTCTCTATTCTTGGTCAAGGGGCAGTCGGGGTGTCCGTGAAATAAACAACCATGGAATTGATAAGCCGTCATATTCTTCTTATCCCATCCATCTACTCTAATATTCTTACCACCCAAGGCCATTTCACCCCCACTAAACTGTGTTTTCAATTCTATCTGTTTTGTGTCTTGTACCCACGTTAACCACTCCCTACTCTGTCGTGCAAATTTGTTTATCTTGTGTGCTCTAAACCCATTGTCTGCTTTTCTAATCGTCGGGAAATCGGTGGGCATTTCTTGCATGATAGCCCACAGGTAGAGGGCATTAGCATCATAACCTTTTACACTCTGAACTGGTTTATCCTCTCTACCTCTAATGCTTGTTATGTCATTTTCATGGTGTCTATGAAAGATTATTGAGGGTCCCCCTACAATGTTGTTTCTAATAGTGTCGTGTACCCCTTTATGTCGAATACCACATAAAGAAAGGAGATGTCTTTGGGGAGGGTCCTAAACAGGTATTTTAATGTGACCCCGGGGACAGAAATGGCGTCCTTAAACATGTCTACCCCTAACTCACCGTAAAATGTAACCTGTTTTTGTAAGGCACTGAGAAAGGGAGCGACATCTTTGTTGTTGTACCAGATTAGAAAATCTTTCAATGTCTTCATCTGGTACTTGCCCCAGACCTTCTGACATTCTTGGTACTCTGCCTCTGTAATGTTGGTGTTTTTAAGTTTGGAAAAGAAGGCTGCGTGTGGGGGTAACTGTGTTTCCTTTAATTTATCTAAGTGTGTGATGTATTCATAGCAAAACTGGCCTTTCGTCTCGGTGATGTCATATGCCGCTAAATATTTTGCGTAACTGAACCCTGGCGCTAAATAGTTGCTAATATCTAGGAATTTTAGCTTTTCAGTGGCGATACACATAAAGTTATTGTTTCTTTTCACTACAAATTTTAAAGGGGCTTGTTTTACACAGTGCGAGATTAAAAACGGTTTAATTATGTTAAGATCGTATTTCCCTGAGTTGAACCCCAGCACCGGTAATTCCATTAGATAACCATCTAACCTATCAATTAGTTTAGTTTTCTGTAGTTCCTCTAATTTTGTATATACACCATCGAAAACCACCCGTAGTTCTGAATATGCTTTCTCAGCGACTTGATTCAGATACTCAATCATTCTGTCCACTAACGCCTGTGGGTCACCTGATGATATGAAGCATACAGGTGATTCAAACCCGGGGACATTGGAAGCTACTGAACAACTAAGGGGTATGTGTTTAGCTAAGAATTTCGTCGATTTGGTTTTCCCGGGCAGATTATTACTTTCAAAGTAACATTCGTAGTCGAAGGCGGCTCTGAATGGGTATACATAGCCAGGGTCTACTTTGAGCCCATGGTTTGACAGTATTTCACATATGGTCTGTGGTGGGTTGTACACCCCGCCTTTAAACCACTCTTTAGTCTTACCCCCATTGCAGTTTTTACAGTGTCTTTCCAGCCTCCAAAATTCCTTCCATAACTTCCCACACTTATCGCAACCAAAGGTCCGAGATGCCCTATCGATATCCTTAATATACATGAAATGATCTTTAAACAATAACAGTCTTAGGGTTGCTTCATATTTCCCACTACTTCTATGTTTGTGGATCAGAACCTGGGTCTCGTTGAACTCAAAAATATCGATATTAAGGCCAAAACATTGCTCTAAAATAGGCACGTCAATTAGCTTAACCCCGGGAAAATTAGTTAAAGAAGGTATATTTTGATGTCTTCGCCACTTCTCAGTTAAATCCTTCGTGTCTTTCGTAACATCCCCAACTTTAGCACCCCTACATACCGCCAGGGCTCTGAAGAAACAAAAATTATCTGTATACTGTTTGGAATTTGAGTCTTGTTGCAATGTGTTAATGGCTTTATTTTCTGTGATGTGAGTGGGAATATCAGTTAAGCAACAACCTATGGGGAACTCGGGAATATGAAACACATAAAAGGATGTGGCTGCTACTGTTTCTATTGTGTACTTGGTGTCTGGTCGTTGTTGAGTAGCATATGTAAGAATATCGTGTTCGTGTACGGTGTTGATAAAAGTGTCAAAGTCCTGTCTGTTGTTTATAAGCTGTGGGAGATTTAGTACAGAGGCGTTGTTGCATGATGCATGGAAGAAGTGAAAGTCTTGTGTCTCTCGGTGTCGAAGGACGCTGTGGTGGCTGAGGTTTATTTTGAAGCGAGTAGTTTGAGTATTGAAGATCTTATTCAAGGTAGATGTCCAATTGATAGGGTGCTGTGTCTCTGGACTAATAAAGAACGTGTAGATAGACAGATGCTTGTTGATTTTGTGGTGTGTTTTGATGGCTTCCCAGTTGGCACTGTATGTCTGTTGCATGGGTGGTGGAAGTTTGTGTAATGTATATAATTCTTCGGCTTCTAAAAGGGCTGCTTCCTCGTGTGCTAACTGCTCTAGAATATTTGTGTCTTGTTTCTGCTTTTTAGCATTGTGTGTCTGTGTTGAGGGTGGTCTTTTACGCGTTGTTGATGCTACTGGTGCTGATGCTGATGATGATGATGTTGATGATGCTGAAGGTGTAGAGGTTGATGAGGCTGATGACGATGATGCTGGTGTAGTGTCTATGACTGTCTGGTGGTATGTGCGTGTGTGTCTTTGTAGGTTGTCTGTTCTATTAAATGTTTTGCCACATATATGACATTTATGCTTTTCATCAATGGTGGCGTGAACTGTCTTAATGTGACGTGTTAGCTTGTAGTTTTCCTTGAACACTTTCGCACAGATAACACACGGGTAGCCTTCTTTCTGTTGAGGGGTGGCCATATTGATTTTTTGACGACAATACGGTAATTCACGGTTAGGTGATTGATAGTAGAAGGTTGTTACCAAATTTCTATACTTCAACGTCCTTTTGAATTTGTTAATAGTAGATACTAGGATACAGTTTCTTTGTCTTTCAGTTGAACACGTACACCTGTGAAAGTAAGACACAAAGCCTTTAGTGACCAGCAATATTTTTAACTTTTCATAGTTTTTAATGAGCTATTGACCGCTAACATAGATATGTGTGTAATATACTTTGTGCTGAGTTGCCACTAGGTAGCCAGTGACATATATAATTAATTGTGTTGCGTATCCCTTATGGGACGTTGCAGTCAACACCAGCATTTTCAGCTGCTGTTGATGTACTAGGCAAGTGTTACGTGCAGTAGTTTGCCATTGCTTTCTGACCGACCGGCCCCTATACCTTTTTCGAAAAAAACTAGCACCGCCATGATTCGAACCCGGGTATACGGGCTCACAAACCGCGTTCGCAAGCCCTTAGCCACAGAGGCCGGTGACATATATATACAGTTAATATATACAGTTAATATGTATAGTCAATATGAAGGTAAAACATATTTGAGTTAAATTAATCACCTTCACTTCATTATATTTGGACAAATGGTCTAGAAATTATATTTGACGATTAAGAACTCAAAGGAACGGATCAAATTTTGTTAACACTGAATATGAAAGACCACAAGAGCTGAGTGAAATTAACCGAGAGCTGAGTAAAAGGACACAGCTTCAGTAAAAGGACAACCACCGCATTAGTATAGAAGGGGACGCTACAACGTCAGTTTCCATTTAAAAATTAAAAAATAAAAATAAAATAAAAATAAAAATAAAAATAAAAACATAAAATTAAAAAATCTTTTGTTGTCTTTATATCACTAGGCCATAAACCACTAACCTATGGTTATATCTATCAGAGTTACCAGTATTCACACAAAGATACATATATACACATATATACCGACATATGCACATATATACACACATATATACCGACATATACATATACATATACACACATATATAATGACATATACATATAAATATGTACACACATGCCGACCTACACACAGACATATATACATATATACATACTCACATATACACATAATCACATAAATATATACATACTCAAATACATACATACATATATACACAGAGACATATATACATACTAAAATACATACATACATGCATACATATACGCATACTCACATATACACATACATGCATACATATATACACACTCACATACATACCTGAGCGTACTATCAACTCGTTGGTGGTGACCCTTTTGTTAGATTAGACACAGGGCAATACTGGTCGTCGACCCCATCGACTTTCTGGTTGTGATCCTTCAATAGCTTATTCACAAGGCGATCTGTGAAAATATGAAACAAAACATTACTATTCAGCTCCACCAAGAAGCACCCAGGTACATGGACATGTACGTGTATATGACATCCTGTCGCTTTTTTGTTGTAAAGTCTTCAAAACAGGTTCTATAAGACTAGTCCAATATTGCTGTAACGACTCACTTTGGTTTAAGAATATGCTCATGTACTTGTACATTATGTAGTATTTCTTTCTTAGAGACAACTATTAATTCTAACCCCAGCTGTTCACTGTGTGTAACAATAGCATCTACTAAAGATTCCCGCTCAGACTCACTATATCATTAACAAGGGCATGAATAAGACGTGAATACGGTAGCCGTATTAACCATAATCTATTACATACAATAGGTACAAGGCAGAAAGCACGTGAACACGATAAGTTAAACCATAAACATAAGTACAAAAGCATGCAACCTTACACACACACATACACACACACACACACACGCACACACACACACACACATGCAGATGCATACACACACACATGCAGACGCATACACAGACACACATACACACAAGCAGACGCATACACAGACACACACACACATACACACAAGCGCACACGCACACACACACACACATGCAGACGCATACACAGACACACAAGCGCACACGCACACATACAAACACACACACACACCCATACACACATGCAGACGCATACACACACATGCAGACGCATACACAGACACACACACACACACACATGCAGACGCATACACAGACACACATACACACAAGCGCACACGCACACATACACACACCAGCGCACTCAGACACACCAGCGCACACACACACACACACCCAGCCGCCATACACACAACCGCACACGAACCTTATACTCACCCCCCAGTAGTGGTGGTCCTGGTCTGGTTTCATCCCGATGTATCAGATTCAGGTGGTTGCCAGAATATGAATTTTACAACTCATATTCCACAGGTTTTATACACCCGATGTGTTCAAGATCACCTGACACCATGTCTTATTCCACACATACAATGTATTCATACGCGCACATCTGTCGTCTGTAATAATGTCTATAACCCGTTGTTCCCAATTAGGGGGAAAATGAAACCAACTGATGTTTAACAGCTATCGCCTGTTTGTAATTACGGCTTTTGTCGGGAATATTTTGCAACAGCTGAAAATAAAAGCTAGAATTAAAAATGTCTTTGTACCGCATCGAAAATATGTTACCATGCAGCTGGTTGAGTTATAAACCAAAAAGTTACTGCCTTGTCGCATCTGTGCGCCTGTTTATGTATTGTGCTACTAAAGTACCGGTCGAATATAATTAACTTCATCTTGATATACATACAATTTCATTGTTGCATTTGCCGAGTGTTGCAACATCTGTTGTGCGATAATCATCATACTGGTACGTCCCAGCTTGTGTGCCGTCTATACAAACGGGAAGTAATTAATGCATTACACCGGCTGACGTCAATACACAGATGGTTTAATGAAAGGACTATTTTGCCGCAGCTGGAGATAACATCTCGAATTTACAAGAAAGACTTTGTACCGCACACTTTCATTACCATATTTCCTTGTTGAGTTTGATAAGAAATCGATACGTTCTACCACAGCTGTTATATGATAAAGATCATAGTGGTTGCCGGGTTTGTTATACCGTCTATACAAATGGGAACCTAATTAATTCATTACACCGGCTGACATCTTCTGAATCAATTAGCAAACATGGCGCCATAGTTATAGCGCCCATTAGCCACCTAGTTCAATTGCTTTTTCGCACAGTTTCATTACCATATTTCCTTGTTTAATTTTGCCGAGTGTTGCAACAGCTGTTATATGATAAAGATTACGGTGGATACAGTCACGCTGAATCTGCTGGCTGTGGAACTTAGGTTTCTGAGGATAATGCAAAGCGATACCGATGGCTTCGAACCGCCAATGATACCACCTAGCTTCGTTACACACTCACCCACTGCTACACTACCCCACCACCCAGTAGGATTCGAACCTACCTGGTCCGACCGACCCTGCTGAGTGTCTTGCATCCCGACACTGCCCTCACTTTACCACCCGACTCCGCTTGTTTGTCGACCACCTGACACCTCTTATGTCGTCTATACAAAACGGGAAGTAATTAATGCATTACACCGGCTGACATATTCTGAATCAATTAGCAAACCTGGCGCCAGAGTTTAATTGATCTTGTTAACCCCGATGCTCTGATTAAAAAACAACAGCTGACACTTAAAAAAAAACAGGAAGGAGCTGGAAGACATGAGGCAGACCACAACTCGAAGGCGAGGGAGGCAGTGGCATCCCTCGTCATCCCTCACCAACCCTCACCAACCCTCGTCATCCCTCACCAACCCTCACCAGCCCTCACCATCCCTCAAAAAATCGCCCTCAATACTAGGGATAACCTTCCTATATACTACTCATAGTGCAGAATGTGGCTTAGATATTGATCTAACAAACAGGCATAGTGCAGAATGTGGCTTAGATATTGATCTAACAAACAGGCATAGTGCAGAATGTTTCTTAGATATTGATCTAACAAACAGGCATAGTGCAGAATGTGGCTTAGATATTGATCTAACAAACAGGCATAGTGCAGAATGTGGCTTAGATATTGATCTAACAAACAGGCATAGTGCAGAATGTGGCTTAGATATTGATCTAACAAACAGGCATAGTGCAGAATGTGGCTTAGATATTGATCTAACAAACAGGCATAGTGCAGAATGTGGCTTAGATATTGATCTAACAAACAGGCATAGTGCAGAATGTGGCTTAGATATTGATCTAACAAACAGACATAGTGCAGAATGTGGCTTAGATATTGATCTAACAAACAGGCATAGCGCAGATTGTGGCTTAGATATTGATCTAACAAACAGACATAGTGCAGAATGTGGCTTAGATATTGATCTAACAAACAGGCATAGTGCAGAATGTGGCTTAGATATTGATCTAACAAACAGGCATAGTGCAGAATGTGGCTTAGATATTGATCTAACAAACAGGCATAGTGCAGAATGTGGCTTAGATATTGATCTAACAAACAGGCATAGTGCAGAATGTGGCTTAGATATTGATCTAACAAACAGGCATAGTGCAGAATGTGGCTTAGATATTGATCTAACGAACAGGCATAGTGCAGAATGTGGCTTAGATATTAATTTAAAAAAAAAATAAAACGAGGTCTGCATAGCCAAATGGATAAGAGAGCTCGTTCTTAAACACCCGATGTGCTGATGCTGAGGTAACGGGTTCAATACCTACACGGGTAAATTGGACTAAAATGTTGACTTCCCGTCCTTGACTTCTGGACGTAAATTTCAATTACCTCTGACGTCGGAATGGGTTTGCCAGATGGCGAGGGACACTGGTAATAGGGAAAGCTAATTCACATGCAATTTGCAGTCCAATGCTACTAGAAGTACTACCTTCGAGTGCAAAGCGAGCGAGTGGGACAATATTTAAATAAAACACGAAAACTATGATAACTAGAAGTGGAAAGGAGAGGCCATCAACGACAACTCAGCAAACGGGGCGATACTAGAACAAGTAACAAGTTTCTCATGTCTTGGACATGTAATAACAGATGATAAAAGAAGTGAAACAGAAATAAAAAAGAGACTAGGTATAGCCAAAAACAGTTTTCAACAACATGAAATCAGTATTAACATCTAAAGATATTAACAATGCATTAAAAATGAGAATTGTTACATGTAATATATATTGAACACCACCATATGGCGCTAAGCCTGGACAATGAACAAGGAATTAGTAAGTCCAATAGAGGCCCCGGATGAGTGAATATACATAGGGATATATGGGCGGGGGGGGGGGAAATAAAAGCAGTCAAGTATTGAGTATATAAAAACACTGGGAGTGGAAAGAGAGTTGATGAAATATGAGAACACACTGGACGGATAGAAAGAGCAGTGAGAGCAAAGAGCATGAGAAATGAGCAAGTCAAGGACGGGAAGTCAACATTTTAGTCCAATTGATGCGTGTAGGGGTTGAACCCGGTTACCTCAGCATCAGCACACCGGGTGTTTAAGAACGAGCTCTCTTATCCATTTGGCTATGCAGACCTCGTTTCTGGAGAAGCGGCTGGGCGAGTGGCTAGAACGCCGGACTCTCCTTCGGGAGACCAGGGTTCGATCCCTCGGTAAGGTGTGGGATATTTTTCTGTCGGGGGCAAAAAGAAAATCCTAACCTGCACAGTTCGCGGCGACTGCACTAGCCAGGCGGCCTTTATTCCTCAGGCTCAAAGACCCCCCTGCCATACACCGCAAGGTACTATATTGGCAGTAAATGACAGTTTTCTTTTTCTTGACAGAAAAAACAATGAAGAAAACTTGAAACAATTTAACTCAAAAAGAGAACTGGTAAATGTCATAATCTACCCATTAGTTCTACAGCGTCATCGTCAGCGACGCCTGGCGAGTACGGCCAGGGGTCCACCTGTGAGCGACACTAACCAGACTGTGGCAAGAATCGCCAGTCGGTGAATGCGTGGATCATGCAGTCCACGCAGGGACGCAACCCCGACTAGCGAGACTCACAGTGGCTAGACGGCTTGGGAGTGTTGGACTAGACAGACGGGAATGAATGGTGCTCGTATACTTGAGTGTATGAACGTAATAGAGAGAGCGCCTGTGTGAATATAGGAGACTGTACGCTTGTGAGTTGTATATATTGTATTGATATATCTATTGAATGTATTATTGCATCGTCATTGTAATTGTACGGTGCATGTAATTGTTGTGATGAGTGGGATGTGTGAATAAAGTGTTTGCATTGTAAGTGTAGTGCGTCACTTATCTTATCTGTGACCGTGTTTTGTATCACACTTGTTGGTGATTACGAGCCTGTGTTATTCCTGGAAGCAAGGCCCTGACATATCAGAAGAAGACGGTCCAAATTCTTTGGGCATGGCATGAGAAGGGGAACAGCTGGGGTATGTCGTCACAACGGGAAAGTTGGAGGGGAGGAGAAGCAGGGGAAGACAAAGAGAGAAACATGCTGGACAGTTTGACATCAGGGCATGAAGGAACGTCAGTCTCAGAAATGATAAGCAACACAAGAGACAGAAGGCCGCGACATACATAATCACCAACGCCTGTCAGCATGGACTATAAGAAGAGATATATGTGGCATGTTTATCGATAAGTTTGTGACGAAATGGCACAGCAACAAGGCCCACTTTCTTTATAGTAAAACGTGTTCATTGAGCCATGGTAGACAGTTATTTCAAGATTACATAACATTCATTCATTCATCTTGTGCCATACCGACAAACGAGGGTGGTCATGTTTCGCCATCTCACCCTATCACCAGAGTCGTGGACCAGCTCAGTGATCTTGTCTAAAGCATACCACGTGGCCATGCCATCCAGGTATTTACTTCTCTGCCTTCCCCTTGTTCTCTTCCTTTGATCTTGCCAGTTGTCACCAAGCTTACAATTTGCATTTGTTTCTTGAAGGAATTGGTCACTGGCTTTTCTGTCTGTCCATGGTATTCTTTGCATTCTCCTCAGAAACATTTCCACACCCATCAGATTAGGAAACAACAAAAATAAAGTATCTATTAACATCCCCAAAGATTGACTGGGTATATGGTGCTAGCCCATATTTTCATAGATCAATGGGTGCTCATTGGGTGACGTGGCCAATAGCTCTCCGGACATCTTCACGTCCCTAGATATTTCGTGGTACCAATTCTAAGTGGTTCGACCTGGTCATTCAGGTCAGTTTAGAAACAATCCAAGTCCATTCAGATTCGAACGCATAATAATTGGGTGGACAGGCGAACCTGCTAGCCTGTCAAACTGCGACTTCCAGGGACACTATAAGAACAAAAGTAGTGTTGGCTGTATGGTGATACCATCATATTGTTACACTAAACGGCACTCGATATGTGCTTTGGTAAATATTTCGTTGGCGCCTGTACGCCTTAGGTCTTGGTGAGTGACGTGGTCGGTATCCAAATGGCCGCCTTCACTTTCTAATACATGTCCTGGTACCCATTTTAAGCTTGGTGGACATGTAAGCGCAATTACATTTTTTTAAAATGTGCCTCGGTGTGGATTGGAACACGTGAGAACCAGGTCGACAGCAATCTTGATGGCCACCGCATAACCACGGATTCCTGGAGAAATCAGTAATTGAGAATAAATCCAGTTTGAATTAGGCGAGCAGTGGCGGTGTAGTGAGTAGTTAATCTGCTGATTAGGTGGTCAGAAGTTCGAATCCGCATTGAGCTGTTGGTTTGTCGAGACTCCTGTCTGTTCCACATTTGACATGGGGCAGTGAGGAGCATTTTGTGTGATATTCCCTGGCACAGGAACGGAGCATTATTCCATTGTCGTGATGTTGAAACCACAACTAACTAACTAACTAACTAACTAACTAACTAACTATCGAACAAACGAATGAATAAAGTTTATTTTCAAAGGATAACAAATTAGGCACTAAGGCCCGTCTTACATTCTGCCCTTCCAATCACTTATCTTTCGTTCAATCAATAGTGCATGATATATTCATATAGGGCAAACAAACACATTGTCAAATGAATGTTGTAAGCATAACTATATTACATATATGCATATTACCATGTTATGTTATGAGACAGGCAGACACACGTGCACACGCACGTTCATAAAAACATACATACCTGCATAAATACAAACTCAATGACAAATGTTTACTTATACATACATACATACATACATACTACATACATAACATACATACATACATACAGTACATACATACATACATACATACATACATACATACATACATACATACATACATACATACATACATACATACATACATACATACATACATACATACATACATACATACATACATACATACATACATACATACATACATACATACATACATACATACATACATACCATACAACATACATACATACATACATACATACATACATACATACATACATCATACATACATACATACATACATACATACATACATACATACATACATACATACAGACATACTACAATACATACATACATACATACATACATACATCCATACATACATACTACATACATACATACCTACCTACATACATACATACATACATACATAACCTACATACATACATACATACATACATACATACATACATACATACATACATACATACATAATACATACATACATACATACAATACATACATACATACATACATACATACTACATACATACATACATACATACATACATACATACATACATACATACATACATACATACAGTACATACATACATACATACATACATACATACATACATACATGCATGCATGCATGCATGCATGCATGCATGCATGCATGCATGCATTCATGCATGCATGCACGCACGCACGCACGCACGCAAGCACACATACATACATACATACATACATACATACATACATACATACATACATACATACATACATACATACATACATACATACATACATACATACATACATACATACATACATACATACATACATACATACATACATACATACATACATACATACATACATACATACATACATACATACATACACGTCTCCCAGCACACATCCATATACACACACACATATCCCTCCCCATACACCCACCCACCAACACTAACTAACTAACTAACTAACTTAACTAGCTAACTAAGTAACTAACTAACTAACTTAACTAGCTATCTAAGTAACTAACTAACTAACTAACTAACTACCTTAACTAGCTAACTATGTAACTAACTAACTAACTAACTTAACTAGCTATCTAAGTAACTAACTAACTAACTAACTAACTTAACTAGCTAACTATGTAACTAACTAACTAACTAACTTAACTAGCTAACTATGTAACTAACTAACTAACTAACTAACTAACTTAACTAGCTAACTAAGTAACTAACTAACTAACTTAACTAGCTAACTAAGTAACTAACTAACTAACTTAACTAGCTAACTAAGTAACTAACTAACTAACTAACTAACTAACTTAACTAGCTAACTAAGTAACTAACTAACTAACTAACTAACTTAACTAGCTAACTAAGTAACTAACTAACTAACTAACTAACTTAACTAGCTAACTAAGTAACTAACTAACTAACTAACTAACTAACTTAACTAGCTAACTAAGTAACTAACTAACTAACTAACTAACTTAACTAGCTAACTAAGTAACTAACTAACTAACTAACTTAACTAGCTAACTAAGTAACTAACTAACTAACTAACTTAACTAGCTAACTAAGTAACTAACTAACTAACTAACTAACTTAACTAGCTAACTAAGTAACTAACTAACTAACTAACTAACTTAACTAGCTAACTAACTAACTAACTAACTAACTAACTTAACTAGCTAACTAAGTAACTAACTAACTAACTAACTAACTTAACTAGCTAACTAAGTAACTAACTAACTAACTAACTAACTTAACTAGCTAACTAAGTAACTAACTAACTAACTAACTAACTTAACTAGCTAACTAACTTAACTAGCTAACTAAGTAACTAACTAACTAACTTAACTAGCTAACTAAGTAACTAACTAACTAACTTAACTAGCTAACTAAGTAACTAACTAACTAAATAACTTAACTAGCTAACTAACTAACTAACTAACTAACTAACTTAACTAGCTAACTAAGTAACTAACTAACTAGATAACTAACTAACTAACTAACTAACTAGATAACTAACTAACTAACTAACTAACTAGATAACTAACTAACTAACTAGCTAACTAACTAACTAACTAACTTAACTAGCTAACTAAGTAACTAACTAACTAACTAACTAACTAACTTAACTAGCTAACTAAGTAACTAACTAACTAACTAACTAACTTATCTAGCTAACTAAGTAACTAACTAACTAACTAACTAGAAAGCTACCTAACTAACTAACTAACTATTAACTAACTAACTATCTAGCTAGCTAACTAACTAACTAACTAACTAACTAACTAACTGACGTGAGTTGCCAGGTCAATCTAGTTTAAAATGCGTACCAGGAAGTGTTTTGGGAAGCAACGTTTGCTGGCGTTATACTAAACGCAACACTCAATCAATCAATCATGTGCCATGCCGGAAAGCGTGGGCGGTCATGACTCGCCATTTAACTCAATCACCAGTGTCGTGGATCAGCTCAGTGTTCCTGTCTCGTCCATGCCATGTGGCCAAGCCATCCAGGTATTTTCCTCTCGGTCTTCCTCTTGGTCTGTTCCCTTCGATCTTGCCAGTTGTCACCAAGTTCTCCAATCCATTTCTTCTCATAACATGTCCAAAAAATTTTGACTGTCTACGTCTAATTTCTCTAATCAGTTTACGATGTTCATTTGTCTCCTGTAGTACTTGGTCATTGATTTTTCTGTCTGTCCATGGTATTCTTGCATTTTCCTCAGAAACCACATTTCTGCAGCCATCAGATGTTTTTCAGCTTGACTGCTCATTGTCCAAGTTTCACATCCATACAAAAGAACAGGCTCTATGTATCCCCTCAACATTCTTTTTCTCATTTCAATTGACATATTTTATTGGTCAGAATGTTTTTCATCTTGCTAAAGGCTACTTTCGCCATGGCGATTCTTGTTCTAATCTCTTCAGGCATCTCCCATCAGATGTTATGACTGTTCCAAGATAATTGTACCGATTCACTTGTTGAAGAATATTTCCATTTACTTGTATATTACATTGTGGCACTTCTTTCTTCCTAGTGACGACCATAGCCTGAGTCTTTTTACAATTTAACTCTAACCCCAGTTGCTCACTGTGTACAACAACTGCATCTACTAATTGTTGCAGGTCCTGCTCATTGTCTGCAATCAATACTGTATCATCTGCATATCTAATGTTATTGATGTTTTCGTCCTCCAATGCTGATTACATTTATATCCTCTACATTTCTGAAAATATTTCAGTGTAGGGAAAAAAGATCTGGAGACATCACACACATCACTGCCTAACACCTCTCTCTTAATTGGCTGATACTGTCCCACTTCATTATCAATCCTTATTGCAGCTTGTTGTTTCCAAAATATTTTTTTTTATAAGTCTAATGTCTTTCCCATCAATTTGTAGATCTGCAAGCATATCCACCACGTGGACATTTTGTTTATTTTTATTGTTTTAAGTTTCGATAGAATTTTTGATGTTAACAGTGTTAGTCAGTCAGTCACTCAGTTAGTCAGTCGTTTGGTCGTTTGGTTTGTTGATTGGCTGCTTAGTTAGTTGGTAGGTTTTGATGGTTGATTGGTTGATTGATTGATTCATTGATTGGTTAGTTAGTTAGTTAGTTAGTTAGTTGGCTAGTTATTTAGTTAGTTAGTTAGTTAGTTAGTTAGGTAGTTAGTTAGTTAGTTAGTTAGGTAGTTAGTTAGTTAGTTAGTTAGTTAGGTAGTTAGTTAGTTAGTTAGTTAGTTAGGTAGTTATTTTGTTAGTTACTTAGTTAGTTAGTTAGTTAGTTAGTTAGTTAGTTAGTTACTTAGTTAGTTAGTTAGGTAGTTAGTTAGTTAGTTAGACAGTTAGTTAGTTAGTTAGTTAGTTAGGTAGTTAGTTAGTTAGTTAGTTATTTAGTTAGTTAGTTAGTTCGTTAGTTAGTTAGTTAGTTAGTTAGTTAGGTAGTTAGTTTGTTAGTTACTTAGTTAGTTAGTTAGTTAGTTAGTTAGTTTGTTAGTTAGTTAGTTAGTTAGTTAGCTAGTTAGTTAGGTAGTTAGTTAGTTTGTTACGTAGTTAGTTAGTTAGTTACTTAGTTAGTTAGTTAGTTAGTTAGTTAGTTTGTTAGTTAGTTAGTTAGTTAGTTTGTTAGTTAGTTAGTTAGTTAGTTACTTAGTTAGTTAGGTAGTTAGTTAGTTTGTTACATAGTTAGTTAGTTAGGTAATTAGTTTGTTACGTAGTTAGTTAGTTAGTTAGTTAGTTAGTTACTTAGTTAGTTAGTTAGTTAGTTACTTAGTTAGGTAGTTAGTTAGTTTGTTACGTAGTTAGTTAGTTAGTTAGTTAGTTTGTTAGTTAGTTAGTTAGTTAGTTACTTAGTTAGTTAGTTAGGTAGTTAGTTAGTTTGTTACGTAGTTAGTTTGTTACGTAGTTAGTTAGTTAGTTACTTAGTTAGTTAGGTAGTTATGTAGTTAGTTAGTTAGTTAGTTAGTTAGTTAGTTAGTTAGTTATTTTAGTCGTGAGTTGCAGTTCCAACTTCTCAGCAAAGGGTCATCCAATAATTTTCCGTTCCTGTATATCACACACAATGCTCCTCATTCACCATCATCATGTGCCATGCCGGTAAGCTTGAGCGATCATGTTTTGCCATCCTACACAGTCACCAGAGTCGTGGATCATCTCTGTATTCTTGTCCCGACCATGTCAAGTGGTCAAGCCATCCAGATATTCACGTCTCTGTCTTCCCTTTGTTCTTTTCTACTTAATCGTGTCAGTTGTCACAAAGTTTAGTTTTTCTCATAACGTGCCCAAAAATGTTGACTGTCTACGTCTACTTTCTCTAATAAGTTTGCGGGTTTCATTTGCCTCTTGTAGGACTTGGCCATTGATTTTTCTGTCTAACTATGGTATTCTTTGCCTTTCCCTCAAAAAGCAAATTTCCATTGCTGTTAGATGTTTTTCAGCTTGTCTGCATTTGTACGCGTTTCACATCCATGCAAAAGTACACGTTCTTTGGAGCATTTCAGCACTCTATTTCTGGTTGCAATTGACATCTTTTTATTAGTCAGTATGTATTCCAATATGCAAAAGGCTACCTTTGCCTTAGCTATTCTTGTTCTAATCTCTTGAAGACACATCCCATCAGATGTTATTACTGTTCCGAGATAATTGTAACGATTAACTTGTTTAAGAATATTCTCATTTATCCTTATATTACATTGTCGAATTTATTTCTTCTTAGAGACCACCATAACCTCTGTCTTCTTACAATTTATTTCTTCTTAGAGACCACCATAACCTCTGTCTTCTTACAATTTAATTCTAATCCTAGTTGTTCACTGTGTACAATAACCGTATCTACTATGTGTTACAGATCCTGTTCACCGTCTGCAGTCTAATGTTATTGAGGTTATCCACCCCCCCCCCCCCCCCCCCAGGTGATTTCTCTCATATCTTCTAAATTTCTAAAAATATGTTCACTGAATAGGAAAAATATCTGGAGATATTACACATCCCTGTAGCACACCTCTCTTAATATGCTGATATTGATCTATGTTATATATTTTCCTGGACATGCCGTAACAACAACATCGCGGACAGATCACAATGTCGCTCCGCGCACTTTACTCATTTGGGCCGACCAAACCATGTTCTACCAGCCCAACATGAGAAAATTCTAAAGCAAACCGTAGCCAGAAGCAAAAACACTCCAGAGATCTTCACTGCTCAACCGCCTACCCGCCACGCTGGCCCCATATTTCACTGTTTTGTCTTGACAGACAGAAACATCCCTTTTAATCCCTTAGCATTATTTGAAGGAGGAATAGCGTTAATTGCATTTTTAAGTTCTGAAATTGAATTTTCAATAATTATGAATGGGTGAAAATTGTCTCTGGTCTCATCATCTTTGGCGTTTCTCTTTACAGTTTCTACCTACACGCTGACAATTCACAACACAAAGTATTGGGCAATTTTACTAAACACATCGAAGAAACGAAAACAGAGCACGATGTGCGACAAGATTTCGTTTTCACCAAAAAGAAAATGCAACAACATACAACGGATATGACACTGCAATGACTACATTTGTATTTGCTGCATATATGTTGAACAGTTATACGGAGATACTGCAGCGCTATCTTACTCCGCTGTACACCCCAGACAAGTTTGATGTTTCACTGACTGCTCTGACAGCTTCTTATTGTTCAAGATTTACTGATTCATTTAACTGATTCAGTGCCAAGGGATAATATATCGCCAAATGTGACCCTCTATTTGGGCAGAAGGAAGATATATCGCCATACTAAGGCCATCGTGTTATTTGTTTTGTTTCTTGTATCTTCCCCAATTTCAGTGGCCGGTGAACGGAAATTTACATTATAATACTTGTTCATTTGACTGCGTACCATGTCTGGTCCTAACCTATTTTTTGTTTGCCGCTGAATCAGTAAAGTGGATGCAATTTGCTGACAACCCCATGTCTCTCAAGACGTCCGACAATTTCTGATGTTGAACGCATTCGAAGGCTTCCCTGTAATTTATGTAACGTGTATGAAGATCTATGTTCAAGAAGAGACATACTTCTAGCGAGGTTAATTAAGGGAGAAACAGATACTGCTAATGATATGATCCCAAGAAGACACAGATATTTCTAATGATGTGATCCCACGATAAAGGGGGTACTTCGAAAAGTTATGCCAAGAAGATATAGATACTTCTAACGTTATGATCCTAACAAGATAAAAAGATAATTCTAATGTTGTGTCCTAACAAGAAACAGATGCCTCTAAAGATGTGATCCCAAAAAGTAACATATACTTTTAATAAGTGATCCCAGGAAAAACTGATTCACTGTGTAATATGTCATGATCACAAAAAGAAAGAGACACGTCTGATGATGTGAACTCGTGATGAAACAACTGCAACGACTATCTTAAAAGTGTGCAGAGGAGTGTGCACTGCTCAGTACGAGTATGTAGTCTCAGTCTTAGAAGAAGGATAGAAGAGTGTACTGAACTCCCTACGAATGAGTGGTCTTATGCAGTAACTGTCACAGATGAATGTGCACTATTCCTAGTGAGCAAGTGAGCTAGTCTTTCTTAGAGACTGTTCATTTCAAGAGAGGCGGAAACACGTGTTTAATTATGTGATCCCAAGGAGAAGCATATGCCTTTAATTATCCGATATCACGATGAAACCATTCACATCTGCTATATACATCACTCTATCATTCATACCTGCTATAAACATAACTCTATCATTCACATATGGTATATACATCATTCTATCATTCACATGTGGTATATACATCACTCTATTATTCACATCTAATATATACATCACTCTATCATTCATATATGGTATATACATCACTCTATGATAGTGTCCATAGGAATAGTCTATGGAATGCTATGCAGGAATTTGGAATACCAAGGAAGTTAATCAACATGACCAGACTATGCATGGAAGGTACTTATAATATAGTAACATATTCTTCTTCTTCTTCTTCTTCTTCAGCATTCCGAGCCATTGAGGTTCTTTGCTGCAAATACAATCTGTCTCCATTCGTCTCTCTGGTGGACCTTCTCTTGCCAGTCGTTGATTCCAAGTGCTTGTAGGTCTGTATGTATATTATCTCTCCACCGCCTTCTTGGTCTACCTCGGGGTCTACGGTCATTTATTTCCTGAGTGTAAGCGAGTTTTGTTTCCCTATTATCTTCCATTCTTTCTATATGCCCCAGCCATTGTAGTCTATTAGCCTTCATGATACCAGTGATTAGCGGGGACTTAAACAAATCATAAATGTCTTTGTTACTTCTTCTTTTCCACTCTCCACTTTGTGTATCCCTAATGGGTCCAAAGATGCGTCTTAAAATTTTGTTCTCAAAGGTTTGTAACAAGGCTTCGTCTCCTTTCGTTGTACTCCAGGTTTCAGAGCCATACAGCACAACTGGTCTGATCAGTGTTTTGTATATTGTGATTTTGGTGTTACGAGATAGCGCCTTTGATTTTAGTAGATGTTGTAGTGCATAGTATATCTTATTTCCAGAGTTGATTCTAGTTTGTATTTCTTCCCTTATGATGTTGGAGTCAGTCCGATATCGAGGCTCATGTATTTGTTTCGTAACAAAGAAAGGTTTTTACAAAGGTGGGGATGTTAACCCCACGCTTCAACCCCCAACCTGGAGGACCAGGGTGTTTCTCTTTGTCTGTTCTCTACCCTTTGACCTGTCCGGCTTGGGAGGCCCTGCTGGTAGCTACGCTACCGCCGGCATAGCTCTCAGGGTCATTGAGAAACTCAAGCTCCCCCACCACGACAAGGTGGAAACACCATCGGGGGAGATATAGTAACATATAAAGGCAGGAAATCAGACCCCTTCCAAATAGCATCTGGCTTGAAACAGGGTGATGCACTATCGCCGCTACTCTTCAATCTGGCTCTAGAGAAAGTTGTAAGGAAGATAAAGGAGGAATGTGATATTGGAGGAACATCCAAGCTGCTTGGTTATGCAGATGATATAGATATTATAGGGCAAAGTGAACAAAAGACATTGGAAATATTGACTCACTTAAAGGAAAAAGCCCAACAGATGGGGCTGGTTATTAACCAAGATAAGACAGAATATATGGTAATTTCAAGAGACGGAATGGCTAAAAACTCTGGCCACATACAAATATGACCATTAAAAGAACGGAAACATACAAATACCTGGGTACAATCTTCAACTGCTCCAACATCATAAGGGAAGAAATACAAACTAGAATCAACTCTGGAAATAAGATATACTATGCACTACAACATCTACTAAAATCAAAGGCGCTATCTCGTAACACCAAAATAACAATATACAAAACACTGATCAGACCAGTTGTGCTGTATGGCTCTGAAACCTGGAGTACAACGAAAGGAGACGAAGCCTTGTTACAAACCTTTGAGAACAAAATTTTAAGACGCATCTTTGGACCCATTAGGGATACACAAAGTGGAGAGTGGAAAAGAAGAAGTAACAAAGACATTTATGATCTGTTTAAGTCCCCACTAATCACTGGTATCATGAAGGCTAATAGACTACAATGGCTGGGGCATATAGAAAGAATGGAAGATAATACGGAAACAAAACTCGCTTACACTCAGGAAATAAATGACCGTAGATCCCGAGGTAGACCAAGAAGACGGTGGAGAGATAATACATGTACAGACCTACAAGCACTTGGAATCAACGACTGGCAAGAGAAGGTCAACCAGAGAGACGAATGGAGACGGATTGTATCTGCAGCAAAGAACCTCAATGGCTCGGAAAGCTGAAGAAGAAGAAGAAGAAGAAGATCACTCTATCACTCACATCTGGTACAAACATCAATATATCATTCACATATGGTATATACATCACTCTATCATTCACATCTGGTATATACATCACTCTATCATTCACATCTGGTATATACATCACTCTATCATTCACATCTGGTATATACATCACTCTTTCATTCACATCTGGTATATACATCACTCTATCATTCACATCTGGTATATACATCACTCTATCATTAACATCTGGTATATACATCTCTCTATCACTCATATAAGATATATATTATATATATATATAAAATTCACATCTGGTATATACATAACTCTATAATTCACATCTGATATACACATCACTCTGTAATTCACATATGGCATATACATCACTCTGTAATTCACATATGGCATATACATCACTCCATAATTCACATCTGGTATATACATCACTCTATAATTCACATCTGGTATATACATCACTGTAACATTCGCATCTGGTATATACATCGCCCTCTACACTCTATCATTCACATCAGGTATATATATCACCCTATCATTCACATCTGGTACATACACCACTCTATCATTTACATTTTGTAGTTACATCACTCTATCATTCACATCTGGTGTATGCATCACTCCATCGTTCATGTTCTCTATATACTATCATTCACATTTTGTAGTTACATCACTCTATCATTCACATCTGGTGTATGCATCACTCCATCTTTCACGTTCTCTATATACAACTCTCCACCGTTCATGTTCTCTATATACAACTCTCCACCGTTTATGTTCTCTATATACAACTCTCCACCGTTCATTTTCTCTATATACAACTCTCCATTGTTCATGTTCTGTATATACAACTCTCCATTGTTCATGTTCTGTATATACAACACTCCATCTCTAGCACAATGTTTCTAGGATACTGTCATCTGTTACAACTATCGCCACGACAGTGTCACATTTAACATTGCGATTGTTCGCCAGATCTTCATTATATTAGCTATAAAATGTCACAATGCTAGCTTCACAAAAGTCTCTTTTTGCGTCATTAATTCTAACATTTTTGTCTTTCTATTGTTGTGTTATCCATTATCTCCCTTGTCAGTGCGCTCTCTTAGACAGAATTGTCTCCCTTATTTTAATCCACCCTCATGGGGGGCAAACCAATTTAACACTCCTTTCTTATTCATTCATTATATTTGTCGATAATTACGGACATTTTTGTTAAATAGGTGCAATCATATTACTAGACTATTTATAGCCTGTGCAATCGCCTAACATACTATTACTTTTATAAAGACTTGCTTTAAAGGTTGCTTAAACTGAAAGGACACAAGTCAGCTTGGTAAGTTGGATTTGTAAAAAGTACCAACGTGTGTAATGTCACTACATTTAGGTACGTACTGTTTGTAAGCTGCCTTTATACTTTGTTGAATTTCTTTTGCAATCAAGCCTAGCATCGTTTGTATGTATAGATTTACTAGGCAATATTACATTCGGTAGTTTGCCATTGCTCGTGCTATTGTTAAAAATCAATACAAGGCAGTCTGCTTCCAAACCGACTGCAGCTGATTTCTAACGCGATTCGCAGTACTACATACCGCGTTACAAGGCAGTACGTAGGATTGCGAATAGAGTTCGTTGCCCACAAACGTCTTTCATATGTTTATTTGTGATTTCTGGGCAAGCTTGCGTTCAGTAGTTTAATATAGCTTTCTGATCAACCGGCACTCTTATCTTTCAAGGGGAACCAACGGAAGGCGATATATTTAAAAATCACCCGCAGCTGTGTTTCGAACGCGGGATTATAGTATTGCATTCGTCACCTCCTCGCTACAGAGCCGGTTGCCTCTCACATGACTGTCACCTTGCCGTCTTGACAGACGATAGTGTGTTATATTGTGCTTCCAAATAGGCACATCAACTATATCTCTCCACAGCACAAAGTCTGACTGAATTGTAGAGATCATGTGTTGGCCATGCAGCATGATCACTCTCTCAGAACTGCTTAGTTTACTCCAGAGTAATGGTAACACCAATACATCTGGAACAAGACAAGCTGAAGAAGCTGTCCGATCAGCAAAGAAATGATCCTACATTCCGCCTGTCGGAGCTACGAACCTTGATCAGTTGCCAATCAAGGTTTAGGGTCTGCTCTGTCCTGCCTCCACATTTAGTCTTTGGGTTGCATTTCCTCTTACCAGGATAAGTCTTTTACGCCCGAAGCCGTTGGCACAATTAGGGATGTTGGGTTTGGTAAGCACCGCCAAACATTTGGCGCCAAGAGAAAGCAGGTAGTACAGTCTACTGTCACACGGTAGCTCAGTTATATCTGACTAAGACACCAACATACGGCGCTAACAGAAAGCAGGTAGTACCGTCTACTGTCTTATGGTGGCTCAGTCTGACACACACACGCATGCACTCACGCACGCACGCACGCACGCGCACACACACACATATATATATATATATATATATATATATATATATATATATATATATATATATATATATTATATATGTATAATGTAGTGCCTGTGCTTGTCCATTGTCTGTCTACCAGCCTATATGTATATATGTGTGTGTGTGTGTGTGTGTGAGAGAGAGAGAGAGAGAGAGAGAGAGAGAGAGGAGAGAGAGAGAGAGAGAGAGATGTTCCAAATGTTTTGGTGTTACCTTTCCTCTGGAGTAAACAATTCAACAGGCCGAAAGAGGGATCACAATCAAAGACGGTTGGTTACAAAAGAACTTCAGTAGTTTCTGCCTCTCGTTGTGGTTGTTCACTGATTGAGCTCCGAGTTAGATCCAACCAACAGCGGTAGCAGGACATGGTCTGGGAAGTAAAAGGGTTGAGTGCTTGGACTATAAACAACTGGGGCCAGCACCAAATACCCGACATGTTTTATGAAGAGTCCTTTCCTTTTTGTACGTGTTTATGTGTGTGTGTGTGTGTGTGTGCGTGTGTGTGTGTGCACGCGCGTGTGTGTCTGTACATTGAAGCACATTAAAACACACCACTATTATATATACTGAAACCGAGAAGCTGAAAAAATAATGTGGGAATGCATTTTCCCGTGTTTATCATGAGGCAGAGAGCGAATGGTTGCTGGAATGGAAGGTTAGTTAGTTAGTTAGTTAGTCGCAGTTCCAAATTCACAGCAACGGGTCGTCCCCATTACGCTCCGTTCCTGTGCCAGTGTCGTAGTAATACTTTACTTTATTACTTTAGTGTCGTCCCTGGAGTGAGGGGAATCAACACCCACATTTTATTTAACCCAATATCATTACTCTGGAGAATCCACCAGAATCCGTCCACAACACTCCTTCAGTCTATAGACACCTCTTTCTTACTCTCACTCACCACTGGATCATGCCCCCTCTCATTCTTCCCCAACACAACATACTCAACAACTCTAGCTTCAACAAATAAATACAAAATAATTTATTAAAGCAAAGAGTATGTAAGTGAGAAGTGTGTGTGTGTAATGTGTAGAATGTGTGTCGTCTACTCTAATGTGTATGTAGAATCAGACCAGTGAATCAGGAGCAAAGTCAGTTGCATCACTGTGCTGAGCACACAACAGCACCATATATTCCGGACAGAAAACCTCACCCAAAGGATGTTTCTCCGGCCACGTGACGACTTTCTCCGATATCTCTCGAACAATCAGGATGCTTGGTCATCAATGATAGACACTGTCCAATATTGGTCTGCACTCTATCACACACTGTGAATCTACTCTGTTCATTAAATGTTCGTTGATCAGAGAATCTTACAAATATCGTTAATGTCACCTGGGAAAACCTAAAAGTTCGTATGTCACTTGTTATAAGATTTTCCCCATATTAACACATAATGTTAATGTTCCAGGTAGTTATGTATGGAATAGTGTTCCTGGTACTGGAGTTATTGTCAATATCTTTAATTTACTGTGATGTACTATCACTTTGGAAACACAATTATAACATCATCGTTTCCTGCTCAGCAGAGGCCAGGTTCCTGCAGACCCTCTGGGTTATGGGCCCAGTGCAAAAGCCTCTCAGTAAACTCTGCCCACAATACACGAGCCATTACTTTCTTCTAGCTGGTGGTAACTGGTGGAACATATCATAGAACCATCGAGTGGAACCTGTTGAATAGAGAACACCCTGGTGAGAGCAACTCAATTCTGACCTTAATTAGGTGAGTGTAGGCCGATAGCAGCACTCAGATCTATAACAGAGAACCGAACTCTGTCATACGGCCAAATAGCTCATCACATTGGTCTGAGTCATGGTAAGACAAGGAAAGATTAAAGGAAACGGGTAGAAACCCAGCAGATGCCCTACTGGAAGATCCTACCATTTCACATTCCCTTCATCCCTCCCAACCATCCTCAATCTCTCTAAATATTATCCCACTACATTGTCCTTAACTCCCTGAGTTAAATGATATATCACACAAGCTAGTTTAAGCTACACAATAGGCTACTAGTGCCGACGCTCCTATAATACTTTCTATCACCGCACTTATACTGTACTCTATTCCTAATAATAATCTAAGTTAGATATGTTTAATAGAATACCATATGGCTATTCCTGTTGTAGATGGAGACTATAAAATCACAGACTGGATCGATGTCCGCCGATATATCTCAACAAATTGACACTATAGTCTCTCTCTATAAACACAACTAGGAATACTGCGCCGATCCTTAGCACTTCATAACTTTTGGTCGACTAACCCAAATTTGTTTACCTCAACTGGTTTTAATTCGGGGCTTAGTGACGTCACCCAAAAGTCTAGACGCTAGACAGTCCAGAATCTGGTTTTCTCCCTCTGTTTTAGACTGGGTGGAATCAACCCGCCGTCTATTTTGCTTTCATCTGGGAATCTGGTTCCCGTACAACAAAAAGTCTTGCCCGCCTGTGAACCAGAGAATAATTTCCCACATCACAAGATCCATCCGACGTCTGCCCAGACATTCCGTCTATCACTTCAAAGGCTGACTACCGCCTTGCAGACGGATGGCGCTATTGTCCCTTCTCGAGCAACTACAGATTAAAGAAATGCCGACTGTGTGCAGACAGTTGTCGCGACTTTCTGTCATCGATCGAAACTATCAAGTTTTTATGTGACAGCCAGTGAATATCACACAAAATGCTCCCCACTGCCCAATGTGAAAAGTGGAAAAGACAGGAGTCTCGACAAACAACAGCCAGCACAGATACACTGTGCATAATGCCGTCGCCAGAATGTCAACACAATAGTCCCCCACAAAACACCCAGTTCATCTCTGATGGAATCGGCAGTCATTTTCCCATCTGGATGTTTCCTAGATGTTCACCCACACAGTCCACGAAATACAGTTCATCGTCGATGGCAGTGGCAGTCAACCAGAAGCCCAGCAGCCACGCATTTCTGCATAAGGCAAAAACCGGTCAACTCTGGGACATAGCCATCTGCCATCGCTCCGAACATGCAGTCACCTTCCAAAAAACCTCGGGCAGATTCAAAAGCATTTTACACGAAACTCACAGCTCACAGTGTCGCGCCACGCACTCACTCAGTAGCAGGGCGACGGAACCATCAAGCCTCCTTAGTCGCCTCTTACCACATGCGTGGTAGGCTACAGTGTTGCTATTCTTTGCTTCCCTTATGGACCCCGGCAACACACGGGAGGGAATGGAAGGTGCATGATTCAACCCACGGTTTTGTGTACAGACTCCACGAAAACAATGGAAGTTACACTGCAACACCATTTCAAACAGCAAAAACTGTGCACGCGTTGTGGCAGTATACTCGGTATAAAAAGAATACCGTTGAGACAAAACACCCAGTACAGGTGCCTGAAATGCCACGACTATCTGAAAACGACCATCAACGAGCCATTGCTATGTTGGAGAACAGAATGAGCTGGCGGGCCATTGCCAGAAGGAGGAATTGCCACCACAGCACTATTGTACGTCTCAATGAACGCTAGAGAACCACTGGTAGTGTCCGGGATAGACTTCAAAGTAGCTAACCACGACCAACTACCCCTGCGCAAGATCGTTATATCGTTCTGAGTCACTTAAATAATTGTTTTCTCCCGGTAACTCAAACAGCCGGTAACTCAAAAAGCCGGTCTACCTGGTCTAGAGGTTACACGACTTTCTCCGTAATCTCGTATACTCTCGTAAGTAACGTGACGTTGCGCGAGAATTGGTAGCGGTTCTCTCCGTGTCGGTAACTTAAGGGGTATGTTAGCCGGTCGCTCAGAAAGCAATGGCAAACTACTGAGCGTAATCTTGCCATGAAATCAACAGTCAGCTGAAAGATGCTGATGTTGACAGCGATGTCCTGTAAAGGATATGCAAGTATTTACTTTATTTAAGTCAAACAGCAACCGCAATAGTTGGCAGACGTGGGCAAGTCTCTCCAATGACAGACATATGACGACTCAGAGATATCTACTTTACTGCAAGACGACCTTAGGTTGGGCCAAACTTGACTCACAGACATCGTCAGCAACGCCTGTAATGGGCAGGGCAACGTGTCAGATGGACTAGACTGCAGTGGAATGCTGTCGTATTCACAGACGTGACAAGATTCAACCTATCCTTTGCTGATGACGTATGCGGATTTTACGACGGTGTGGAGAGCGCTTTGTAGATTGCCGTGTTCGTCAGCACAACCCATTTGGAGATGCCAGGGAGAATTTAGTTTTCACCATCCCTTGCCTATTCACGTCTTCCGTGGATATGTTAATGCTGTAATACATTGGGATGAAGTTCTGGATGCATTGGTTGCTCCTGCGTTGACAGATTGTGCAGACTTGCAGCTTCTCCAGCAGGATAACGTGCGTGCGTACACCGCATGGATTACGCAGCAATATCTACAGCAGCAGAACATTGTGACGACTGACTGGCCTGCACTATCAGCAGACATGTCCCCTATAGAACATCTGTGGGACGACTGACTGGCCTGCACTATCACCAGACATGTCCCCTATAGAACATCTGTGGGACGACTGACTGGCCTGCACTATCACCAGACATGTCCCCTATAGAACATCTGTGGGACGACTGACTGGCCTGCACTATCACCAGACATGTCCCCTATAGAACATCTGTGGGACGACTGACTGGCCTGCACTATCAGCAGACATGTCCCCTATAGAACATCTGTGGGACGACTGACTGGCCTGCACTATCAGCAGACATGTCCCCTATAGAACATCTGTGGGACGACTGACTGGCCTGCACTATCACCAGACATGTCCCCTATAGAACATCTGTGGGACGACTGACTGGCCTGCACTATCAGCAGACATGTCCCCTATAGAACATCTGTGGGACGACTGACTGGCCTGCACTATCACCAGACATGTCCCCTATAGAACATCTGTGGGACGACTGACTGGCCTGCACTATCACCAGACATGTCCCCTATAGAACATCTGTGGGACGACTGACTGGCCTGCACTATCACCAGACATGTCCCCTATAGAACATCTATTCGACGCAGAGTCTACAGGCAAGGCTCTGCAGCTATTCTGCAACAGCTCGAAGCTGCTCTTACCGTGATTGAGACTTTATTCCCCGGAATTTCTTTCAGAGACTTGTGCTTCCACGCCCAACCGCTGCCAAGCTTGTTTGCAAATACGCGGTGGACATACCAGATACCGATGATACGTGAATGAATTTGTTTATTGGTTACATTTTTGGTTGTCTACCTTGCCTGCACAGAATGCAGTGAATTTCATAGCAATCAAACGGACAAATTACTGACCAGCATGGATTCAAAGGAAAATAAATAAAGATTGCAAATATGTAAACGTGTCTTAAAAAAGTTAGTTGCATATCCTGTACAGTATATGTCGCAACCAACCCCAGCACATTTCGCTGTTTGTGATCTCTTGGCAAGTTTAGGTTCAGTAGTTTGCCATTGCTTTCTGAACGACAGGAACCCATACCATTTCGTTAAAAACCAACACGAGGCAGTCGGTTGCCAAATCTTCCGCAGCTGTATTTCGAACGCGGAATGCGGTTTTAGGAACTCCGTCCTTAACACTTTTGCGGAGCCGGTATGTAAACTTGTAAAGACTTATAATTACATTTCACACTCTGTTCCTGGATTATACAGGTGGTGCGTTTTTAATGTGCTTCATTATATACACATGGAGACTTAGTGACAACAGGTAACCTTGACCAGAAAAGAGCAAGAGGAAGATTTATATATCTCAATGGCGTATTACATGGTATAATCATAACAAGAACACAAACCTCACCAGAAACTGGTAATCGTGTGAGATTTCGAACCATGAACATCTACGCTTGTCGGAATGTCTCAAGTTGATGATTGTTCTAAACTTTGGAAAAGAGACTAGTACTACAAGACAACTAACACAAACATCAGAAAGAGGCAGTCGACACTTTCTGGCCACATGATGAGAATGAAGAAGCTGGGACAAGTGTTAGCAACCAGCGAGATGCACGAGGAAGGGTTAGAGGAAGACGACTAGAGATAATTCTTGACCTACTGGACTTGGGGCGCGGAACGGTGTCCGCTGACGAACTGACATGTATTCTTTTAGATCACAAGATGTGGAGAAGTAGCTATAGAAGTGTCTGACAGAAAGTCGCTATAGGAGTGTCTGACAGAAAGTCGCTATAGGAGTGCAAGACGGAAAGTCGCTATAGGAGTGCAAGACGGAAAGTCGCTATTGGAGTGCAAGACAGAAAGTCGCTATAGGAGTGCAAGACGGAAAGTCGCTATAGGAGTGTCTGACAGAAAGTCGCTATAGGAGTGTCTGACAGAAAGTCGCTATAGGAGTGCAAGACGGAAAGTCGCTATAGGAGTGCAAGACGGAAAGTCGCTATTGGAGTGCAAGACAGAAAGTCGCTATAGGAGTGCAAGACGGAAAGTCGCTATAGGAGTGCAAGACGGAAAGTCGCTATAGGAGTGCAAGACAGAAAGTCGCTATAGGAGTGCAAGACGGAAAGTCGCTATAGGAGTGCAAGACGGAAAGTCGCTATAGGAGTGCAAGACAGAAAGTCGCTATAGAAGTGCAAGACAGAAAGTCGCTATAGGAGTGCAAGACAGAAAGTCGCTATAGGAGTGCAAGACAGAAAGTCGCTATAGGAGTGCAAGACAGAAAGTCGTTATAGGAGTGCAAGACAGAAAGTCGTTATAGGAGTGCAAGACAGAAAGTCGTTATAGGAGTGCAAGACAGAAAGTCGCTATAGGAGTGCAAGACAGAAAGTCGTTATATGAGTGCAAGACATATAGTCGCTGTTATACGTTAAGCTGAGATGGGAGATAGACATCCCCAAATCGCTGTTGCCGAATATTATTGAAAACCAGAAATGGCTCGCAAGACTCCCTAGTATTGGATCAGACATATCTGGTGGGATTCCACTAAGGTATCAGTTAGCTTTACTAGTAGAAGGCCTATAATGCACAGGAAAGGCAATGCCTTCAGAGAGGAGAATGCTCACTCTTGTCAGCTGAAGACGAGCAATATCCCTACCATACACTCTCCTGATCTGCTGCCCCCAGATAGTTATGTCGCACTATCACTTCAATATTTAACACAGTTACACACACACGTAACTCTGATAAAATGTACCTAACTTCTGGGAAAAGTTAAAAGACTATAATAATGATTGTGATGGTATGCACACCGGGCTTCAAAAGTAACACATTAATTACTCAACACTACTGATAATTGGACAAAAGAAAAAAATATAACTAATGTCCGTTGTCTAAAATAATCCACTGCCAGGTATTGTCTCTGGCTTAACCGATTATAGTTGACCGTATCAGTTTCTGTAGCTAAATATAGAGTTCTCTTGCTAGTCTCTTTGCTGGGTAAACATTGTTGGTGATTGGTAAGTTGTAGTTAATTGGTTTATATTCAGCTTCTGTTCTGGGTGATACAGTTGATCTCAGAGTGGTCAATGGAGGATAAATGGTCCTCACTCTTCACTGCATTAGGAAGGTGGAATCCCTCCGCATTCACTGATGATTTCAACATTCATGATACTGACGTACCCCGTTTAGGCACACCATAAAAGCACCACCTAATTGAAACAAAGATATGAACTACAAACATGTACCCTCCCTCATAAGAAAGTTGGCGACTATATCATTATTCAGGTGTAGGTTAACCAGATCCTTGTATGCTGCATGCTGTCAGTCCAATGATTTGATGGCACGCACGCACGCACGCACGCACGCACGCACGCACGCACGCACGCACGCACGCACGCACGCACGCACGCACGCACGCACGCACGCACGCACGCACGCACGCACGCACGCACGCACGCACACACACACACACACACATGATATGTGTAGCCAAATCTCATGTCTGCAAGACATGCTCCCTCATATCTTTGCGATAAGTGTCCCAACCATCCACACACTAGATGCCCAAGTCACCGCGCATCCAGCTGATGATACTCATACCAATCCCTGGGGACACCTCTTTCTAGTGTATATGGCCGCACATAATCACACTATGCTCATACATTATTATTAGAATAATATAAGATTAAGCACATTGTAATACATAAAATAAGATTATAAATAATAGTGAAGAAAAATATCTTGGTATATCTTCTCATTAATTGTAGAATAAGGAAAAGAGACACTGAAGGCTGATTTTACTTCTTAATGAGAATTGTCTCTTGTTGAATATAGACTAAGCAAAGGAAGGTCACCACAATATATTTTATAAGCAAAGGGAGATAACCAATATATCTCTTCAGAATAGTTCACTTAGTGAGACTAAATCACTGAACCATATTCTAACATATAAAGAGAAGTACTTAACTGAAGGGTTCGAATACTTCCTACTGTTTTAACCACTGATGTTACGACACATGTCGCTCACTTCTGGTTTCCAGATGGGCAAAAGTTAATCCAAAACGAATCATACCACAAACCCTTTCTGACTCAAAACCACATTGTAAGTGACATCGGATGAAATTGTGTATTGGCTTTATAACGCGTTGAAAATATTCTCTTCCACATCATGAATTGCCTAATAAATATTCTAGCATTCTCATGTCTCTCACTTCCAATGTTTATTGTCTCCGGGCTTTTCCACAATTAAACAGTGATCGTCCTTTATAATAGTATGTCATGACGTTTCCAGCTTATTAACCATTTGGAGTGGATGTTATTCTCAAATTCTATTTGGTCCCTTCATTATCCAAATAGTGAATTCTCGAGCAATGTTATTATGTTGCGGGTCACACATCCCGTTTACCCAGCCTGTTTGTATCATTCAATTTAGGCGTAGTCTGTTTAGGTAACCATTCCTTCTTGTGTGTCCTATTTACAACAATACTCCATGAAGGTAAGAAAAACATCGCATGGTGCGATCTGTTGTTTATAATTACCCTGTCTACTTTACACATTGCTATTCCTGCGAGAGATATTAAAACAATATTATCGCCTAGAAATGGAAGGTTTTCGACTATTCTCAAGTTGTAGTTTAGTGGTACATTGCAAAGGTCACAGTCGCTATAAGAGTGTCTAACAGAAAGTCGCTTTAGGAGTATATAAAAGAAAATCGGTTAGGGAACTGTCGTAAAGAAAATGAGTGACAGGCCATTCTGAAAGAAATCCATTTATAGGACTTCCTGACCTAAATTCTGTTAAAGGACTGTCTGATAGAATGAAATCCTGTTACATGACTGTCTGATGGAAATTCTGTTATAGGACAGTCTGAAGGACATCCTGTTATTGGTCTGTTAGATGGAAATCCTGTTTTAAAACTGTCTTGTGGAAATTATGTTATAGAACTGTGAAGGAAATCCTATTATAGGACTGTCTGGCAGAAATCCTGTTATAGGGCTGTCGGGGGAGGGGAGGCGGTGGATGGAAATCTGTGATTGGCCTGTATGAACTAAAACCAGAGATATGGCATCTTGAAAGTAAACCTGTGATTTGACAATGTGAAAATAACCCTGTGATATGACAACATGAGGGAAACCCAGTGATATGACATCCGGAAAGATTGCCCGCGCTATGTTAACATGAAAGCCAATCTGCATGAAAACCGGTTCTACGTATACCCTAATACAAGCCCTCAGCATGAAAACCGGTGTTCTACGTATACCCTAATACACGCCCTCAGCATGAAAACCGGTTCTACGTATACCCTAATACACGCCCTCAGCATGAAAACCGGTTCTACGTATACCCTAATACAAGCCCTCAGCATGAAAACCGGTGTTCTACGTATACCCTAATACACGCCCTCAGCATGAAAACCGGTGTTCTACGTATACCCTAATACACGCCCTCAGCATGAAAACCGGTTCTACGTATACCCTAATACACGCCCTCAGCATGAAAACCGGTGTTCTACGTATACCCTAATACACGCCCTCAGCATGAAAACCGGTTCTACGTATACCCTAATACACGCCCTCAGCATGAAAACCGGTTCTACGTATACCCTAATACACGCCCTCAGCATGAAAACCGGTTCTACGTATACCCTAATACACGCCCTCAGCATGAAAACCGGTTCTACGTATACCCTAATACACGCCCTCAGCATGAAAACCGGTTCTACGTATACCCTAATACACGCCCTCAGCATGAAAACCGGTGTTCTACGTATACCCTAATACACGCCCTCAGCATGAAAACCGGTTCTACGTATACCCTAATACACGCCCTCAGCATGAAAACCGGTTCTACGTATACCCTAATACACGCCCTCAGCATGAAAACCGGTGTTCTACGTATACCCTAATACACGCCCTCAGCATGAAAACCGGTTCTACGTATACCCTAATACACGCCCTCAGCATGAAAACCGGTGTTCTACGTATACCCTAATACACGCCCTCAGCATGAAAACCGGTTCTACGTATACCCTAATACACGCCCTCAGCATGAAAACCGGTTCTACGTATACCCTAATACACGCCCTCAGCATGAAAACCGGTTCTACGTATACCCTAATACACGCCCTCAGCATGAAAACCGGTGTTCTACGTATACCCTAATACAAGCCCTCAGCATGAAAACCGGTTCTACGTATACCCTAATACAAGCCCTCAGCATGAAAACCGGTGTTCTACGTATACCCTAATACACGCCCTCAGCATGAAAACCGGTTCTACGTATACCCTAATACAAGCCCTCAGCATGAAAACCGGTGTTCTACGTATACCCTAATACAAGCCCTCAGCATGAAAACCGGTTCTACGTATACCCTAATACAAGCCCTCAGCATGAAAACCGGTGTTCTACGTATACCCTAATACACGCCCTCAGCATGAAAACCGGTTCTACGTATACCCTAATACAAGCCCTCAGCATGAAAACCGGTGTTCTACGTATACCCTAATACAAGCCCTCAGCATGAAAACCGGTTCTACGTATACCCTAATACACGCCCTCAGCATGAAAACCGGTTCTACGTATACCCTAATACACGCCCTCAGCATGAAAACCGGTGTTCTACGTATACCCTAATACACGCCCTCAGCATGAAAACCGGTTCTACGTATACCCTAATACACGCCCTCAGCATGAAAACCGGTGTTCTACGTATACCCTAATACACGCCCTCAGCATGAAAACCGGTTCTACGTATACCCTAATACACGCCCTCAGCATGAAAACCGGTTCTACGTATACCCTAATACACGCCCTCAGCATGAAAACCGGTTCTACGTATACCCTAATACACGCCCTCAGCATGAAAACCGGTGTTCTACGTATACCCTAATACAAGCCCTCAGCATGAAAACCGGTTCTACGTATACCCTAATACAAGCCCTCAGCATGAAAACCGGTGTTCTACGTATACCCTAATACACGCCCTCAGCATGAAAACCGGTTTCTACGTATACCCTAATACAAGCCCTCAGCATGAAAACCGGTGTTCTACGTATACCCTAATACAAGCCCTCAGCATGAAAACCGGTTCTACGTATACCCTAATACAAGCCCTCAGCATGAAAACCGGTGTTCTACGTATACCCTAATACACGCCCTCAGCATGAAAACCGGTTCTACGTATACCCTAATACAAGCCCTCAGCATGAAAACCGGTGTTCTACGTATACCCTAATACAAGCCCTCAGCATGAAAACCGGTTCTACGTATACCCTAATACACGCCCTCAGCATGAAAACCGGTTCTACGTATACCCTAATACACGCCCTCAGCATGAAAACCGGTGTTCTACGTATACCCTAATACACGCCCTCAGCATGAAAACCGGTGTTCTACGTATACCCTAATACACGCCCTCAGCATGAAAACCGGTTCTACGTATACCCTAATACAAGCCCTCAGCATGAAAACCGGTGTTCTACGTATACCCTAATACAAGCCCTCAGCATGAAAACCGGTTCTACGTATACCCTAATACAAGCCCTCAGCATGAAAACCGGTTCTACGTATACCCTAATACAAGCCCTCAGCATGAAAACCGGTTCTACGTATACCCTAATACAAGCCCTCAGCATGAAAACCGGTGTTCTACGTATACCCTAATACAAGCCCTCAGCATGAAAACCGGTTCTACGTATACCCTAATACACGCCCTCAGCATGAAAACCGGTGTTCTACGTATACCCTAATACACGCCCTCAGCATGAAAACCGGTTCTACGTATA
This sequence comes from Cepaea nemoralis, assembly GCA_014155875.1. Classification (NCBI taxonomy): domain Eukaryota; kingdom Metazoa; phylum Mollusca; class Gastropoda; order Stylommatophora; family Helicidae; genus Cepaea; species Cepaea nemoralis. The sequence continues at coordinate 350,401 of JACEFZ010021714.1, read as the reverse complement.
CCCTAATACAAGCCCTCAGCATGAAAACCGGTGTTCTACGTATACCCTAATACACGCCCTCAGCATGAAAACCGGTGTTCTACGTATACCCTAATACACGCCCTCAGCATGAAAACCGGTGTTCTACGTATACCCTAATACAAGCCCTCAGCATGAAAACCGGTGTTCTACGTATACCCTAATACACGCCCTCAGCATGAAAACCGGTGTTCTACGTATACCCTAATACACGCCCTCAGCATGAAAACCGGTGTTCTACGTATACCCTAATACACGCCCTCAGCATGAAAACCGGTGTTCTACGTATACCCTAATACACGCCCTCAGCATGAAAACCGGTGTTCTAACGTATACCCTAATACACGCCCTCAGCATGAAAACCGGTGTTCTACGTATACCCTAATACACGCCCTCAGCATGAAAACCGGTGTTCTACGTATACCCTAATACAAGCCCTCAGCAAAATTCCCATTGTGATATCTCTAAAAAAAAAAGGTAGCCCAACTGTAATAAGTTAACTATTAACTATATAAGAAACCAAACACCCCACATTGTGCCAACGGCTTCGGGCGGAGGAGCGCAACTGGTAGGGTGCAAGAATTATCTAGTGCGAGGAAATGCAACTTAAAGACTAAATGTTTTGGGAGGACAAATCAGGCCCCAAGCCCTGGTCGCTAACTGGTTTAGGATCGAAGCTCGGACAGGTACAGCATTGCTTTGCTGATCTGGCAGCTCTTGCAGCTTTTATTGTTCCAGATGTACTAGTGGTACCTTTCCTCTGGAGCAAACTAGACATGCTGAGTGAGGGATCATGCTGCATGGGCAACACACGGTCTCTATAATTCAGCCCAGGCTTTGTGTTATAGAGAGGTGTAACTCCATCCCTTGTCCCCGCCATGGGCTGTAGTTATTATGCCACTGTGCTTACACAATGTAACAAACTATCATCTGTCAAGACGGCAATGTGCCTGTGAAGTAAACTACAGTGGAACCTCGCTTAACGAGCATCTCTCATAACGAGTAATTGGCATAACGAGCAAAATAAATTGTAAAAGAAAATTATTCGCTGAATGAGTGACGAGAGGGGTTTGAGACAGTACCTGTGGAGCCTGTAGTCAACGAGATTGTGTCTTTGGCCAAGATCATGGGACTGGAGGTGGATAACAAAGATATCGATGAGCTTGTGGAAGAGCATAGCCAAGTGCTGACCACCGAAGAGCTTATGGAATTACATTGTGTTTCACAGCAAGAAATTGTGGAGGAGAGTTTGTCCGAGGAGGAGGAGAAGGTAACAGCAAACCAACAAGCTTCTGGCGCTATAAGAGAAATGCTGAAAGAATGGGAAACTGTTGTACATTGAGAACCATCACCCTAATAAGGCAGTGGCTATGAGAGCTATTAATTTATTTAATGATAATGCTGTGTCGCATTTCCATCAAATTCTGAAGCGTCGGCAAAAACAAATTTCTCTAGACAGCTTTCTAGTGAAAAAGAATTAGGTATGTATTATAAATTGTAAATTAATTATTTCAATTTTTTTTTTCTACAAAACGAATTCTTATTCCAGGTTCGTTCATTCTGCGATAGAAGAGGAAGATAAATCACGCTCCTTAACAATGTATATATAATTTTCTTTGAATAAACTTTATACAAAATATTTTGAGTATTTTTTCGGCATGGAACGCATTATTGTATTTTACATTAATTTGTATGGGAAAAACTGTTTCGCTTAAAGAGTTTTTCGCGTAACGAGTAAGATTCTGGAACGAATTATGCTCGTTAAGCGAGGTTCCACTGTATATAAGATATGACCACAGTTCTTTGTTTATTTCTGTTTTAGAAACTCCGTGAGTTACACGAGTACAATCACTCACGAAGAATACCAGAATACACAATGGCGTGTGTACTTGTCGCTCAGAATACCACTCCTGTGACAGAGAATTCGAGTGTCTTGGATCTTTACTTTGAGTGCGGAGACTTAACAGACACAGACATTCTGTCCAAGTCTGACGCTTGTGTAGTTCTCCACATGGCCAACAGAGCCGGGCGCCTTGAAGAGGTATTGAGTTGTAATACTCGTGTGTCTCCATTATTCTTCCTTGTGTGTAATAGTAGATGGTGGTGGTTCTTCTTCTTCTTCTTCTTCTTCTTCTTCTTCTTCTTCTTCTTCTTCTTCTTCTTCTTCTTCTTCTTCTTCTTCTTCTTCTTCTTCTTCTTCTTCTTCTTCTTCTTCTTCTTCTTCTGCTTCTTCTTCTTCTTCTTCTTCTTCTTCTTCTTCTTCTTCTTCTTCTTCTTCTTCTTCTTCTTCTTCTTCTTCTTCTTCTTCTTCTTCTTCTTCTTCTTCTTCTTCTTCTTCTTCTTCTTCTTCTTCTTCTTCTTCTTCTTCTTCTTCTTCTTCTTCTTCTTCTTCTTCTTCTTCTTCTTCTTCTTCTTCTTCTTCTTCTTCTTCTTCTTCTTCTTCTTCTTCTTCTTCTTCTTCTTCTTCTTCTTCTTCTTCTTCGTCTTCTTCTTCTGCTGCTGCGTTCATCCCGAGAGTTTTTTTCAGACGTGATTGCGTTGGTCTGTTTACTGCAGAGCTGCGTTCTTACGCCGTTAGGCCAACACATCCGACTTGCGGGCATTTGTTGACCGGTTAACCTTCCTGGGTGGATGGTTCGAGTGACTGGCTGATTGACTGACTGACTGGCTGATTGACTGACTGGCTCATTGACTGGCTGACTGGCTGATTGACTGACTGGCTGATTGACTGGCTGACTGGCTGATTGACTGACTGGCTGATTGACTGACTGGCTGATTGAATGACTGACTGGCTGATTGACTGACTGGTTTAATTTCTCACTGAATAGCTGACTGACTGGTTGACTTTCTGACTGACTTGCTCACTGACTGGCTGGCTGATAGGCTAACTGACTGGTTGGATGACTGACTTTCTGACTGGCACCTTGCAGTCTTAACAGACGATAGTTTTTTTATTTCTTTTATCATTGGGCTTTACAAAAAAATAGGCATAATAATTACAACAATTGACAGGGCCCACTGATAACAATATACCTCTCCATAACACAAAGCGTGGGCTGAATTCTGGAGACTAAGTGTTCCCCATGCAGCGCGATCCCTCTTTCGACCTGTCTTGTTTACTCCAGAAGAAATGTAACACCAATACATCTAGAACAAGACAAGCTGCAGAAGCTACGGGATCAGCAAAGCAACGCTGTAACTGCCCGCCTGTCGGAGTTTCTATCCTAGACCAGTTGCAGACAAAGAATTAAGACCTGGTTTGCCCTGAAATGACTGATACAGTATTGATTGCAGACAATGAACAGGATCTGCAAAATATGGTAGATACGATTGTTGCACACAGTGAACAACTAGGGGTTGAAATACATTGTAAGAAGACACAGATTATGGTCGACACTAGGAAGAAGGAAATACCACAATGTAATATACAAGTAAATAAAGTAAATATAATCCTTAAGCAAGTGAATCAGTACAATGATCTCGGAACAGTCATAACATCTGACGGAAGATGCCTTGAAGAGATTAGAACAAAAATCGCTATGGCGAAGACTTTTTGCAAGATGAAAACATATTGACTGTGAGGTATAGAACTTTTAGACAAGGGCCTAACCAAGGGTATGCCGGTTGGGATGGTTTATCTATGTGGCGTTCAGCGAAGAAAATGGGAAACTAAAAGGGTTAACACTCAAGATTGTCTAGGGTTCAGTATGTCTTGTTTCCCGAGTATGAATAAACCAAAGTGTCCTTGTAACAGAAGGCCAGCGAATGTCTCAATCCCCCAAGCGTGATTCGAGAAGTATCATGGAATATTTCACCACTCTAAATAGAATGAATAAGGAAACTGAGCTTCCGAATACAAGGTAGAGAATGCCTGGGAAATCACAGAGGAAAAAACAGAGATTTAGCTTCGCTCTTTTCATAACGACGAATGCCATAAAAAGGCTGGCGAAACTAGAACATTATATACAACAATAAGAAAGAGACAAACAACTTTTTTTAGTCATGTGATGAGAAGATAGGCGCTGGAGAACATCGTGACAACTGGAAAGATCGAGGGTAAGAGAGGCAGACCATGAGAAATGATGATGGATAGATTGCGATGGTGGCATGTAGGAATATCAACGGCAGGGGTGATCCAGAAAACCAAAGATGCCTACGCCAGTCGGCACGGCACTTGATGATGATGATGATAATGAAATGATAATTGAGGATTGTTGGCCTGTAATAAGCCTGTCAAAAATTGAATGTATTTTTATTGATGACTATAGCATTAGGCGTAAAATGCAAATTATGCATATATGCAAAAGATCGAAATTTGCTTATAAAATATAGTTAAGCATAGATTTAACAATGATTCTGTAAGAAAGGAAACTAACATAGTTATGCTAGAGTTACAACATCTGACTTACTCATTGACAACCTTATTTCTACAAGAAAAGTAAAGAGATTCGTAAGTTATTTAATGACATTATACTAGGTATACAATTTCCTTTTTTTTTAAATTCCAGTATTCTCCCTTGTAACAATATTAGATGTTTATGTTCCCAACTCAATGTGTATCTATGTGTTTTTCTTTTAGATGTCTAGTGATTCCGCAGAATGCTTGAGCATAAGTATTAATAAGTGTAGTGATCAATCGAGGCATTACTATCATGTTACTATATTTTAAATATTCTCTTTGCATACCTAATTGCACCAGCATTTAGCTGAGAGGAATAGAGAGAGAGAAAGAGAGAGAGAGAGAGAGAGAGAGAGAGAGAGAGAGAGAGAGAGAGAGAGAGAGAGAGAGAGAGAGAGAGAGAACGAAAGAGAGGGATGGAAGGGGTAAGAGAACTATTTGCTCAAATGAATGAAGTTTACAAACATAAATGACATTTCCTCTAAGCATAGTATCTGTCTTCATAAACCCCATATACTTGCACGGCCTTTCCATCCATCCATCATGTCCAATGCCGATAAGCATGGGCGGTCATGTTCTGCCATCTCACTCGATCACCAGAGTCGTGGATCAGCTCCGTGTTCCTGTCTCGACATGCCACGTGGCCGAGCCATCCAAGTATTTACTTCTCAGTCTTCCCCTTGGTCTCTTCCCTTCGATTTTGCCAGTAGTCACAAAGTTCTCAAAGTCATTTCTTCTCATAACATGCCCAAAAAATTTTGACTGTCTTCGTCTAATGTCTCTAAGCAGTTTACGATCTTCATTGGTTTCTTGAAGGACTTGTTCGTTGGTTTTTCTGTCTGTCCATGGTATTCTTTGCATTTTCCTCAGAAACCATATTTCTAAAACCATCAGCTGTTTTTCATCTTGACTGCCAATTGTCCACGCTTCACATCCATACAAAAGTATAGGTTCTATGTAGCACTTCAAGACTCTTTTTCTCGTTTCAATTGATATCTATTTATTATTGGTCAGTATGTTTTTCATCTCGCAAAAGGCTACCTTTGCAATGGCAATTCTTGTTCTAATCTCTTCAAGGCATCTCCAATAAGATGTCATGACTGTGCCGAGATAACTGTATCGATTCACGTGTTTAAGAATATGTCCATCTACTCGTATATTACATTGTGGTATTTCCTTCTTCCTAGTGACGACCATAATCTGTGTCATCTTAATATTCAGTTCAAACACTAGTTGTTCACTGTATGCAACAACCGCATCTACTACATTTTGCAGGTCCTGTTCATTGTCTATCCAATGTTCTTGATGTATCATCCCCCAATGTTGATTCCTTCCTCGTCTTCTATATTTCTGAAAATATTTTCACTTTACAGGGGAAAAAAGATCTGGAGACACTACATTACACATCCCCGTCTCAAACCTCTTTTAATAGGCTGATATTGACCTACATGGTTATCAATTATGATGGCAGCTTGTTGTTTTCTTCTTCTTCTTCTTCTTCTTCTTCTTCTTCTTCTTCTTCTTCTTCTTCTTCTTCTTCTTCTTCTTCTTCTTCTTCTTCTTCTTCTTCTTCTTCTTCTTCTTCTTCTTCTTCTTCTTCTTCTTCTTCTTCTTCTTCTTCTTCTTCTTCTTCTTCTTCTTCTTCTTCTTCTTCTTCTTCTTCTTCTTCTTCTTCTTCTTCTTCTTCTTCTTCTTCTTCTTCTTCTTCTTCTTCTTCTTCTTCTTCTTCTTCTTCTTCTTCTTCTTCTTCTTCTTCTTCTTCTTCTTCTTCTTCTTCTTCTTCTTCTTCTTCTTCTTCTTCTTCTTCTTCTTCTTCTTCTTCTTCTTCTTCTTCTTCTTCTTCTTCTTCTTCTTCTTCTTCTTCTTCTTCTTCTTCTTCTTCTTCTTCTTCTTCTTCTTCTTCTTCTTCTTCTTCTTCTTCTTCTTCTTCTTCTTCTTCTTCTTCTTCTTCTTCTTCTTCTTCTTCTTCTTCTTCTGCTGCTGCTGCGTTCATCCCGAGAGTTTTTTCAGACGTGATTGCGTTGGTCTGTTTACAGCAGATCTGCGTTCTTACGCCGTTAGGCCAACACATCCGACTTGCGGGCATTTGTTGACCGGTTAACCTTCCCGGGTGGAATTTTCGAGTGACTGGCTGATTGACTGACTGACTGGCTGATTGACTGACTGGCTGATTGACTGGCTGACTGGCTGATTGACTGACTGGTTTAATTTCTCACTGAATAGCTGACTGACTGGTTGACTTTCTGACTGACTTGCTCACTGACTGACTGGCTGATTGATTGACTGACTGGCTGATTGACTGACTGACTGGCTGATTGATTGACTGACTGGCTGATTGATTGACTGACTGGCTGATTGACTGACTGGCTGATTGACTGGCTGACTGGCTGATTGACTGACTGGCTGATTGACTGGTTGACTTTCTGACTGACTTGCTCACTGACTGACTGGCTGATTGATTGACTGACTGGTTGATTGACTGACTGACTGGCTGATTGATTGACTGACTGGCTGATTGATTGACTGACTGGCTGATTGATTGACTGACTGGCTGATTGATTGACTGACTGGCTGATTGACTGACTGACTGGCTGATTGATTGACTGACTGGCTGATTGATTGACTGACTGGCTGATTGACTGACTGGCTGATTGACTGTCTAACTGGCTGATTGACTGACTGGCTGATTGACTGGTTGACTTTCTGACTGATCGTCCCCCAATGTTGAAAAATGTTTTCCCCTTTACAGGGGAAAAAAGATCTGGAGACATTACACATCCCCGTCTCACGCCTCTTTTAATAGGCTGATATTGACCTACATCGTTATCAATTCTGATGGCAGCTTGTTGTTTCCAATATATGTTTTTTTTACAAGTCTAAGGTCTTTTCCATCAATTTGTAGATCTTCAAGCATCCTTATCATGTCGACATGTCTCACTGTATCGAAAGCCTTTGTGTAGTCAATAAAGCAAAGATATAAATCTTTGTTTATTTCTATAGAACGTTAAATTACTGTTCTCAGTATATACACATCATTTACTGTGTCCTTGCCTTCTACAAACCTACATTGTTCTTCTCCTATTTCGGGTTGTATTTTCTTCCTAACTCTTTGCATGATAATTCTTAGCAGAACCTTCGTGATGTGGCTCATTATACTAATTGTTCGATGTTGATGGCATTCCAAGGCTCCTGATTTCTTCGGGATTGCAATAAATATAGAATTACATAATGTAGGAGGTATATCTCCAGTATTGTATATTGTGTTCAGCAATCTGGTGACTTGGTCTATTCCATAATCTTCTAAGGCATTGATCATTTCTATTGTGATGCTATCTGTACCCGAGATCTTGCCAGTTTTCATATGGCTAAGAGCATTCTGAACTTCCATCTTCAAAATTGATGGTCCTTCATTATTATTCCGATGATCATATTGTTCATCTCTTGTATCATCATAAAGGTTTTTCACATAATCTGACCACGCATGTAAAATCTGACCTTTTTCTATTATGATTTTGCCATCTTTGGTTTTTAGGCAACCCGTTGATGTCTGTGTTCGTTAGTTAGTGATATCATTAATTCTTGTGTGCATTAATTTGGTATTCCGGGTGTTTTGTTGGTTTTCTTATTCTTCTGCTGCGTTCATCCGGAATTATTTTTTTTTCCCCGACGTGATTGCGTTGTGCCTGTTTACAGCAGAGCTGCGTTCTTGCGCCGTTAGGTCGACACATCCAACTTCTGCGGGTGCTGGTTTTAAATTTCCTTGCAATTTTCCTCAAGCCATGTTTCTTTTGCCTCTTTGCATAGCTTTCTAATTTTCCTGTGAATCTCTTCAGATTTTTCCTTGTTATTTTTGTTATTTCTTCTTACTTCCATGAGTTTCAAGACGTCTTCCGTCATCCAATTCTTGCGTCCTATTATATTTATTTTTGGGATGGTTGTTTCTGCAGCTTGGTTGACTGATTTCTTTAATATTTCCCATTGGTCACTGAAGTCTTGATATAATATTTCCATATCGGACAATGCATCGAATATGTTCTTTACCTCTACGTTGAATTTATCTTTTATTTCCTCACTCTTCAGTGCCTGAAGATCAATTTTTGTGTTTTTTGGTGAATATTTAACTTTCTTTAATTGTATATGTAAATTGCTTAAGATGGTCTATGGTCGCCGTAGCAGTCTGCACTTAGTATAGATTTTGCGACTTTTAAGGCATTTCGAATTCTTCTGTTAATGAGAATGTCATCAATCTGATTTCTGAGCTTATGATCAGGATTCGTCCATGTCCATAATCTACTTGGGTGCTGTTGATACCAGATGTTTCTAATAATCAAATCATGCTCTTTTGCCCACTGTAATAGTCTGCAACCTCTTTCGTTCCGTTCCCCTTGTCCATACTTGCCTACTATGCACCCATTCTGTTGATTTCCAGCTTTGGCATTCAAGTCACCCATTATAATATTTACTTCAGAATTCTTGCATTTCTTGAAGGCTTTCTCTACATCATTATAAAATTCATCAATTTTGTCATAACTACTGTCTGCTGTTGGTGCATAAACTTGTATGACGTTGACATCAAAACGTCTTCCACTCAACTTCACCAGTAACACTCTGTCTGATACAGTCCAATATCCATTGATCGATTTTGTTCTCTCTGTATCCATTATAATAGCTACTCCTCGCTGTTGTTTCTCTCCACCAGAATAGATTATTCTATATGCCTCAGATGTTTTAATGCCCATTCCTGTCCATCTGGTCTCACATATGCCTAACAGGTTAATATTTAATCTTCTCATTTCATTCTTAATGTTATCAAATTTTCCATCCCCACTCATAGTTCTTACATTCCAAGTTCCTATTTTCATTGTTAAGTCGCTTGATGACGGTGTGGAGTCCCCTGGTGCACAGGACTAGCCCTACCGGGCGAGGCTTCTCCTATGGAGCACCCATATAGGCTGTTTCTCTGATTATCGATAAGAATGCAGCTCATGATATTCTTGGCATCTGTAACGAAGGTAGTTTGCCATTGATTTCCTTCCTAGCAGTGACCATACTGGTCAAAGACCGTAGCCATTGTCTCCCAAAAAAGAGATCCTCTGCCTACCGTCGTGAAGCTGGAGATCATAACCTACAACTATCTGTTGGCTGCTCTTCAACTTCATCCACCACCTGCACACATGGCTTCAAGTAACCCTGATCGGGGGACTAAACGGGTACTCCACCTTGGTCAAGGGTATCCCGTAGACTAGAGGAGGGAAGGGGGCATCTGACTATATAACGGAGTGAGTCTGAATGCAACTGTAGCTGAGTGTAACTGTAGGAAATCAAGACGACTCCTTGATGATAAATAAGTGTCTATTTTATTATGAAGGTTCTCTGGTACAAAAATTTGTAAACTCCAAATATCAAAGCTTGTTGACAATTCGCTTGTTGATCGTTACTAACCCTCTACGTCAGCACATGAGTGTAACTCAATTCTCTAACTACCGTGCTCATTCGTGCTCATTCCCTTTTCCCTTGCGCAGCATCTTTCGTACCAAACTAACCAAAGCCCATATAACAGGTCATACTGTTATATTACCTTCCCATGCCAACAAGACTTTTCCCTGTAAAGTCTTAACTCTCAAACCCCAAGTCTATGACCCAAATCACTTAACCCAAAAATCCCACACAATTTAAATTACCTCTTCTTCATTTCTGTAATAATTTTTAAATCAATCCGCTTACCTAACTAGCATCAACCCATCTACAACATTCATATACCTCTAACTCCAACCTGGAACCCTTATTCATTACCCTTCTCTCTATATCTCAACAATTTCATCTTATAGCCAGCAGTTCCATACTTCTTGTCTACTTATATATTATAGCAAACCGCTATGTTTCTTCACAGACCTTTGTGAAGTCATACTTCTTCTTCATTTATGTAATACAAAACAATTTATAAGGAATTTATCTAGATATTTCATTTCATATATACATATGTTCATCAAAACCGTTGGTATATAAACACAATTGGAAATTTGTCGTGCGTTATGCAATCTCTCATATTCTCTCAACATCAACAAAACAACACAGGATAGACAGAAAAGATGGAGTGCGCACCCAGATATAAAGATATAAAGAAGTAGTCAGAAAACAATCACATTTACCTCCCTTGCAATCACAAAAACTTTATAAATAAAGTTTTTAAAACGCATCTTATTATCCATGAATATATACTTATGTTTGTTATAAATTAAGTCGATCCAAAATTTCTTCCTTATATACTCCATATTAATATTTGTGCTGCCATCCACAACCATTAATAACTATATTTCGCATGGCTCATGTTCAAATAATATTGACAATGTTCATTTCTTATGAACATACTTTAAACCAATTAACGCTGCTTATCACAGCTCCTATATTTACCCCCTCACATCCCATTATAACCATCCTTGTTCATGGGCGTATCTAACTTTGTACTAAACCATCTGTGCTGCTATCTACAGCCCCATTAATGTCCACTAGCTCCTTATATTCCCATTGATGCTGAGTAACGCAGCCTCTTTTTATACCACCTATAGACGTTAGTCACATTAACTTCTTCTTCTTTATAACATGGCATCTAATCCATATATTTTCAATTAATGCTGACTTAATGCAGCTCCTATTTCAACCTCCCAGAACCATATATTTCTACCAGCTTTATACCCCCATCATCTAAGCATGGCATTTAATTCATGTGTTTCTAAACTACATGTAATTAACCCCCCATATTCCAACCATTAATGCTGACTGGTGCAGCAGCCTTCTTACTATCATAAGGCCGAAGTTTATAATACTCATGTTTACTAAAACTTATTACTCACAAGGGAAATATGTCTCTCTTCTAGTCCACAGTCGTTTGTTTGCTATTTTCTGAACGAAGGGTTCTGAACGAAGCCCCATCCTATTGCTTTCACCAATTCTATACTCAGAACAAAATAATAACAATTTCAACTAAGACTTAACAATCATCAAGTTAATGTGATGAATTCAAATTAGTCAAAATAACTGAAAGCACAAGTTACAAAAGTTATTAACCAAGTGTAACTCAAACAAAACTCTTTCCCCAACATAATCTACATAGTCACATTATCACCAATTTAAATCAATATAAAAATAACGGTCTCTTTTATGGACCGCTACATTGCCCTAAAATAAAGAAAACACAACAAGTCTTCTTCTAAAATCAAATAATAACCATTTCACAGAACCAATTCAATCAAAACTAATACACTACATTATAAATAATGCAATGCATTATACTCTACGAAAATCTAACTTAACACATCTGTAATCTACAGCTACTATACATAGGAAGACTGCTTTGTCTTCTAACACAGGTCAGGCATTTTAAATCCTCCTAAAAAAAATTCTCATGCAATCTGCAATCTACTCCATCACCCTATTTACCATATCTCCACTTTTTCAATAACGCTAGATTTCTCTTTGTCAATGCCATTTCAACATCAATGTCTTCTCTAACCTGAGGAGAACTCAACATATCCTCTTTTATACTACCATTTTCGTCTTCATCAGTTTCTGATTTTTCATCCATATATTGTTCTTCTGTACTTACATTCTCGGCGGCCTCATTTTTTTTCTTTCTATATCTAACCTGATTTTTCTATCTTGGCTTCTTAATGACCTTTCCAACAGTGGCATTTCTTCATCGCTTGATGAATTTTCTCTAATTCGCTTTTGTCTTTTAACTTCTCTATCTCTCTGTCTCTCTATCCTCCTCTTTACTGCTTGCCTGGTATTTTTTTAAAAAGGGCAGTTATTTCTTCTTCCATAGAATCAACACCATTATAATCATCGTACGTATTCTTTTCTTCCTGCATAAAAGTTTTAGGTATTGTTTCCTCTTGATCGTAAGTATCTTCATAAACTGGTGTTGTTAATACTTGATTTTGTACCTGATCTTTACTAAAATCTGAGGGTATTGTATATTTAACTCTTCTGACAAATTGTCCATCTGAATATAATCCGTCTGAATAATAATAATTTTGTGTGGCCCAAGGAGGGCAGTAAACAATGTTGGTTCCCCATAGAGGTGAAACCTTTAAGATAACAGAAGTAAGGTGTCATTAAAGTCGATTTCACCATTACCCATACATCGTTCAACCTCAAGGAGAAGTTATAGCAGGATCCATCACCGGCTTAGAATGATATTTCTGTGACTAGTCAGCCACCAAGCCCAGCTGCCCAGGGTTTAATCCTCACAGTCCTATTAATCCGATTTGTGTTTCCCTTCCAAACGTTTATTTCATGCAAAGCAATGTATATTTACAAGGTGTGATGCGTGTTTCTTTTGTTTGTGTATATTACAGAGCGTTGCCGTTTGTTAGTGTTAAATGTCACATGCGTGAATAAAACAAATACATACATTTATGATAATATGACATTCCTTGCATTGCTTCCTTTCCACCTCCACAAGCGGAATACATGTTGCACCTGTCCATCTCTCTCTCTCTCTCTCTCTCTCTCTCTCTCTCTCTCTCTCTCTCTCTCTCTCTGTCAAAGACTCAACCGCATCCCCTCCGCCAGGGAGAGCGGTCAATCCTGGAGGGACCAGGAGGAGATACGGTGCCCGAGGCCAGAGCAGGGGAGATGAGGGAATCGTGGAAGGTTAGCCACTCCCTCAGAATACACGCAGGCGGTGTTCAGAGAGTTAGCACTCTAATCACGATACCACCGCACCTCATGAAGCCAGAGCACAGTTGAGTAGACACTCAACAGGCCACGTTTTGCCAGCAACGTGCGATGTGAGGTAACACGCACGAAGGAGAAGGTCACCCCCGCGGGGTGTGTAACCACGGGAGAGATGTCCGGCAGAGGGGAGACTGGACTTGGGGGCGTTCACATCGGTTAGAATAACGTTAGGGGTTTTGTGTTCACTCGTAGATAGAGTTAGCATAGGGTTAGCAGTTTGTGTTAGATAATTCTGTGGCTGTATATTGTGTATTGCATTAGCGACTGTTTACCGCTTGTAAGCGAGCCAACGGCAATAAAATGGACCATGCATTTTGCCTCCCACACGACTTGCAAGTTGTCTTGTACGAGTGTGCGAGAAGTACCCGATGATGCCTGTCAGTTAAGTTGTTGACAGGCCAGGGTAATTGTGGTTGTCAGAAGTGAAGCTTGAATGTAATATTCAAGCTACTCCACTCGTCCACGAGGCTCTAAGACTAGGGTTTAATTTGTGTAGTGACGATGATTTGTGCAGACGAGAGAATTTTGCAAGCTAGAAATGTGCCTATCGTGACGTATTAAACTGTTTAATTGTGTTTATGAAGTATTTATTTAGTGAGGTTATGTATTCATCAAAGCTGTAAGTATTAATATTCTTGCTTTCTCATATTTATTTATATATTTACCTTTTTGTTGAGAAATGAGTACCAAAAATGATTCAGGGCGGAGCGATACAAAACAAAGCCGACAATATCGATTTTTCATCGCGCTGTGCTGTGACGTCAGATGATTGACAAACAGTCGTCTGGGCTCATTAGCATACAGCAATCGAGTGTGTAGAAATTTGCTAAACAGCTGCTCGCCTGAATCGGTACGTTATATCATTTGTTAGTTATTTATTTCAACTACTAAAGGAATATATTTATTTATTTAAACATTATGATGTTATTTTTATTTCTTTAAAAGCAGATATGCATATTTTTGGTCATATTTTCTATGTGTTTACCGTCACGATGGAACTATTTTTTGGCCAGGCAGATGATACTTGCCTGCACAACACGTACAGAAATTAAATAGAATAGTAACGTAAGGCAATAACTGATAGAACAAAGACAGGACAATGACATTTAATTTATTTAATACATATTCTAGTTGTTCGTAAATCTGTCTGTCATTGTCTAAGACATTGTCCTTAGGGGTCTGGGTTAACATATCGTGTAATAGGCCTGATTACTACGGCCCTGCATATCAAAGGGCGAACTACACCTGATTACGGCCCTGTGTACCAAATATAGTTTGCTGGTAACGACACGTGCCTCCACCCGAAAGTACCAAGGTGACCTGTGGCAACGGAGTTCCGTTCCCCGATCCTCGGGAACGTTAAAGCTGAGTACACTTATATATTTTGGCATGCAATTTGATTAATAGTGCATCTCTTTTTCAGCTGTAACACATTGACATATTTGTATACTCTGTTTTTCTGCAAGATAAATCTGGGCAGGGTATAAACAGAAAGCACAACTGATAGTGATCAGATAAGAACAAACATAACATATCAAAGATAAATAACTGATTAAAGTCATCATTGCCTATCACTGTTAGCCGAATACTAAATTAAGATGGCAACTTTATCAGACTTCATAAAAGCAGGTAAAGATCTAGAATTAACAGGAAAAGAGCTACAACAGTATGCAGATCAAAAATTTAAAGAAGCAAAAGATGCTGAAAGGGACGAACGCGCACGAGAAAGAGAAGAAGAAAGACAGCATCAAAAAGAGATTGCTCAACTAGCTGAGATAACAAAACAGAAACAGCTAGAAGATGACAAACAGATTAAGCAAAAAGAATTAGAGATTAAGCAACAGCAATTACAACAGGATAAGGAATTAAAGCTAAGGCAATTAGATCAGGACAAAGAATTAAAGCAAAAAGAGATAGCTGAAATGACAAGAGTCAAAGAAAAACAGATACAAGTAGAATCAGAGACACAGTTAAAGATGAAAGAGAGGGAGGTAGAGTCACACTCAGAAATCTCTGCCACTAAACTTAGAAGTCAACAAGAGGAAAATAAGTTTAATAAATACAAGAATATTATCAAACCATATTGTAAAGATGATTCAATATCAGCATGGACAGAGAATGTAGAATATCAATTTAAATACCACCAGGTTCCATTAGAGATGTGGGCCCCAATTTATACAAAAAATCTCAGTGGTGAGCCCCTTAAAGTAATAGAAACTATACCAACAGAGCTTAGATCTAGCTATCAATACATCCATGATAGGATTATGCAGCACTTTTTACTTGATGCCCCTGGGTATCAAGTTCAGTTCTCAAATCTAAAACCTAAACCTAGTGAAACCTTTATTGATTATGTTTCAAATGTACAGAGTGTACTAGACAGGTGGCTGAAAGCAGCTAACATAGGAAAAGACTTTGATAGATTAAAAAACTTAATTACTATGGATAAGGTTATATCCACCATTCCTTCTCCTTTTGCCAAATTTTTGCAGCAGTCAGACATTGAAAACATAGAGCAGTTTGAAAAGAAAGGATCAGCATATTTTTCTTCTAACAGAGATGTGTTTAAGACCTCAAACGACTCTGAAATAGTTTCCTTTGTCAAAGACCAAACTAAAAACTACCAAAGTAATAGGAAACCTTATCAGAAATACGATAAGAAAGATAACAAAATGGGAAAATGTATCCATTGTCACCTCTTACATGACACATATGCTATGTGTGACAAATCGCCAAATTATCCGGCGCATCTTGAAAATGTGATCAAGAAACAGCAAAGTAAAAGATCCGCATACAGGCGTGCAATCAAATGTTTTTTTTGTTCCTGTTATGGCCATTATAGTAATAAGTGCCTTGGCCGGCAGCGTATGAAAGCCAGTAATGCCATTTTGATTGACACCTCTTCAGATGGTGGTAGTGAGAATGAGTCTGAGAGTGAAAGTGACTTACCTAATAACCAAGCAGAAAATGTTTGTGGTGCATACGATATGTTGAGCTTCGACAGCTGTGAACGATGTCACCAATTCCATACAGACGCGAAACTAGAATGTGGACATACAGTACTATGCTCATCTGAGAGTGTAAACGCAGCAGTAGCCTCCAGAGGCAATCTTGTGTTCCACAATGCAGTGGTCAATGATGTACCATGCCAGTGTTTGCTGGACAGCGGCAGCACCCTTATTGGTCTTCGGAAAGAACTGGTTAATCCGGGTGATTACACAGGTGATACTGTCAAATGCCGTACCTTTTCGGGTAACATTGAAATTTACCCTTTGGCAAAAGCCCATATTGAGTCTCCTTTTCTTTCTGGTACCTTTACCTGTGCAATACTGAACAACCCTTGTACTGATTTAATTCTGGGGTGCTTACCCCAACTAAAACATTGTACGATTGATGAAATAGTTGCATGGGAAAAAGTAAAGGCAACTATTACAACAGCCAAAACAGACACTTCAAAACATCATAACATATTACAAGATGAGACACTACTGATGCTGTCTACAACCAGCACAGATGACACAAACAAACAGAAACTTTTACACCACCAGAAATCTACTCTTAATGTGTCTCCATACTTAAAATTGTTAAAGGTCAAAGCCAGAGTGACCAAAAATGCATCTTGTTTATTTAGACGTAAGAATGGCATTTCAACTACAGGTCATGCTACTGGTAACCATGAACAGGTGTTACCTGAACAACACCGGTTAACTATGCCAAAATATGCACATAAAACACCGGTAACTGGTCATCTTGCATACAACAACACCAGACCAGGGTTTTTCAAGAAGATAAAATTATGTTTTCATAATGTATTTGCTGGTAATGTCTGTCAACAATTAGTACGAAAGTTTAAGGGTGGACATCCTACAGCTGAAGTACAACCCTCTACACTGGCACCCAAGCCATTTGATAGAGGAAGGGTCAGTTCTACCACAAACACACAAACAACGGTGCAAGAACCAGTGATCTTGAACTTGATCAAGACAGATTTAGGCTACTTCCATACCAACGAAATGGCAACGACTATTCAAGGTGGTACATAACCATGGTACATGTTGACTATGAAATATCGATAAACAGACACTTAGAGATATTCCATGTCAACATGCGGAAACCTCACTTTTCAAGACAAGAGACAGAAGCAGTGACAGACGAACAGAGTGCACCAACATTTAGTGATCAGACGACAGACATACATAACGCAACTACACTAGTTAGTGAGACTGGCATATCCGACGAGGGGCATACATGTAGTGAACTTATAGAATACACATGAATAAATCAAAATACTGATGACTGGACAATACACCTACTGAAACTGAGACATGCCTTTGACAGAGTGCGACTCTTCGGTCTCACTGTGAAACCAAGCAAAGTCAAATTATGCCTAAAATAAATTCATTTTTGGGTCATGTCATTTCTCAAGTCCAACTATAGACTGACCTGAAAATTAGTACCAAAATTATAAATCTGACCATGTCTAACAGAAAGAAACAGGTCAGAAACCTTTTGGGAGTAGTAAATTATTCAGAAATTACAATTATATTTTCCAATGTCTTAAAATCTTCTAGAAATGAAATGTGAAAGATGCATTATTAATTCCTGCATTGTCAAAATTGAAGATCCTTTTTTGTAAATATTCCAATCCCTCCGCTTGCCTAATCCTAGGCTCGTTTATTATTCTAGGACAGATGCCAGCAGTACTAGGCCAATTTTTGGAGGGCATCTTCCACCCGAGTTGCTACGTGAGCCGTAAGATCACACCTGCTGAGTCCAGAGATTGCATATCACAGTTGCAACCCTAAGCGTCATCTATGCAGTGAGAAAGCTCCATCGAGTTCTGACGGATGTTCACTGCATTGTCCAGACCGACAACTCCCCGATCACGGTCATAGAAAGTGGTGTGCATCAAAATGATCGGATATACAGGTGGTCGCTAATTTTACCATCTGAGGTAATAATACCTGAAGTCCCACATAATAATGTAGAGTGATAGTTAGTAAATGAATACAGTACAATATGCTATGTAAAATAGGTTACATATACACCCATGGGTGCTTAAGAGTGTACCAAGTAACGAACTATCATGTGTCCGTAGACATTAACTTAAGAACTGTGCTACAGAACTTAGATACTACCGTGTGAATCAGGACAGCTCATTTCCAACTAAGCTCCAGTCCGGTGTATCATTTGTGTGAAATGTAGAAAACAGTGTCAGAACAGTGCTTAATTTCAGACACATAAAGACTAAGCTACGACACCAGCGAATCTCTACACGTGCACTACCGATGAACATTATTATGACCGTAAAATGTATTTCAGATACCCAGGCAAATTATGTAGTTATATTGTGCCTATACCAATATTCAAACATGAAGGCAACTACTAACCTGAGAGAACTGAATACTGTGTATATAAACTTAATGTGATATGTAAGATAATATTTTAACATAGTGATAGATGAGAGATAGAATTAGGTAATATAATAAGTCTCATTTATTTAAATAGTATAGTTAGTACAGTAATCAACCCAGCTATTTAGCTTAAAATATTAGGTTAGACGTAAAAAAATAGGTAATTACAAGCTAAAGTAAAATTTTAATAGAAATAGTACCATTTAGAGTGTTACATTTCATTTAGCTTTAGTTTATTCCATATTAAGGAAAACCATACCATCGATCAAACATTACCAATAATTAGTATTATCATGTTACATACATCATTTACATAATTTAGATTAAGAACATTAATCATATGATTCATTTTCAATCTAACAACATTAGATAGTATAGTATTAGAAAAGTACATAATTTATGTTCACATCATCCAGGTAATTAAGGTACATAACTCATATCACACTAATTACATTTAAATAGTTACATTACATCCCTTAGATTAGATAAACATAACGAGTAGGATAAACAGATAATATAATTAACATAATAGAACTTAGGTAACACATTAAATACTTAGTTATAAAAGGAGAATAGTTTATTATAATATAAAATATGATACTTTAGGTTAGTGTAACATACTAGATGATGAGATCAAAGGGACAAGCCATCAACCCTGTCTCGCCCATGTAAATATAATGTACATATATGACTCGTGCAATGACTAGCGCACAGTCATGAGGCTCAATCATCTCAAACTGAGCCAAACGTGTACAGTCTCACTCCAAGGTTTTTAAATAAGCAGAAGAATAAGTATGGAGGGATGAGTGATGTGTGATAGAAGTAAGGGTGAAAGGAGTATGACAGAAGTGTGAAAGTGAGAATGAATGAAAGATAGACGGGAGAGAATGCAAGCAGTCAGCAAATTTTTCTGCTGCCTGCCACGACTTTTAATATTTGTGTGCGTTAATGTTGGTTTTCGCTAGTGAAATTGTGTTAGTGTGAATGTGTTGTCTGTGATATAGTTTAGAACTTAGAGTACAGTATTTTGGGTTTCATAACAATGGAATGTAGTCACGAATTAGTGTTATACACCTGTTTGTGGCCACATTGAACAAAATTATGGCACTCAAAAAACTAACATACATACACAGATAAGTTAGAAATATAGGGTAGAAGTTAGATTAGTAGATTTATTACATCCAAACACGCAAACAACCAGAAAAACAAACATATAAATTGCATACACTATTTGTAGATCAAAGGCAGATAACTTTGGGGCCAGGGGACATAATAGACAACGAAGAACTAAATTAACAGTGTAATAAAGTCTTACGCGCGGAAGCGAAGTAGGTAAAGCCTGTCGCACACACTCTTGTAGAATGGTTGTTAAATATTATATGGGGGACATGAAGCAATTCATGTGTTGACCCTAAGAAGGTCAACTTTGTATGGGTAGTAAGTTAATTTACTATGTGAGGGCAGGTCTTATAAGACAACGGTCCGGTTCAGACATACCTCTGATAAATATAATATAGCATGTGAGAAGGGGCTCACGCCAACCAGGCAAGTTTGTGGCGATTGCCAGTAGCCAAGTGAGGCTTTACTACATTGTGACAATAGTTGTTAAATAGTCTATTGGAAAGCCCAGAGCCAGGTTATCTAGAGTCTTTGACAAAAATTAGAGACACTAATTTTTTGTGTAGAAACCTCCTTGCGTCACAACCAATAAGTGAAAGTTGATGACGCAACACAAGGGGGGCGGGTGTGTGTCAAAGACTCAACCGCATCCCCTCCGCCAGGGAGAGCGGTCAATCCTGGAGGGACCAGGAGGAGATACGGTGCCCGAGGCAAGAGCAGGGGAGATGAGGGAATCGTGGAAGGTTAGCCACTCCCTCAGAATACACGCAGGCGGTGTTCAGAGAGTTAGCACTCTAATCACGATACCACCGCACCTCATGAAGCCAGAGCACAGTTGAGTAGACACTCAACAGGCCACGTTTTGCCAGCAGCGTGCGATGTGAGGTAACACGCACGAAGGAGAAGGTCACCCCCGCGTGGTGTGTAACCACGGGAGAGATGTCCGGCAGAGGGGAGACTGGACTTGGGGGCGTTCACATCGTTTAGAATAACGTTAGGAGTTTTGTGTTCACTAGTAGATAGAGTTAGCATAGGGTTAGTAGTTTGTGTTAAATAATTCTGTGGCTGTATATTGTGTATTGCATTAGCGACTGTTTACCGCTTGTAAGCGAGCCAACGGCAATAAAATGGACCATGCATTTTGCCTCCCACACGACTTGCAAGTTGTCTTGTACGAGTGTGCGAGAAGTACCCGATGATGCCTGTCAGTTAAGTTGTTGACACTCTCTCTCTCTCTCTCTCACATACACATTTTATTTTGAACTATCTCGTGCTTTCTGGAGATAGCAGTGCATTGATTGTCGTAAGCTTGGGCAAAATCCTTTACATTATCATTCCCATTAAAATGTGTCTTCTCATTAATTACTAGGTCACATAGTTACAGAGGTGAAAGACCACATGATTGATGTTGTTGGCCTGATATCAGATTACACAGTGACGCTATAGTGCATTGTAAATGTCTATGACACTTTTTGCTTGGGGACAAGAAGCGGAGATTTATAACTAGCAATTAGAGTCCATGACCTGTCTCCACGGAGATAATTGGTCTAGAGTTGTCTGAGCCTCAAATACAATTGAAAGGACTTACACCTGACCACCACTCCCCCCTCCCCACTATATTTCCTTTTAAACATTCGAATCTAATAATGAGAAAAGTAAAACCAATGGTAATAATAATATAATTATACGATTATTAATACGTCAATAAACACATTTACAGCTGTGTTATCTTTTATGTTTAAATCGAGTTATTTGCTTCTTCTGTAATATGTGTTGTTTTTTAAGCAAATCTCTTACGGGATTTGCGCTTGTGGGGCTAAGATTATAATGTTTGAGACTTTTTGTTGATAAAGTTGTTAGACAAATTCTTTGTTGCATGTTCTGTAATTGTATAATGCTTTGTTTCTTAATGCTTATATGAGATTTATGTACTCTGCAAATAGAACAAGTAGTTTTGTGTGGGTATCTTGTGTGGAGTAAGGAATGGAATTTATCATGATTGCTTTGTAAATATCTTTTGTTGTTGTTGCTTTTTTTGGGGGTGGGTGGGGCTTGTTTCGTATGAGTGTCTAGAATGTTTTGTATGAGATTTGTTGTTGGCATGGTTGAGTTGCATTCGTAGTAGGTGTGCTCTTCTGTTTCTTGGACGTTCCGTCTACAAATCCGACACTGTAGTATTTGTTTTGTTATTTTTGCTGTTCTCTCTGTTGTTAGTTTCATGTTGCAATAAGCCTATATGTAACTTCCTTTGCTTTTGGGATAAACTGCTTGTTGTGAATATTAGAGAAAGTTTCGGTATAATCGGTTATGAAATATCTATGCCCTCTTTTAATTCTGAGATGTGCTGCGGTTGCTTGTAGATTAACTAAATGCTCGTAGATTGTGTGTGTTTTCTTATGTAGTAATTGTTCGTGTCCTCTAATGGCTGAAATACATGTTTTGTAAAATGTTAGCAGAGTGCCAAATTAATGTGAGGATGTATTCCTAATAGGTTTTTAATACGATAACCTAATTCCAATGTAATAGTGTGCTAAAGGGTGTTTTTCTTGGTGTTGTAGGATTTCGCCTACGTGTTTGATCCTAAGTGCTTGTATTTTGCTTGTGATGTCTTGGAGGGCAATACCTCCATCTTTTTTGTCTTGCGTGAGTGTAGTATGTTTGATACTGTAGATGGTGCTGCCACAAACAAAGCGTCTGATCTCTTTGTTTATGTTTGTGACAGTATGGCTTGGGGATGGGGGTGTCTAGAAATGTGCACAGATATATTATTTTCGGAATTATGTATGTGTTAACAATAGTATTTCTACCAAATAGAAGTGGTGGTTTTGTATTTGTACCTATGTAACTGTCAAAGACCGGAATATAAAGGCCGAAGGTCTGCCTCAAGATAGAATACCAACGGGAAGAGTGGTCAACTTCAAGTATAGTAGAGGGGATACAGTGCCCCTATATGAGGGCAGGGTAGGTGATAGAATGGGGGACTATTAACTAGTTCTCTCATGAGACACGGAGACGTTGACCAGATAGTTAGCACTCTGGTCACGACAGAATCACGGCGCCTACATGATAGCCACGAGTGCCACTCAACAGAAGACAACTAATGTAAGCGTGGCAGTTGTAACGGCACGCAGAAAGCCGAAGGACACACCAAGGTCCTTCCGCGTGGTGTGTAGCCACGCGAGCAAACTCGTCAGACTGGGGACTGACTTTGTAGAGAGCACTTCGTTTAGTGTTGATAGGAGTTTTGTGTAACCAAATAGATAGAGATAGCATTAGAGTTTAGGAAACTAGTGATAGGCAATTCTGTGGCTTTGTGTGTGGTTTTGATAGCGACTGTTACGTACTTGTAAAGAGCCTACGGCAATAAAATGTACCATTTAATTCCTCTCACACGACTTGCAAGTTTCTTGTATGGTGTGGGAGAAGTAATCTGATGATGCCTTACACATGAGTTGTTGACAGGCAAAGATTAATGTGGTGTCAGAAGTGTGGCTTGGACGAAAGTGCCAAGCTAATACACTCATCCACGGCTCTAGACTAAGTTTACAAATAGTGAAGTAGTGAATTTAATTTGTGTCAGTGACGGTTGACGTGTGCAGAACTAGGACAAGTTGCTGACTAAACTGTGCCTATCGTGACGAAATAATGCTTATTTGTGTTTAGTAAAATATTATATACTTAAATCATGTGTTCTTCAAAGTTGTAAGTATTGATATTATTATTTTCTTTTATGTATTCATGTAATTATTGATTTGTTTACGAATAACTATCAAAAATGATTCTTGGCGGAGCGATACACAGCCAGCAACATTATCGATTTTTGCAAGCTAAAAATAGCGCTGCGCCTCTGACGTGTTACGATTGACAAACAGTTGTGCCACGCCATTGGCATTCAGCATCTGAGTGTTTACAAATCGGCAAGCTACTGCCCGCCTGAATCAGTGCTTTATATTACCTATTATTTGTTTATTTGAGTTACTAATTGAATATATTTGTTTATTTAAACAATATTAATATATTTTTATTTATTTCAAAGCAGTTATTGAATTTTTTTTTCGTACTTTTTCTTGTGTTTACCGTCACGATGGTACTACTTTTGGCCATGCAAATTAGACTTGGTCTGCACAACACTTACATAGATTAAACTAGGTTAGTGACGAAAGGCATAAAAAGTTAGAACGAAGACAGGACATTGACAATTTAATATTAAGTAAACTAGATTCTATTTTTGTTCGTGGGCATGTCATTGTGTACCAAATTGTCGAATAATATGTCGTTTGCTATGTGTTAATTGTTGCTGCTCTGTAAACCAGGGTGAACAACAGCTGATTAGAAGATTGGTGTGTATGCCGAAGTGCCAAACAGGTGACCTATTTAGAAAACTCGTGTCTATGCCGAAGTGCCAAACAAGGTGACCTGTGTTACCGGAGTGTGTTCCTTGTTCTCGGGAACATTAAGTTGAGTATACTCAATATTTTTTGGCATGCAATGTGATTAATAGTGCATCTCTTTTTCAGCTTGTGATGCATTAGCATACTTTTGTGCTCTGTTTTTTCAGGTCTAAAATTTTTCAGGTTATAAACAAAGAGTACAATTTGCAGTGCTCAGATATTAACAAACATAACATATCAAAGAAAAATAAGTGAATAAAGAGGTCAGTGTAGGTCAAAGCTAGCTATTTACCTAACATCATGGCTACTTTAGCTGATTTCGTAAAAGCAGGCAAAGAAATGCAATACACAGGTAAAGAACTAGAAGAATATGCTGATAAAATTTAAAGAAGCAAAGGATGCAGAAAGAGACGAACGCGCACAGGAAAGAGAGAAGAAAGACAGAGACGAATGCGCACGAGAAAGACAACACCAGATAGAACTAGCTGAAATAAATAAACAAAAAGAATTAGAAACTAAACAGAAGCAGTTAGAACATGATAAAGAGATTAAGCAACAACAGTTAGAAGATGACAAACAGATTAAGCAAAAAGAATTGGACATTAAACAACAACAGTTAGAACATGATAAGGAAATTAAACAGAAGGAACTAGAATTAAAACAGAAGCAATTAGACCAAGAGAGAGAACTAAAGCAAAAAGAGATAGATGAAATGGCAAGAGTTAAGGAAAAACAAATACAAGTGGAATCAGAAACACAGTTAAAGATGAAAGGTATGGATGTAGACTCACACGCAGAGATCTCTGCCACTAAACTAAAAAGTCAACAAGAAGAAAATAAGTTCAACAAATACAAGAATATTATCAAACCATATTGTAAAGAAGATTCCATATCAGCCTGGACAGAAAATGTCGAGTATCAGTTTAAATATCACCAAGTTCCAATAGACATGTGGGCTATGATTTATATGAAGAACCTGAGTGGTGAGCCCCTTAAAGTGATAGAATCAATACCAACAGATCTTAGATCTAACTATCAGTACATCCATGATAGGATAATGCAACACTTTTTACTTGATGCCCCTGGGTATCAGGTTCAGTTCTCAAATTTAAAACCTAAACCTAGTGAGACTTTCATTGATTACGTCTCAAATGTTCAGAGTGTACTAAATAGGTGGCTGAAAGCAGCTAACATAGGAAAAGACTTTGACAGACTTAAAAATTTAATAGCCATGGATAAAGTCATATCCACTATACCATCTCCTTTTGCTAAATTCTTACAGCAGTCAGACATTGAGAACATAGAGCAGTTCGAAAAGAAAGGGTCTGCATATTTTTCTTCAAACAGAGATATTTTTAAGACCTCAAATGACTCTGAAGTAGTTTCTTTTGTGAAAGACCAACCTAAAAACTATCAGAGTAGCAGAAAACCCTTTCAGAAAACTGACAAGAAAGATAGGAAAGTGTCAAAATGTATTTACTGTCAACTTTTGCATGACACTTATTCTATGTGTGACAAATCGCCAAATTATCCGGCGCATCTTGAAAATGTTATTAAGAAGCAACAAAACAAAAGATCTGCATACAGGCGTGCAATCAAATGCTTCTTTTGTTCCAGCTACGGCCATTATTCAAATAAGTGCCTGGGCCGCCAACGTATGAAAGCCAACAATGCTATTTTGATTGATACATCTTCTGATAGTGGTAGTGAGACTGAGTGTGAAGTTGAAAATGTATTACCTTTCAAGCAATCTGAAGATGTCTGTTGTGTGAACGATGTATTAAGCTTTGACAATTGTGTCCAATGTCACCAATTTCATGCAGACGGAAAATTAGAATGTGGGCATATTGTAACATCCTCCATAGAGAATGCAAATGCAGTTATAGCCTCCAGAGGCAATCTATTGTTTCACTCTGCAATGGTCAATGATAAGCCATGCCGATGTTTGCTTGACAGTGGGAGCTCTATTATTGGTGTGAAAAAGGAACTTGTTAATCCAAAGGATTATACTGGTGACTCTGTAAAATGCCGGACTTTTTCTGGTAATATAGAAACCTATCCTCTGGCAAGAGCCCATATAAACACCCCGTTCCTTTCTGGTACCTTTACTTGTGCAATACTAGACAACCCTTGTGCTGATTTAATTCTTGGGTGTCTACCCCAGCTAAGGCACTGTACAGATGAAGAAATATCTGTCTGGGAGGAGAAGAATGGTTCACTCCAGTGAACAGTGCAGATATCCTCGGACATCACAGTCCTAACAAAGGTGCTAGACCCATAACACTTGAAACTGAGTCAATACGTAATGGTGCTACTACCAGACAAGCATAATAAAATATTAACTTCATGGCAAGGGCCTTTCAAGGTGATACAACAACTTTCAGATGTTGACTATGAAATATCAATAAACGGACACTTAAAGATATTCCATGTCAACATGCTGAAACCTTACTTTTCACGACAAGAGACAGAAGTAGAGACAGACGAACACAGTGCACCCACATCTAGTGATCAGACGACAGACGTACACAACGCAACTACATTAGTTAGCGAGACTGGCAAATCCGACGATATCCATACACCTAGTGAGCTTACAGAATACGCACTTAGCACCACCACCGTACTGAATCAGGTAGACGACGACGGAATGGAACTACCTGTTCCCATTGTAGACAAGACTGCGACAATGGATAGCATACAGATAGAACAGGGACTAACAGACAGTCAACGACGACAATTAGTACAATTAGTGACAGAGTACAAAGACATATTTTCTGACATTCCAGGTAGGACGGACAGAATCGAGCACTCCATTCTTCTTTCGGACTCTAAGCCTATTAAATGCAGGCCGTACTCTATCCCACTCAGCTATAGAGAAAGTCTAAATAAGGAAATTCTTAATTTAGAAGCTAGTGGGATCATCCAGAAATCTACATCTGAGTACTCCTTTCCAATCGTCCTAGTTAAGAAAAAAGACTCCACAATTCGTCTGTGTGTGGACTATCGAAAGCTCAACAACGTCACTAAGATCGACGCAGAACCAATTCCTTCCTGCGAAGATCTTATCCTTGACATGTCCACCTCCAAAATCTTTTCTAAATTAGATCTTACTAAGGGATATTGGCAGGTCCCTATGCAGACTCAATCCATTCATCTTACTGCTTTTTCAACTCCTTTAGGACTTTACGAGTGGCGTTTTCTTCCTTTCGGACTTCGAAATGCTCCTGCCACTTTCGTACGCTTAACTAGAGATCTACTGCATGGAGTGACGAATACAGTGACTTATATAGATGATATATGTGTCCATACTGATGACACATGGTACAACACACTTACTGAAACTGAGACACGTCTTTGATAGGTTGCGACTCTTCGGTCTCACTGTCAAACCGAGCAAAGTTGAATTGGGCCTAAAAGAAATTGACTTTTTGGGTCATGTCATTTCACAAGGTCAACTTAAGACTGACAATAGAATTATTACAAAAATTATGAATCCTGACCATGCCTACCACAAAGAAGCAGGTCAGAAGCCTTTTAGGGTTAGTAAATTACTATAGCAAATTCATACCAAATTTAGCGGAAATTACAAGTGTATTTTCCAATGTTTTAAAAGCATCTGTAAAATTAGATGTCAAAGATGCATTATTAATTTCTGCATTGTCAAAATTGAAAATCCTGTTTAGTAATGTACCAATCCTCCGCTTGCCTAATCCTAGGCTCGTTTATTATCTTAGGACAGATGCCAGCAGAATCTCCATCGCTGCAGTACTAGGCCAATTTTATGATGGCATCTTCCACCCGATTTGCTACGTGAGCCGTAAGATCACACCTGCTGAGTCCAGATATTCCATATCAGAGTTGGAAGCCCTAAGCGTCATCTATGCGGTGAGAAAGCTCCATCGATTTCTAGCAGGGTGTTCACTTCATTGTCCAGACTGACAACTCCCCAATCACGGTCATACAAAGTGGTGTGCATCGGAATGACCGGATATACAGGTGGTCGCTTATACTCCAAAACTATACTTTTAGTATAGAGCATATTAAGGGTAAGGACAACATTCTGGCTGATACCCTTAGTCGACCATCTGAGGTAGAAATACCAGAGATTCCACATAAGAGTGTAGAGTAATAGAGTAGTAGTACATTAGAATATTCTATTTGAAATGTTTATGCTAATACATAGATATTACAGCTGAACTATGTACTAAGAACAGTGATCTACCATGTGTCCGTAGACATCAAAAGAAGAACTGTGCTCCGAATAACAAATATATCACCGTGTGAACTGGAACAGCTCGTTATTTACTAAGCTCCATATGTGTTCCGGTGAATCATTTGTGTTAAGCAGAGAAAAACAGTGTCAGAACAGTGCATAAATACAGACACGAAAATACTGGTCTACGACACAAGCGAACTCTACAGGTGCAATACCCATAGGACACAAGTATGACTGTGTAATGTATTTAAAATACCCAGGACAAGTGTAATTATACAATATGCCAATGAAAGTAATTTCTGAACATTGGGGCAACAACTAACCTGGGGTATTTAAATACCATGTATATATATGCTTATTGTGATATGTATTATAACATTTTAATATAGTGATAAATTATAGGTAGATTAGGTAACTTTAATTTTCATTTAGAGTTAGGAAATAAAATAGTTTTCATTTTTTTTGAGTAGTTTACGTAATTCATTATTTTACCCACTTACCTACCTTAAAAGTAGAATACATAGTAGTTTAGATAGGAATAGTACCATTTAGTTTATTACATTCCACCCCGTTTCATTTCAGTTCATTTCATTCCATCTTAATGAACCATTCCATTTAACCAACATTATCAGGTAGTATTATGATTAGTTTACACCATAAAAGGATAAAAATATTAGACAATTAAACATACATCATTTACACCATTTAGATAAGAATATCAGTCATATATTTTTTTTGTTGCATCTAAAAAAACATGAAGTACAATTTTATTACATTTCAGATTACGCATTTCAGAAAGGTACATAACTCATCTCACATCAATGCCATTTTAAATAATTAGATTACATCCCTTAAATTAGATAAATATTAGGATTAATGTAAGCATATCTTAGGATTAATGTGGCAAAATAAATTAACACATTAAATACACATTTATAGAAGTAGTATTAGTATATCAGTATTTAGAGTAATATTACAGTAAAATATAGGTGGTCATAATACCAGGGTATAAACCATCAACCCTTGCTCTTACATGTAAATATGTTGTATATACATGACTCGTGCAGCGATTTACGCACAGTCATTGAGCTCAACTTTCTCAAACTGAGCCAAACTTGTACAGTGTCACTCCAAGGTTTTTAAATAATTGGGAGGGTTAAAGATGTGTGACTGAAGAATGAAAGTAAAAGATGTGTGACAGAAGTGTGAAAGTGAGAGCGAATGTAAATTATACAGAGAGAAGTGAGATCGGTCAGCGGATGTTTCTGCCGCTCAACGCGACTTTTATTTTTTGTCTGCGTCAAATGTTTGCTTTCAATGATGAAAGTGTGCTGTGATGAATGTGTTGTATGTAGTTTAGTTTAGATCTTAGAAAAAGTATTTTAAGTCTCATAAGACGGAAATGTAGTCACTAATTAGTGTTATACACTTGTTTGTGACCTCATTCAACCGAATTATGGCACTTGAAAACTAACTTACATACACATGATAGTTAGATACACATGTTAGAAGTTAGATTATATTATTAATTACATCCAAACACGCAAACAACCAGAAAAACAAACATATAAATTGCATACATATTTTGTAGATCAAAGGGAGATAACTCCGGGTCAGGGGACATAATAGACAACGAAACACTAACTTAACAGTGAAAGATATACTTTACACGCGGAAGCGAGATAGGTAAAGCCTGTCGCACACAGCTTGGGTAATGGTTGTTTAATATTATATGGGGGACATGAAGCAATTCATGTGTTGACCCTAAGAAAGTCAACTTTGTATGGGTAGTGAGTTAATTTACTATTTGAGGGCAGGTCTTATAAGACAACGGTCCGGTTCAGACATACCTCTAATTAATATAATATTGCGATTGAGAATAGGGCTCACGCCAACCAGACAAGTTTGTGGCGATTGCCAGTAGCCAAGTAAAGTGATACTACATTGTGACATTAGTCAGTAGAAGTCTATGAGTTACCCAAAGCCAGGTTATCTACAGTCTTTGACAAAAATTAGATACACTAATTTTTTAGAAACCCCTTGCGTCACAACCAACGAGTCAAAGTTGATGACGCAACACAGGAGGGGAGGGTGTGTGTCAAAGACCGGAATATAAAGGCCGAAGGTCTGCCTCAAGATAGAATACCAACGGGAAGAGTGGTCAACTTCAAGTATAGTAGAGGTGATACAGTGCCCCGATATGAGGGCAGGGTAGGTGATAGAATGGGGGACTATTAACTAGTTCTCTCATGAGACACGGAGACGTTGACCAGATAGTTAGCACTCTGGTCACGACAGAATCACGGCGCCTACATGATAGCCACGATTGCCACTCAACTAATGTAAGCGTGGCAGTTGTAACGGCACGCAGAAAGCCGAAGGACACACCAAGGTCCTTCCGCGTGGTGTGTAGCCACGCGAGCAAACTCGTCAGACTGGGGACTGACTTTGTAGAGAGCACTTCGTTTAGGGTTGATAGGAGTTTTGTGTAACCAAATAGATAGAGATAGCATTAGGGTTTAGAAAACTAGTGATAGGCAATTCTGTGGCTTTGTGTGTGGTTTGATAGCGACTGTTACGTACTTGTAAAGAGCCAACGGCAATAAAATGTACCATTTAATTCCTCTCACACGACTTGCAAGTTTCTTGTACGGTGTGGGAGAAGTAATCTTATGATGCCTTACACATGAGTTGTTGACAGTAACATATATGTTATTTTCGTCTCTAGATTCCACCACTAGTTTTTGTATCTCTGATTTGGTTGACATGGGAAGACTATTCCGTACAATTTTATAGGATTGTTTGATATTGAGTCAAATAGAAAATCCGCCTTATTTTTCCATTTTCCTAAACCCATTATGGTAAATTATTTTTCGTTCAATTTTGTCCCACTCCCTTTGCCGAAAAAAAGGAGAACGTTTCCAAAATGACCCGGAAGATGTCTCAATTGTCGGAAAGAAAATGGTATCGTCCGCATAAGCACGCAGCTGTTGCTCACCCTTCCCTGGTATGACCGTACCCCTCAAACTATCGTCCTGTCGTATATTTTCTAGAAGTGGCTCTAGGGCGACAACGTACATTATGGGGGATAAGGACATCCCTGTCTCACAGACCTAGTAGACCTGAAATAATTGGCGAGGGTATGATTTAACTGAACCCAACTTTCTGGTTTTAAATATAAAATTTTGATCTATGTCCGAAAATAACTTCCCACGTTGCAGTGCGATAGAGTTTTGTGGAGATATCAGTGAGATATTCTGTCGAATGTTTTTTCTTGATTTAAAGAGAGAATTGAGGACTGACAGTTTTTCAAATGTGTGTAGTTGATGATGTCCCTTATGAAGTGTGTGTGTTGATGGATGTTCCGGTGTCGTACACCACATTGCTGGTCTTCATAGATGTGAGTTGCCATTACTAGTTTCAATTTATTCGTCAAAGCCATTGTTAATATCTTGTAGTCTACGTTTGAAAGCGAGATCAGTCTGTAACTCAATATCTTGTAGTCTACGCTTAAAAGCGAGATCAGTCTGTAACTCTTTAAAAGTGTCTTGTCGGTGTTGTCCTTCGGAATAAGAGTGATGTAAGACGTGTTGAAACTGGATGGGAGTTCTTGGTTGTGGAAAGATTCAAAGACCACTGTTAGTAAAAGGGGACCTAGAAGAGGAAAGAAAAACTGATAGAATTCAGCGATAATACCGTCAGGGCCAGGCGATTTGCTCCTCTGTATTCCGTGAACCGCTTGTATTATATATCTGTTAGTGTTAAATCAGTATCTAGTGTTAGTTTATGTCCCTCTGTGAGCTGTTTTGTGAATTTCATAAAATTGTCTTGTACGTGCGCCTGTGTGTTTTCCTCTGAAAAAAGGTTCTCATAATAATCTTCAAAAGCTAAGGCTATTTGTTGTGGCTCGACTTGTATATTTCCTTCCCTGTCAATTATCTGGCTTATCTGTCTGCTGCGCTGTATGTTTTGTTCTAAAGCTAGGTATTGTTTACTTGTATTCCTTGTGTTATAGTTTGTAACTTTGTTCGCAGTAAAGGCCCCTGAAATCGGTGATGTCTGTGGAGATCTAATTCTTCCTGTAATGCTATGATGTGTGGTGAATTTTTGTCTGTCTGTAGTGATAGCTTAATTGCATTTTCCAATACTTTTTCTTGTTGTAGTTTTTACTTGTATATTACTGCTGCTAGTGTTTCAGTTCTCTCTCGTATAGATTGTTTCAGTGTTTCCCAGAGTTCTCGCGCAATACCCTCTGCTATATCGCTTGTGTATGTGAGGATCAGTTTTTGTTATGCAATCTACATAGATCTGATTTTGTCAAAGTGTACTGTTAAATTTCCAATGAGGAGATTTTCTAAAATATTGTGTTATTTGTACTGTATTTATTGTTGCAACTAAAGCCTTTTGGTCTATGAAGTTCAATGTCTCCTGTAAATGCTTGACTTGTGTTATATGATGTGCTATTGGCGCGTAAATTCTATCTAATAGCGCTGCTCTGTTATGTGCATTGTTTGTGTGTGTTGTATCTGTTCTATGGGGATGCTTCTGTCTGTAGGTGTCCGTCAGCCCATGGATATCTAAAATTGTTTGCAATGTGTCTAACTTGTGTTCGTCCTCCCCTGTATTAGCTTATATGACTACTTATATGAATTAAATGAGATGCTCCCCCACCAGGGTGTGGGCGAAGCAGGGCCGGGTCAGCTAGTATTATATAAGGAAACTAAAAGTGTTATTCTTTAAATTATAATATCTGACGGCAATATTAGGTTTCTTATTTCTTAAGGAAACTGAAGATATTTGTAAGTGAGTTAATGATATTATTCTAGGTATATAATTTCCTTGTTTAAATTCTAGTAATCTCCCATCCATCAATGTTAGATGTTTATGTCCCCTACTTATTGGTTATCTAGGTGTTTTTCCTTTAGATATCTAGCAATTCCGCAGAATGCTTGAACATAAGTATTAAAAAGTGTAGTGATCAATCAAGGCATTACTGTCATGTTATTATATTTTAAATATTATCTATACATACGTAATTGCAGCAGCATATGGCAGAGAGAGAGAGAGAGAGAGAGAGAGAGAGAGAGAGAGAGAGAGAGAGAGAGAGAGAGAGAGAGAGAGAGAGAGCAGTGTTGCCATCTCCCTTTGATGAAAAAGCACCAAAATCGACCCCAAAAAGCACCAAATTTTTTTTGAAAAGCACCAACTGTTTTTATTACAAATGTAACAACGTAGCACATTATAATTTATTATTATCACTTCATATTACAATGAAGTTTATTCCAGATCCGCCAAATCCCAATCAGAACTACTCTCGAGCCAAAAAAAGCACTAAATTGCAATAATATTGTTTTGAGGAAAGCACAAAACAGCACTGGCGGTATTCATTCAAAATGTTGTATAGGAGCACATTCTAATTTATTATTGTCACTGAATATTAAAATGAAGTTTATTCCAGATCTGCCAAATCCCTGTAAGACAACTCCACTTCAGTTTCTGTAGCTACTTCCTGCTGTGTTTGCTCCTGCGATGATGATGAGGAGGCGGATGATTGAAAGAAACGTGTATATGCCTCCTGTGATCCAATTTTTCGTAGAATATCCTTAGGTAGTTTATAATCATGACAGCATTTGACATATCTTTTCATTCCATATCTAATAGTCAAAACAGCTGTCAAACTCTTGATGCTCAGTCTGTTCCGCAATTTTGATTTTATAACTCCCATCTGACTGAAAATACGCTCCAGGTCCGCATTAGAATGAGGTAAAATGAGCTCAGATAAAGCTAAATCTGTAAGATCTTGGAAAGGATTTTCACCGGTGGCATCCCTGTATGAGGCTATTTC
Organism: Cepaea nemoralis; assembly: GCA_014155875.1. Lineage (NCBI taxonomy): Eukaryota > Metazoa > Mollusca > Gastropoda > Stylommatophora > Helicidae > Cepaea > Cepaea nemoralis. Next base: position 316,260 of record JACEFZ010021714.1, on the reverse strand, counting down.
TGACCACAGTCCAAGTATGTCAGAGGTCTGTGTCCACTGCATATGATGAAGTTTTCTTCACTGGAAATCGATGCGGGTGAGAGTAGCTGCATTTTCAACAAACATTTTAGCAAGATCCAATATACAGGGCTTCATTGGCTGTAGACATTCACTTCCACTAAGACATGACATGGACTGCAACACTCGGACGTTATCGGGCAAACGTAAAAGCAGCTGTGTCAACAGCTCTGTTAAAAACTGGATGCACCTTCCACGAATTTCTTTCTCATCAGGAACCTGGTAGCCTGCTATTTCTGTCTCAAACTCATAACCTAGATTGGGATTAGGATCTAAATAATCTTGAATAGCATCACTTTCTGTTATTTTTTTCCCAGGAATAGCAATCTTTGAACTGATAGAATCAGTAAGTTGGACAAGATCGCTGAGTAGTTTTGTTGGATCCTGTATCTTCTTCGAATTTCTTATTCACACTTTGAACTTCTCCGAGAATATGCTTGAGAAATATGAGATATACATAGTTTTTCACGTCGCTAAACATAGAATTTATAAGTTCTGCTGTATAACAGTGCTCGTTGACTCTTGCTATATTAAAATGAGTTCTGAGCTCGACTCACTTCAGCAATATTCTAACAATGGCAGATTGAATGGACATCCATCGTGTCTGGCTTAATTAAACAACCTTCAGTGGATGTTGTCCATCATTTATTGAAGCAAAAAGCTTCCCTGCACTTTGCTTGACGAAGAAGTGAGTGAGAAAATCAGTTATATGTTTCTCTAATCATGAACTCTATGTTCCTGGGCAGACAGCAGCTGCAGCCTATGAGACTGCCAGCTGAAGGGAACGACATACACACCTAACTAGTACCAGATGAAGAACTTCGGATTTTAATTTAGTATATACTCCATTGTTTACACCTGTCATGACAGATGCATTGTCAGTGGCGAGTGCAACTAGTCTTTGCAACTCAAGTCCATTCTTGTTTAAACAATCTTTTGACTCATTGCATATTGCCTGCGAGTTGCAGTCACTCACTTCAACTAAATCCTATTAAAGGGAGTTAAATTATGTGAATATTGCACGGTAATGTACTAAGACTGTTTTACTCCCTCGGTTCTATTCAAAATTAGCTTTTTAGAGTCCCCAAAATGAATTTTTAAAGTAATGTTTACACACCCCAAAAAGCACTAAAAAGCACCCAAAAAAATCGTGAAGCACCAAATTAACGCGGCCGCGCTAAATGCAAAATTTTGGCAATAAATTACTTGAAAAAGCACTAACTTTAGTGCGAAAAGCGTCAAAATGGCAACAGAGAGAGAGAGAGAGAGAGAGAGAGAGAGAGAGAGAGAGAGAGAGAGAGAGAGAGAGAGAGAGAGAGAGAGAGAGAGAGAGAGAGAGAGAACAATTTCTTCATAATGAATGAAATATACAAACATAAATGACATTTCCTCTAAATATAATATTTGTATACATAAACCCCATAAACTTGCACGGCCTTTCGCCAGTGCTAAAATAAGTGCATGCAGGCCTTGACAGTGCCAGACCAGGTGTTGTCCTGCTCACTTCGCCTATTAATCGTCATCTCTCCCACTCCAATAACCTAGGCCATAGCCACCAGTCACACCACTCACCTTCTCGTTGCTACTTCGGCGTTGAAATCCCCGAGGATGACAGTCATTTCAAAATTGTTACACTGGATCCTCGGCAATGTCTAATTCGTTATATCATTCAAGAAGCCCTGGGCAATGAAACGTGAGGCGAAGAAATTCATTGGTACTGAGAATCTTTCCCATTTACTGAACCCTTGCCTTCTACAAATCCACATTGTTATTGTATTATTTATATATCCATTACACTTGATAGCTGTCTCCCTGGCGAAGGGAGTTAACGACGCTGTTCGTTATTCCCGTATACTCTCGTAAAAAGCACAGCTGCGCGAGATTCGGCAGCGGATCGCGTCGCATTGGTTACTTACCAATGTATGTGAGCCGTCGTTCAGAAAGCAATGGCAAACTACTGAACGTAAACATTGCCAAGACATCAACAGCAGCTGAAAAATGCTGGTGTTGACTGCAAAGTCCTGTTAAGGATATGCCCAAAAAAAGTTATAATTGATACCCCTGGTGTGTTTTTTACTCTCCACCAGAATGGTTTATGTTATATTCCTTGGAAATTATAAATATATAACATGTTAAATTCAGTCTTCTAATTTCTATGTAAATGTAAATGGTATCAAAGTTTGGATGGGCGTGGTTAATTTTTCTTCAATTTTGTGTGGCCCTAAAAAATGTTTTTCTTCTCAATCACATTTAATTTTATTTTTAAAAGTATAACGGTTTCACTGAAGCTTTCTACTTCGAGTATTCTTACTCGCTTTTGCTTTATGAAAATGGTGCATCGTGTATGTACCTACACTATTTTCCATACATTAAACATCCGAACAAGCATCCTAGTTTACAAAGTCAAAGTAGGTATATATGGTGTTTGCTTGAGCGCGCCGACTAGAGGGACAGAGAGAGCTAGCAAAGACTATGTCAGTTGCATTGGGTAACAATCCAAAGTACTGAATATTAAGTATATTTGACCTTTTACAGGCCTGACAAAAATTACATATAGAGATAGATGACCATGTGTGCGTACAAGGACCCAAATCATTTAATAAACCTATCATAATAGTTAGAAAAACGGTTTATAAAATTTTCATATTTATAAAATAAGGTTTTTAATATTACACAACCTGAAAGCAGCTTAAAATTTGCATCTAATTTTATGCTATGTGAATCGGTCGCTGATATCCATAACAGATATGTATATAAGAATATGATAAATACAACAATTATTTAAATCATATACTACTTTTAGGATACTTCAAGTAATGTCCCTTGAAAAGACGGTTATGTCGTTATGTTCCTTTCCATTATTTTATTTATGTGTTTTCCGTTTAATTTGGTTTCATTTCGTACAAAACATTGTGTATTTACATGGTGCTTTGTATGTTTTCCTTTACATTTGCAAATGTAACAAGACCCCAGACGTCAAATGCAGCAAGATTCTCTAAATGTATGTGTAATGTATGTATCATTCTGGAACGGCAAATGTAGCGATGTTTGAATTCATATCGATAAACTGTTGTTTTCGGGAATTGCAATTTTAAAGAAACACTTATAGTATCCTTTAGAATAACACAACTGAATCCTAGTAAATTCTTCAGTTCAGTAGATGGACGGAGTGAATGTGTAATGTGAAATAAGTTTTTTTTATATGCGTTTGCCCAAAGTGCATGGATTCTTTTTAATTTTTAATTTTTGTTTTTAAATAAGGGCTCGCGGTGTCCCATGGGGTCAGGGCCGCAACATCAGGACCCACGTTCTGTGTGTCATTCGCATGACCGCCTCTGCTGGTTGTCCAGATGTTGAATGAAAGAATGAATGCGAGGAAATAGAGAAGAAGGGCAGAATGTCAGACGGGCCTGCGTGCCCAGGTCTAAACCCTTTGAAAATAAAGATTCGTTCGTTCGTTCGTTCGTTCGTTCGTTCGTTCGTTCGTTCGTTTGTTCTTTCATTGTCCTGGCTACATCAAGTTTAAACAAATATAAATAAACGTTTATTTGGTTTAAAACAGTTTGTATTTACAAGGTGCGTTGTGTGTGTCTGAGTGTGCGCGCGCGCGTGGGCGTGTGTGTAGTTGTGTGTACATGTGTGTGTGTGTGTGTGTGTGTGTGTGTGTTTTACATTGGCGAATACAATATGCACATTCATATACAGATGATAATATTACATTCATGGCATGGTGTAATTACCTGCACTTTACTTGTTGATGTTGATGGTGTGGTAATCATTTGCTCTCACAGCATACTGAAATCTTTCAATAGAAATTCTTTCATACTCAAAGCATTCTCATTCACACTTAATTTTATTTAAACAAGTATAACGGTATCACTGAATCTTTCTACTTCAAATATTCTCATTCACTTTTGCTTTCTGAAAATGGTACATCTTGCATGTACCTACAATATTCTCCATACATTAAACATTCCAACAAGCATCCCAGGTTACAAAGTCAATTGCAAATCAGGTATATATGGCGTTTCACTGAGCGCGCAGGCTAGAGGGAACAGAGAGAGCTAACAAAGACTAAGTCAGCTGCATTGGGGTAACAATCCAAAGTGCTGAATATTAAGTATATTTGACCTTTTACAGGCCGAACATAATTTTTTTATAACTTTTATTACGTGGGTCTGTGACATATTTCATACAAAGCAAAGTATATTTACAAGGTGTAATGCGTGTTTCTTTTGTTTGTTTATATTACAGAGCCGTTTGTTAGTGTTAAGTGTAACATGCGTTAATAAAACAAATACATACATTTATGATAATATGACATTTATGGCACAGTGCATGCAAATGCACATTCCTTGGTTCATTTCCACCTCCACAAGTGGAATGCGTGTACACCTGTCCATCTCTCTCTCTCTCTCTCTCTCTCTCTCTCTCTCTCTCTCTCTCTCTCTCTCTCTCTCTCTCTCACTCACTCTCTCTCTCTTTCTCTCTCTTTCTCTCTCTTTCTCTCTCTATCTATCTCTCTCTTTCTCACATGCACACACACACACGCTCGCACGCACGCACGCACGCACACAGACACACACACACACATTCTGTCTTAATCTATCTCGTGCTTTCTGGGGATAGCAGTACATTAATTGCCGTGAGCTTGGGCAATAATCTTTACATTATCATTCCCATTTTCCTAATTGCAAGAGAAAATGAAATTAAACAAAGGTTACACATTTCAGTCAGGAAAAATAGTAGATAGTTTGTATTTGAACATTAGTAAAAAAAAAAAAAAAATAAGTTTCTGTTGATTGTAAGAGAGTTGAACCTTGCCTTGATTCTGCAAATCCACACTACTTTTCTGTATTCTACTAGTGATTGAAGTAGTTTTATGTGTTATCGTTGGATGTTTTAGGAAGAGTGTTAAGAAAGATTGCCTTGTAAATGTCTGTTTGTTTCCCTGTGTGTGTTTGTATTAGTTGTTGTAGAGTTTCCACTGCATCTGTGACTGTTTGACATGTGTATAATATGTGTTCTTCTGTCTCTTGTGTGTTGTTACTGCATAGTTGGCATTTTCCTATTTGTCTGGATCTGAAAGCTACTTTGAGTATTATGGGAGTCATAATAAAACCAGACTGTAAGTGATTTCTATCGCCTTAGATGTGATCTGTTTGTTGTGTAAGTTGGAAAAGGTGGATGTGTAGTCTGACAGGAAATATTTTTGTCCTCTTTTGATTCTCAGTTTAAGTGATGGTGCTTGTTTACTAACTAATTGTTTGTATATAGTATTATGGGAGTCATAATGAAAACCAGACTGTAAGTGATTTCTTTCGCCTTAGATGTGATCTGTTTGTTGTGTAAGTTGGAAAAGGTGGATGTGTAGTCTGACAGGAAATATTTTTGTCCTCTTTTGATTCTCAGTTTAAGTGATGGTGCTTGTTTACTAACTAATTGTTTGTATATTTCTCGTGTTGTTTCGTGTATTAAATGTTTATGTCCTTATATTGCCTGTATACAAGTGTGATAGAAAGTTGGCAGTATGCCCTGATAATTGGCTGCTGCATTGTTTAGTTTTGTGAGATGTTTTATTGTGTGTGCTGTATAATATAATGCTGATCTATGATGTTCTGGATGTCTGATAATATTGCCTATGTGGCTGATTCTAAGTGCTTGTACTTTTGTTTATATGTCCTCAAGTGCTATTCTCCTTGTTTCTTGTACTGTATGAGAGTTTTATGCTGTATGCTGTGTATTGTCTTACTAAATATGAAATGTCTTATCTTTTTATTTATGCCTGTGATTGTTCGTTTTGGAGGGTTTAACACTGTCACTAAGTATATTATTTTTGGTATGATGTATGTGTTAACTACCAAATATTGTTGCTGTTTTGTATTTATACCTGTGTAGTATGTCTGTGATCTGTTGTGTTAGTTGTAGTCATGTTTCTTTGTGTGTTGTTCTGGGGTCACATGGAAATGTGATCCCATACAGTTTCATATTTTGTGTATGTGTTAGGTCTGGAGGGAAATCAGATTTTTGTTTCCACTTTCCCAGGCCCATAATTTGTGATTTGTGCATATTAATTTTGGCTCCACTGCCTTTCCCAAAGTGGGAGAAAGTGTGCAGTATGTTTCTGATGGATGCGTTGCTTGTAGGGAAGAATGCAGTATCGTCTGCGTAAGCAATGACCTTTTGCTCTCCTATTCCCTGTATGAAACTGCCTTTAATACTGGTATCTTGTCTGATCTTTTCAAATAATGGCTCTAGTGTATACATTCGGGTCTCTCGTAGCATGTATGGCGATTGCTTTAACTACCCCTTTCTTCATTGCCGCTGGAATTGATTGATTGATTGATTGATTGATTGATTGATTGATTGATTGATTTAGGAACCGACATCACAGCATTCGGGGCATTCCCATAAGCGCTCCGTCCCCATCCTCAGAAGCCAGTGAAGAGTTCCAACCCCAATAGTACCAGTAGCAATCTGATTATATGTGCGTCTCGCCTTTCCTCTAAGCGTCGAGCATCGGCCAGATCCCCTCGTCACTCCTCGCTGTCGCACTCTTGCCAGACCATGGTGATCCATTTGCTTCTCCGATGTGTACACGTGCTCCCACAAGGCCGCAACCACGTCTGCCGCTGGGATTCAATGCAAAGTAGATTTTTGCCGTTCTTTGTCTACATGCTCCAGACAAATATTGATGTTCGAATTGGGTAGTTGTAATTGTATCCGGTGTAGCGTATTGTACTGTTTAACATGCTTGAACATAAGTATTAAAACGTGTAGTGATCAATCAAGGCATTACTATCATGTTACTATATTTTATACCTTGTTGAGCTTGACTCTAGTCCGACTTTGTGAAGACACATGAAGGGTGTAGCATAGGTGGGAGCGCAAGCGCAATTGAAATACCACTACTTTTATCGTTTCTTTACTTATTCAGTCAACGGTAGAGATTTGCCCGCAACAGACGAGCAATATCTCCGGCGATATCTCTGGCGGGCCTATTCCCGGTGGTCGCGGGATCCGCAGAAGTCAGGCGGGGAGTCTGACGGTAGTACACCCTTTACACAGGCCCGGACACTTGTGTTTGATAGATGTACCAGATGTTGTCCAGGCGCGTACGAAGCCCTCTCCAGTGGGTCTTGGCTGAATGCCTCTAAGTCAGGTCTCTTGGGTTCCAGGGTCTGGCCCCCCACTCGCCACCTGCTCGTGGAGGCGAGGTCTCGGAGGTTTGACACTGCTACCGCCAGCGTCTGCAGCCTCCCATGTGCCAGACGTATTGGTTACCCATTCCTCTTTAAATACACAGGGCTAGGCCGAGAGAGGGAACATGTCGTTTGGGCACCACATGTTTCTCTAAAGCTCTCCTCAGGCATTGTGATGGAATTTTGGCCACATTCCAACTCACATACTTTGGTCTGTCAAGATTGCAAGGTGCCACTCATTATATTTTATATATTCTCTATGCAAACGTAATTGCGCCATCATTTGGCAGAGAGAGAGAGAGAGAGAGAGAGAGAGAGAGAGAGAGAGAGAGAGAGACAGACAGACAGACAGACAGACAGACAGAGAGAGACAGAGAGAGAGAGAGAGCGAGAGAGAGAGCGAGAGAGAGAGAGAGAGAGAGAGAGAGAGAGAGAGAGAGAGCAAAATGAATTAAATATACAAGCATAAATGACATTTTATTATGTACATTTATTATGTACAAAAACAGTATCTTTTTACATTTGAGATACAACATATACATTCATACGCATGTGACAACATTATGTTCATGGCATGGTTTTTTTTGTGTTGTTGTTGCATATCCCTAACAGGACGTTGCAATCAACACTAGCATTTTTCAGCTGCTGTTGATGTACTAGAGAAGCTTTACGTTCAGTAGTTTGCCATTGCTTTATGAACGACCGGCTCACAGATCCCCGTAAGTTACCAGCGCGGCGTGAACCGCTGCCGATTCTCACAGCTGCTGTTTTCCCCAAGTGGATAATTAAGATTACGAACAATGTCGTTAACCGTTTGGCCAGGGAGACCGGCATGGTGTAACTACCTGCATATTACCTGCTGACGATGATGGTTGAGTGATCGTTTGCTCCCATGCATACCAAATCATTTAATATAAACCCTTTAATAGAATTTAATTAAATTTCCTTGCACTGCTCGTTTAACCATCGTTCTTTTGCCTTCACACAATTATTTCTTTTTTTTTAAATTTATTTATCTCGTTATTTTCTTGTGAATAATTTTTACTGTTTTCTTTTGGCCATCAACTTTAAGATTTCTTCAGTTATCCGGTAATATTTCTTTGCTCTTTTTATGAATGGATTACCTTAACATTTCTCATTGTTCTTTTATATTCTGTATTTTAGCTATTGCGTTGTACCTATTTTTCACAAGCACTCTGTATTGTTCTTTAATTTCTTCATCTGTCTTCAAAACCTCTTTATTAAGTCTCATGTTCTTAACCACTTTGTTTTTTCTCTTCAGTCTTCTTTTCTTATTCCACATAGTGGTACATGACCGCTATTACATTCAATAACCGGGATTGTCTTTATATTTAATTAACGAATTTCGAAACCTTTTATCACTAAGTATGCAGTCAATTTGGTTGAGTGTTTTCTTATCAGGACTTTTCCATGTGTAAATTCGTCGTTTATGATGATTTAACCAGGTGTTCTGAATTAGCATATCACTGACATTTGCCCATTCCATTAATTGCACTCCTCTTTCATTGTTCGGCCTCTGTGGCTAAGGGCTTGCGAACGCTGTTTGTGAGCCCGTATACCTGGGTTCGAATCACGGCGGTGCTGGTTTTTTCGAAAAAAGGTATAGGGGCCGGTCGTTCAGAAAGCAATGGCAAACTACTGAACGTAACACTTGCCTAGTACATCAACAGCAGCTGAAAATGCTGGTGTTGACTGCAACGTCCCGTAAGGGATACGCAACAAAAAATTTTTTTTTTTCCATTTTTATATAAACCATAATTCCCAACTACATCCTCCATTTTTCGTTTTCCTACTTTTGCATTAAAATCACCAAGTATTATTTTTATATCCTGTTGTTTAATATGAGACATCACCATGTCTACTTCATCGTAAAAATGTTGTATTTCTTCATCACTACTGCTTGTTGTTGGTGCGTATACTTGTACATTATTTATATCTATTGGCTTGCCTTTTAATTTGACCATAATAACTCTATCTGAAATACACCAGTAACCAGTAAGTGATTTGGCTTTTTGTTTATCAAATAGCTAGCCCTTCTCCTTGTTCATGCTTATCCCCTCAAGTAAACATGATGAACTGATTAAAATGTTGGAAGATATCAACATTGATGGGAAAGATTTAAGAATAATAAAGAATATTTACTGGAATCAAGTAGCAGCAATTAAAATGGGAAATAAAGAGGGTAGTTATGAACAGATAAAGATGGGAGTACGACAGGGGTGTGTTTGTCACCAGATCTCTTCTCCCTATATAGCGAAGTAATAATGAGAGAGATCAGAGACACTTCAGAATACTAACTGGAGGTAATGATATAAATAATACACGCTTTGTAGATGACACAGCATTGGTGGCAGATAATTCAACCGACCTACGACAAAACAATGTTTTCCCGTAGTGAATTTGAACAACGAAAACACAAACAATAGATTGCATGATTTATTGCCTGGCATATTTCGCTGCATCTCGTCAGATACATACTGCAGAATTCACACAACATAAAGTAAATTAACTAGATAAATCCTTCAAGCTGAAATATACACATGTTCGCGCAGTAATGTCAATTGTCTAGCACGGCAATTTTAAGCTGACTGACATGTCTTTCTGTTAGCACAAATCTGGCTTGCATTGACTGATCATTATTGCTTCTACAAACTTTAACAAGCGAGTATTTTGCAGTACGTACCTGACGAGATGCAGCGAAATATGCAAGGCCATAAATTGTGCAATCTATTGTTTGTGTCTTCAATATTCAAAGACCTACAACAATTTCTGGACATTGTAGTAACAGAAAGTGCAAAGAAAGTACTATCCTTGAATATCAAGAAAACAGTAACAATTGTGATATCAAAGAAAATGGTGACACCAAAATGTGCCATAGAAATAGAAGGAAAAATTCTTAACGAAGAGGATAATTTTAAATACCTAGGGGCATTTAAACATCAGATGGAAGATGTACAACAGAGTTTAAGAGCAGAATAGGGCAAGCAAGAGCCGCATTTCAAAAATGAAGAGTATCTTATGCAATAAGTCACTGTCACTGAATGTAAGAAAGGGAGTGCTGAAATGCTATGTAGAACTAGTTTTGTTGTATGGCAGTGAATCTTGGAATGTAAATGAACAAATTAAGAAGAAATTAGAAGAAACAGAGATGTGGTTCCTGAGACGAATGTTGCGAATTCCTTGGACTGTCAGAGTAACTAAAAACAACTGCCTGAGACAGGCTAATGAGACTAGAACATTATATAGGACAATAAGAAAGAGACAAAAGCTTTCTTCGGTCATGTGATGAGAAAGGCATTGGAGAACATCGTGACAACTGGAAAGATCGAGGGAAAAGAGCCAGACCAAGAGAAATGATGTTGGATGGATTGAGGCGGTGGCATGGAGGAATATCAGCAGCAGAGTTGATCCAGAACACCAAAGACCGAGATCTGTGGAGAGCCATGAACGTCTACGCCAGCTGGCAGGGCACTTGATGATAATGATGATCCCTCAAGAATAAATTATTGTGTGTTTGTCGTTATAACTTTGCCTGATCCTTTCCAGCTCATCTCACTTATGTCTCAATTCAATGCTTTCCATTTCACTTATAACATTGTGCAACTTTCCAAGCTCATATAACGTTCTAATATTCCATGTACCTATTTTTAATGTTTTCGTTTTCATTAAGATGTTGCATTCAGTTTCTGGATGACAATTTGGTGTCCCCTATGGCTCATGACTGTCCCTACCAGACGAGGATGTCCTAAGACTGCCAATGACGTCATTTACTGCCGTTGAAATGGTTTAGTCATGAAGTCTTAAGTAGATAATGTGTGTGTGTGTGTGTGTGTGTGTGTGTGTGTGTGTGTGTGTGTGTGTGTGTGTGTGTGTGTGTGTGTGTGTGTGTGTGTGTGTGTGTGTGTGTGTGTGCCTTGTACACTGTGAGACCGTTAGAGTCAAACGTTATCTACACAATATGCACATGCAATCAGCACCCACATCTTGCACCTGGGGTTTCAGGTACAATGTAATTCCTATCAGTAAAGACCCCTTCTACAATTCCAAGATTCATTAGACATACGGCGCTAGTCCCATATTTGTATAGATCAATCGGCAACCAGCGAATGGTGTGGTTAGTATCGCCCCGACCGTTTTTGCTTACCAAGTGAGTGTGGGCATGTGCATGAATGCTTGTATATCTATTAAACTACTCCGTTTATCTACAGAATGGTCAAACAGTGTGTGTGCCTATGTGTGTGTGTGTGTGTGAGTGTGTGTGTGTGTGTGTGTGTGTGTGTGTGTGTGTGTGTGTCCGTGTATATCTACTGACCTGCTCGTTTTATCTACAGATTGGGCGTACAGAGATTGTAGAAAACACACTCAATCCTCAATTCGCCGAGCCCATCCGAGTCAGGTACAACTTTGGGGACATTCAGAGAGTCATCATCAAAGTCTACGATGTGGACCGCGCCTCTGGGTTGCCAAAGGAGGACAATCTGATTGGTCATATGGAGTGCACTCTGGGCCAGGTGCGTATTTCTACCCACAGGCTCTCGTTGTGCGGCTCTTTCACTGTTGCTGGCTACTCATCGCCAGGGACAGAATGTTTGTTTATTTCAGTTATCAGTTATCAGTTATCAGTTGGGGTATCTTTATTGCACTCCGGACATGCCCATAGGTGCTCAGATCCTCCCCCCATCATATGCATCAGTGTCTGTTGGCTGCTTGTAGCGAGCTCTGATACGATGTTGCTCGCGACCTTGACTTTGAGGCTCGTGGATCGATCATACTTGTTGCTGGCAATTTGATATGCATGTTTATGGCTTGGGGTTTTGATTGCAGCGCTCAGACACATATATGTTTCTTTAGTGTGTCATAAATGTTCTATGAGCACCGGTGCTGCATAATTCACAACAGCTAACTTTTTAAGCCAGCTCAACGCAACTCCGTCGAACAACAGAACACAATTCGAATTTACACCTTCTTTTTGACTACAGGTATTTGGCAATACACAATGTCATTTATACCACATCACAGTTACTTTTATGTGATACCCAGAGTCTACAATAACTTTACAACAATAACTACACAACCTAACCACATATGTAGCAGCACATTTCGTGGCCGTGCTACGGAGCCAAGAACCACGTCTTAACTCGACGGTGGCTAAGCCCAACTGATTGTCTGCAGGAGACATTGTCGCCTGCCCAGCAACCCGCCTCGCTATTTCCATGCAAGGCATGATTATCAATCTTCTCATCTTCACGTCGGACTGCGTAAAGCTGTAGGCTGTCTGTACCGAGTGGCCCATGACCTGACCAAGGTCCATGTCACTCATGTGTCCTTTCTTTCTACAGTTCTTTGTTGACAACAGCTGCAGAATCTGATGCTCACAGTAAATGGTAGTCGTTAGTTGGTGGCGGTTCCAACTTCACGGCAAAGGGTCACCTCATAATGCTCCGTTTAACGTGGATGGAAACGGCAGTCATTAGAAACCAGCAGTTGCACATGCATTACTACATTCAGCAAAACCAGCTAATTCAGCAACTGACCGTCCACCATTTTCTGAATATGTAGTTCACAATACAAACAACCGCATCTGTAAATGTTATGCTGTTTTTTATTTCTTTCTTCTATAACAACGCCCCTTGGGCATTCCGTGTGTATATATTTAACGTTAGGTATTAAGTTTTCTTGTGACTTTCACAAATCACATAGTGCTATGAAATCTCATGGTGTGGTCACGACAACAACAGAAGTTTCACCTAGCTGTGGATTTGATCCCAGGACCACCAAGTCGGTATTTGAGGGCATTATTTCATGAGCTAGAGAGGCCCGTTGTAACATGGCATGTGAAATAAATTTGCTTAAACGTTTACATATTGTTATGGAAGCGAGCGTCTAGCGACTGCACTACCGAAGCTATAACAACAGTTCGCACACCCCTATAGACATAAAAATAAGTTATCTATATTTTGAAGAAATCTGCAAGGATAAATTGTGAATAATAGAACTATTGGCCACTTCTCTGTTGGGGTGTCATATTTTAACTCCAGACATGTCCATATATGCTCTGATCCTCTCCCCAACATATGTATCAGCATCTGGCGGCTAGTAGTGCAAGTTGTGGTTGTTGATGCCCCCCCCCCACCCACCATTCTTCCGATGTGCCTCTCATTTTGGCCGTGGCAATTCTTACTTCTTAGTCTCTCATACTGTACGAAGGTGTTGTTTCATTGGCGTCAAAGTTCTCCGCTCTCGACCTCTCAGGGTTTTAATAACATCGGCGCGTTCCATTGGCTGGCCATATGCAGGGAATGCATGGTGGATCTACGGACACCAGACCCCTGCAGCGATTCAATCCACTATCTGCGTACAGAACCCGTTTAGAACTTAGGTCAATTAGTGTCAGCAGGTATGTAACATATTATTAAGAATGGTCATGAAAGGAATGCGTAACAATTTAAGGTCTGGAATAGGACAGCTACACTGTGGAAAAGTCCAGGGAACATGCACAAACAATGCTACATACATCGTAAGAACATTAACTGAGTGGGTGATTGTAAAGTCTCACTACACTTTATAAGTAGAATAAATTTGAAAAATGAAGTACATAATGTCATAAAAACATGTGCTCCGCAGTCCACCGTGAAGCAAAATGCAGTGAATGGCTGTCGTCTGCTGGAGTAATTCTTTGCACTCCAGACAGAATGGTGTTATCAACATAAAAAAAGCATTTTTGTTTCTTCAAAATTTGTTCTACTTACAAAGTGTAGTGATACTTTACAACCACCCTGATCCTTAATAAAGTTGTGAGTTTCAATAATGATGACTCAAACAATATATCTCACAATTTATCTACAGGCATTTGTCGTTGTATCTGTCACCTGTCGTCCCTGGGGGGAAGTGGAATCAACAAGCACACTTTTTTAATTCCCTATCATCAGCGTCTGCCCTCCCTTTGTCTACACACCCCCTTTCAGTCTCTGGATCACTATCTCTCTCACTTCTTACCCTAAGACAATACCCCTTTTCAGATTCCTCCAGAACATACCCACACAACTCTGGCTTCTAACAAATGATAAAATAATTTAATACAGAAAAGTGTCACGTGTGTGCAATGTATGTGTATAGAATTCTGTGGTATAGTCTATCGTGTATGTGAGATACAACCAGTCAGTTCAGGATCAGAGTCAACTTTCATCATCGTGCTCCGGCCATACAACTGCACAACATCACAAGATCAGAGGGAGTTCACCAGATGAAGCGTCTCTCCGGTCAGTTGTCGATTTTCTCTCAGTTAATCGTGTATAGTTTGGATGCTTGGTCACCAATGTGTGATTTGGTTAATTACTGTCCATTAGTTCGAAACACACGGTGAAACATATATCCAATACAATCCAGTGACGTAAGAACATAAGCACTGGTCTAGTAACATCTCTACAAAACACTACTGTCATTCGATCTACTAAATGTTTCCTGTCTTTTCGGAAAATGTTACTCAGTTATCTTCTTCACCATCCTATGACTCTCCTTGTAAATGTCATATGTTAATAACTCAGTTGGTTTAGGGAATACAACCACTGACAAGGCACTCTCGCCATGATTTACTATCTATACTCAGATGAGAACACGAGGTGTTGGACCTTCCTTGTGGAACAGGGTCCAATTGTCGAGGTCAGTTAGCAACTGCACCAGGTTACTGCCATTTTCCTCATCTCTGAGTTGTAGGTAATTTCTCTGATCTAGTAGAACCTGTCGAAGAGAGAACACCCGGTGAGAGAAACCCGATTCAGACCTATTATATGTGAGTGTAGGCCGAAGGCCGTACTCAGACATTAATATCTAGATCCTCATAGAACTAAACTCTGGCATAAGACAGAGGAGTTCATCACATTGGTCTGAGACGTGGTAAGAGAAGGAAAGACTAAAGGAAAAGCACAGAAACCCCAGTAGACCCCCCTACCGGAATATCCTACCATTGACATTTCCTTTATCCCCCCAGCCATCCCAAATCTCACTGAATATCATCCCACGACATTAGCGTTAACCTGCCGAGTGAAACGATATATCACTCGACCTAGTTTAAGCTACGCATCAGCCCGCTGCGGCCGACGCTCCTAGAATAGGTTCACACAACGCACCATCACTGTGCTAGATTCCTAATCTCTTCATTAATATACTACCTTATGTGAACAATTTCCTTCTCCTGAATCGAAACTACGAATTCACACTAAGGAGAAATGTCTATTGACTTCCATCAATATTGTACACTGCAGTTTCTTTTCTTGCTCAGACGAGAATTTTTTTAAAAATCCCTCACTCCGTTTCACAAACTCTGGCACACTGATCGTAATTTAGTTATTTTCAGGCCGCCGAGAATTTTGCCAGAATGACGTCACTGACTTGGCCGGCAACCAAGTTAAGACGGCTCTCTCTCTCTCTCTCTCTCTCTCTCTCTCTCTCTCTCTCTCTCTCTCTCTCTCTCTCTCTCTCTCTCTCTCTCTCTCTCTCTCTCTCTCTCATCTTTAGATCTGGCTAAAAAATCATACCGACGAGTCTCCCTTGATCCGGGGAAAATCTCAAAGAATCCTGGCCGTGTTTGATCCGGAAAAGCTTTTCTACAACAAAGGGCTGTGGCGCCTAGCGACGGCTGTTTTGGGCGCTTCATCAATCTGGATCGGCATCTCCAGTAATTCCGTGACAGTATCTCGCCTGATGCTTACCATAGATATGCATTATTTACGAGTATATGGTAATTAAACAATAACCCTCTTTAGAACCAGTTCCATTATGTGGCTGCGAACCTTAGTAAGCAAACGAAAAATATCCCTTTAGGATTTGGAGACATGGTTTGTAGAAAAATACTCAACATTTCACGGACAGCCAAAACGAGGGTGGCTAAGTGGTAAAGCTAACTTACCATAAACATCAGAAAGAGACATTCTTCATTCTTTAGTCATATTATGAGAAGACAGAAACTGTAACATGTTGTGAC
>JACEFZ010021714.1:82500-297500 GCA_014155875.1 Cepaea nemoralis | reverse complement strand
AGAGTGCTGTTAAGTCATCGCTTTTCATGGGTATTACTTCAGAAATGGAATCACTAGCACAAACAAACATTCACTGCTGGAATATAATTTTCTTGGCGTCCGTGACGACAATTTGTCTTCAGTGGTATTGTGGGAAACGAACAGGCTGACAGATTAGCTGGGTCTGCATCACCTGGTAGGGTACTGGTTCATGGTAAGGCAGATGTGGCGGGGTCCTTTGGGGTTGTGTGTATAGTGTGGAAGAACCGATAGATTATCACGGCCTGGAGAGAATGGTGCTGCAGGGAATGAGCAGAGAATCTGTCCGAGGATCAGGACTCAAAGGAAAGCCAGCAGACACATAATCAGACTGCTACTGGTACCATTAGTATTGGGGCTCTTCGCTGGCTATTGAAGATGAAGATGATGTACGTATGGGAATGTCCCGAGTGCTGTGATGTCGATTCTTGACTCATCTTAACTCTCCAATGTAAGACATGAATTAGAAACACAGTTCAAATAAACGCTTGCGGTCTAACGACAAATAGTACATTTTTGAATACATGAATATGCGACCCGACATTCAATACATTGTTCAAGCATCGCATACAATGTATTGGTCGGCACTCATAGAGGTAAAATGTATAGATTATAGCACACTCGACAATATAAAGATTCATCAGTGTGTCAGGCATTGAGCATTTTAAATATTTGTTAGTCTTTTACAGTAAGAAATTAGATAATTTGTTCAAGTAACTTTAACGTTTTAGTCTTTATCCTTAAAATGTTATGAGTTAATACAAGACCGAAGCACTAATAAGCTAATTAATCAGTCTTTGCTATCCCAAAATCAACAACCTGTTAGAACCGAGCAGTATGTAAACATTGGCATTACCCAGATAAACTTGGACTGGAAAGGACTTCAGGACAGTTACGTTTCAACTTAAAGAGATTCTGTTGTGGAGGGTTTTTATTGCGTCCAGTGGTCACTGAATATATCCACCTCTCCCCCTCCCACCATGTCTGTGAAATCTGGTTGATGATGAAATTTCGGATTAAAGAGTATAAAAGGCAAGAGAATCGACTTCATTGCACAGGTTTTTGTCCCATGTGGCCCCGTCTCTATTCGGAAGGGTGCCCCGTCGAAAGCGTCGCACATAGCTCGAACTCCATATCTCCAACAACGACCCCTAGGAGTCTACGAGAAAATTAAACTCGTGAAGCGAGCGACGTGCAACTTATTTTATATGACTTTTGCGTTTCTTCTTCTTTGTTCGTTTGAAATGTGTCTATATCTGCAATGTTGTATCTTGTATGAACTTCCATAGGGCCATATACTGCACTTGCCTGGAGGTTCAATGTAGGGCGAGCCCCATAAAGTCTTGTGGTAATAGACATTTTTCATGGCGTAAATAGCATGACAACCTGATTGCTATGGTGCGTATCCTGGTTGGTTGCCTCCGTCTTCAGCAACTTTTTTTTTTTTCAAGGGTAGACCGTGGTCTCACTAAAAACTTGTTTGCATATCCTTTACAGGAGATCGCTGTCAACATCAGCATCTTTCAGCTGATTGTTGATTTCTTGGCAAGATTACGCTCAGTAGTTTGCCATTGCTTTCTGAGCGACCGGCTAACATACCCCGTAAG
Source organism: Cepaea nemoralis (assembly GCA_014155875.1). NCBI lineage: Eukaryota > Metazoa > Mollusca > Gastropoda > Stylommatophora > Helicidae > Cepaea > Cepaea nemoralis. The sequence continues at coordinate 295,875 of JACEFZ010021714.1, read as the reverse complement.
TTACCAACGCGGTTAGACCTGTTACCGATTCTAGTCGTCGTCACGTTACTCACGAGAGTATAGGGATTACGGAGAAAGTCGCTAATTCCTAAGCCAGGGAGACCGGCGTGGTCTCACTTGAGGTTAAATATGTACGTATGTACACACGTGTCTGCGCGTGTATGTACGAACATACATATATAGAGCAGTCTGGTTTTACGGTGCCAGAGACTCGCTGTCGCACCTTCTCCTGTTAGCAAAACAGTTCCGCCACGTGAATGCCAGACTTTGTCAGCCAGAGGTGATGAATGCACAAGCCATTAGGGATATTTTGCAATGTTGGGCGCTGACTTTTAACTCTGCGCCCCCGATTATAACAGCAGTTTGGAACTGCCTCTGTGTTTAAATTCTAACATTTGTTGTTCTATCACCAAGTTAACATAATTGCATTTGTTAACATAACTGTATATGTTTGCCTCAGATCCGTGCGATAGAAGCCGACGAGGATGCTGACATAATACGATTTACTTTCTGGGCGAAACACTTGGATGATAAAGTAATTTGCTTAATGCATTATCATTCTAGTCATCACCATCATTATCATCATAATTACCACTACCACTACGAACACAATTAACATCATTATCCAGTGGCCTGCATGTTACAGAAATTCGTATCCAATATAGTCTTTTGAAATGCCTCTCTATTGTACTCCAACTGTTCGGACTCTTAGCAGAAAAGTGGGGGATTCTGTGGAAGTTGCAAAGGTATGGTTTTATAAAAGAATGATATGAACGCAGTGGACGGATAGTACGAGCAATGAAGAGATCTTGACAGACGTTATCTCACAAAGAGAACTGCTTACTAGCATCAGAAGAAGTCTAGATTCTTTGGGCACGTCAAGAGAAGAGGAGCGCTGGGGTATGTGATCACAACGGGTGAACTGGATTTTAGGAGAGGCACTGGGAGACAAACAGAAGAAGATTCTGGGTAGGTTTACATCATGGCATGAAGTAATATCAGTATAAACAATTATTGGCAGTACACAAGGCAGCAGGATGTGTACAGACATGATCACCAACGCCTCATGACACGGACTTATAAGAAGATTCGACACTAGAGTGTGTAGATGTTTGTTGAAGCTTGTTAAGACTATTCCACCTCAGAATGTACAGTGTCCGACAACATCAATAAATATTTACATGTCTGCCCTAACCTTTATATGTATCTTTGAACCTTGTTAAGTATTTACTGTTTTACTATTGTGTTTAAAGTATTGTTACCTTGTTAGGTATTTACTATTCTAGCCTGGAGTGTACAGGTGTGGTTCAGTTTTCTAAGTCAGGTACCACTAAATCATTTCAGGATGTCCTGACTGAATCCGATCCTTTTCTGGAGATCTACAAGGCAACAAATGGGTCATCTTGGCAGTTGATTCACCGTACAGAGGTATGAGGTGTGCGCGTGTGTGGTCTGTACACTTACATTCTCTGAACATGCAGTGAGTTAGTCGAGGTCAGCCAGTCAGCTTTACCTACATTACTTACAGTGGCAGACACTGCAGGGGAGTGTCAATCGTAATGCCTACACATCTTCTAGGTCACGGCATCATCATGATCAAGTGTCATGCCAGCCGGCGTAGGCGTTCATGACTCTCCACAGACCTCGGTCTTTCGTGTTCTGGGTCAACTCTGTTGATGAATTCCTGCATGCCACCGTCTCATTCCATCCAGCATAATTTCTCTTGGTCTGCCTCTGCCTCTCTTCCCCTCGATCTTTCCAGTTGTTACGATATTCTCCGATGCATCTCTTCTCATCACATGACCAAAGAAAGCTGTTTGTCTCTTTCTCATTGTTGTATATAATGTTCTAGTTTCATTAGCCTCTTTCAGCCAATCGTTGTTAGTTACTCTGGCAGTCCCAGAAATTTGCAACATTAGTCTAAGGAACGACATCTCTGTTGCTTTCCACGTTCTTCCTAATTGTTCATTTACATTCCAAGATTCACTGTCATACAGCAATACAGGTTCTATAAAGTGCTTCATAAATCACGTCACGGCATTCATTCATTCATTCATTCATTCATTCATTCATTCACTCATTCATTCATTCATTCATTCATTCATTCATTCATTCATTCATTCAGTAGCATGTCCTCGGCAGAACCTTGCTCACATAACAACCTTTCGGAATACTCCTCGATCATAAGCAATATGTCTCGCGTCCGATACACCCATCAGGAGATCATCCGCCACATCCTGCGCCATCTTCTCTTTGGTCTTCGTCCTTCCTCTCTCCCAAGTCATATACCCCTCCATTATTATTCTCTCCAGACTTTCATGACGTTTCAAGAGACCAAATTATGTTAATTTTTTCTTTGTTTTATCGTCTTTAATACCCAACCTTCTTCAATATTCAACTCTTTAAGTATGGATGCATTTGTTCTTTCCTTTATCCAAGATATTCTTAGAACCAGTCTATAACAATTATATTCAAAGGCATTTATGCGCTGTTCAGCTTGTTTAGTAAGTGTCCAGGTCTCACAGACATATTTTGCAATGGGAAAGATGCATGCGCTTAAAACTCTAATCTTTGTAGTTCTATCTGTCCCACTCCACAATGTATTCAGTTGTTTTAGTCTTTGAAAAGCAATAGATATTCGTCTTTTAATTTCCTTCATTGTGTTACCATTGTTGGTAATCAATGACCCAAGATATTCGAAATTGTCTACCGCCTTCAAGTTTTCCTCATTAACATATATTTCTTTCTCCATAGTAGTTTTATATGTGTGCATTATCTTTGTTTTTGCTATGGTAAGATATAAGTTGTGACTTTCACTGTTCCTTTGGGTTGAGGCTGTTAGGGTTGCTATACCATTCTGTTATGTACTGTATCATCAGCATATCGAATCTCTGGTATTTCATGACCACCGATATTTAGTCACTATTAAGTCACGGCATAGCGAGAGGAAATAGCCAGTTACATCCATTTCCGTATTTCCTGTCCAAAGATTTCGAGAAAATTTGGGAAAATTGTCCGTTGTCCGTTTTAGAAGGTAGGTGTGCATCATATACCTATTGATTCAGAAAAGACATTCCTGCCACAGCTGAGGTTAAACCCTGACCAGTGTTGATGGGCAGACGTGCTAAGTACTATGCAGCCTCGACTCATATTTGCATTTGTTTTACATATTCATGAACTCCTAACAGGCAATTTGCTGTGAGACGCTGTCATGGCGTCGCGCCGGATTGAAGGTTGATACTTTCCCAGTTTCTCTGGCTCATGCATTTTCATGGTCAACGTGTCTTCAATGTTTTTTTGCGGGCCAACCCCTGTCTCGACTTCCGGGAACCACGCCTTCCTTGGCTCTTCTGTCCACAGGATATCTGTGGCCAAGTGGTTAAGCCTCCTGTCTAGCCCTCCTAAGGTTGGGGTTTCAGGAGTGCAATTTTCTTGGAGACTACTAGAAGTCGTCGCTGGAGCTACGGAGTTGGTGCTTTGTGCGACGCTTTCTACAGGCCACCCTACGGTAATACACCGAGTCAGATGGGATCAAACCCGGTGCAATGAAGTCGACTCTCTAGTCTTCAGACCCTTTAAACTCATTGTGACATTTATTTAAAAACATCACTGTAACATTTATTTAGGCCGAACGATTTTCAGCTTCGGATGCAGTTTATAGGCCACTCTGCTTGCTCCGAATTGCAGATCCTGTAGACCGTCAGTATATTTTGTTTTTCTAGGCCAGTAGTTCTCAACCAGTGGGGAATCCCCCCCACCCCGGGGGAATTTTATGGTTTCCAGGGGGGGGGGGGGGGGGAATTAAGATTATTTCAAGATCGCGTTAATACAAGAACACCGATTACTTGATATTGTTTTTCCCTTCATACTTTACGGTTCTGTACGTCTCTCCCTTCTAAAATCCAATTTATAAAGTAAGTAGACCCACACATCATGTTTTATGTGAATGTCTAGTCTTGTTTTAGTATGTGCTATTAAATTTAGCTTCCATTATTACGTATACTGTGTAAAAGGGGGGATGGGGGGGGGGGGGTGGGGGGTTAGGTAGGAAATACGAAAGGGGGGATGACGTTCTGAAAATATGGTGAAAAGGGGGGGGGGGGGGGGCACGGGCCAAGAAAGGTTGACAACCACTGTTCTAGGCCCACAATATTCTGAGAACTATTCTATAACAATTTTCTCCGTGGTGAAGAGGTTACGGCCGCAAATCGTAATCCCGCATACCGCGTTCGAAACACAACTGCGGGCGTTTCGGCAGCAGACCGTCATGCGTTGGATTTTGTAATAATGGCATGGGTGCCGGTCGTTCAGAAAGTTCAGGAAGCAATAGCCAAAGATTGAACATAAACTTTCCAAGAGATCACAAACAACCAAATAAATATCTGGTTGACTGCGACGTCCTGTAAGGTTTGATTGATTGATTGATTGATTGATTGATTGATTGATTGATTGATTGATTGATTTAGGAACCGACATCACAGCATTCGGGGCATTCCTATAAGCGCTCCGTCCCCATCCTCAGAAGCCAGCGAAGAGTTCCAACCCCAATAGTACCAGTAGCAATCTGATTATATGTCCGTCTCGCCTTTCCTCTAAGCGTCGAGCATCGGCCAGATCCCCTCGTCACTCCACGCTGTCGCATTCTTGCCAGACCATGGTGATCCATTTGCTCCTCCGTGGTGTACACGTGCTCCCACAAGGCCGCAACCACGTCTGCCTTGTCATGTATTAATACTCCACCAAGTTTTGCAGAGCCAGCCAATCTGTCCGCCTGTTCATTCCCCAGCACACCGGCATGCCCCAGAGAAAAGATCCAGACGATGCTTGCCACCCGTGACTTCCGAAGCGAAGCAAGCCACTGTAAGGGATTTGCTACTAAGTAATTATTCTATAACAGGTCAACTCCGAACCCCGGATATTCTTCTTTAGTGATGGCGAAATTGTCCATGACTCACACCTATATGTTGCCACAGGAAAGATGCGTGTTCTCTAACATGTTACTTCAACGTGTTTGTTGGTCTTGTGTCATATGTTCACGTTATTGTTCAACCTGTGCATTGTCGTTATCAGTTTACATCCGAGTTCTGTTGAACAGTATCCATCGCACTTCATAATGGAGTCAAAATATTCAAAGGTTGTCATTTTCACATCCTTCATTGTTGATTATGAATTTTTATTGGCAAGTCTATTAACTTTATTTTTGTGTAGTGTTCTAGCAAAGTGTCATAAATAAAATTTTCTGTTTGTGTTTTAGTGTTATTATATTTTCTAATTTCATGTTTTTCTTTAAATTTGTTTGTGTTGGTCCTGTGGAAGATTATTATAATCGAAACGTTGATTCGTTGTGTCTTGGCATACTTATTTTTATTTTATTTTATTTTATTTATTTATTTATTTATTGGGATATCATCATGGATTTTCTCTCATGTGATTTACGTTTGCCACATTAGAGTTCGTTTTATGGTATGTACACCGTGTCAGAGTTTAATATCTCTCACTTTTTGGCAGGAGTTATACCTACCTAATTGTTTGTATTTCCTTTTTATGTTTGTATTTAGGTGATCAATAATACCCTACACCCCAGGTGGAAGCCATTCAGTCTCTCTGTTCAGAACCTGTGTGATGGGGACATGAATAAACGATTAAAGGCAAGTATATGTCAACATAATAAAGGCAAGTATATGTCAACATAAAAAGGCATGTATATGTCAAAATAATACAGGCAAGTATATGTCAACATAAAAAGGCATGTATATGTCAAAATAATACAGGCAAGTATATGTCAACATAAAACAGGCAAGTATATGTCAACATAATACAGGCAAGTATATGTCAACATAATACAGGCAAGTATATGTCAACATAATAAAGGCAAGTATATGTCAACATAATACAGGCAAGTATATGTCAACATAATACAGGCAAGTATATGTCAACATAATACAGGCAAGTATATGTCAACATAATACAGGCAAGTATATGTCAACATAATACAGGCAAGTATATGTCAACATAATACAGGCAAGTATATGTCAACATAATACAGGCAAGTATATGTCAACATAAAAAGGCAAGAATATGTCAACATAATAAAGGCAAGTATGTGTCGACATAATAAAGACAAGTAGATGTCAACATAATCAAGGCAAGTATCATCAAACAATCATGAGGCAAGCATATGTCATATATGTCATATGCAGAAGCATTGTGTCGTATCATTTATTATTCCCTCTTATGTACTGGAATGTGAAAGCACCGAGTCTACTTGTATCATCTTTCCTTCGTGCCCTAAGGCTTAGAGGCACAGTAATACATTTGTTAGACTGTCCTCTTCACATTACAGTGTACGGGAACAGTATCTCAGCACTATGCCAAATTACCGTATCACAGTACCATATCAAGCTACCGTATCACAGTACCATATCAAGCTACCGTATCACAGTACCGTATCACAGTACCGTATCATGCTACCATATTACAGTCACATTACGTACCACAGTACCGTATAACAGTACCGTATCAGGAGAGAGAGAGAGAGAGAGAGAGAGAGAGAGAGAGAGAGAGAGAGAGAGAGAGGGGGGGGGGGGGGGATAAATTATATTGATTTGTGCAACGAATTCCCCAGCCGTGTCATACGAGGACTGAATTCTTCAAGTCAACAAACACAAACAAGCGAGTTTCATACAGCTCGCTAAGGCCGCAGAGACGTCAGGCCAATAATTGGTCCTACATTAGACAGTAGCTTGAGAGGAACCTATACAAGGCGAGATTTCAGTTGAGACTTTGTTCTCCAGTCAGGCTCACTTTCTAAGGACCGTTAGACCTACCTGCAGATGGGAAGCTTCACTACTGGTTGTGCCCGCCACGCTGGTTTCTGCGATTGGGGAGGAGGGGATCTCTACAACAGGATCCCCTTCAAGATGGCACTGTGTAATGAGGGGAGTGTCTCCGCCAGCCTCACTTCAATAGATGCTTCAAGAGAAATTACAGTCAGGGTATCGGGCTTTAGAGATCACGACCAGCCTTCTGAACCCACCCACCAACCCACCAACTAGCCAACCCACCAACCTAGCAGATAATCAACCCACCCACCAACTAGCCAACCAACCAACTCACCATCACACCCACCAACCCACTAACAAACCCACGAACCAACACAGCAACCAAACCACCAACAAACCAACCAACCTTCCAACTAACCCAACATCCACCCACCCACCAGGCAACCAACCCACCAACTAGCCGACCCACCTACTAACCAACAACTCACAAACTAACTAGCAATCCACCAACTAACCAACCAAACTACCAACTAACCAATCAACTCACCAACAAACCAATCAACTAACCAACGACCCACCAACTAACCAACCAACCAACCAACCCACCAATTAACTCACTGACTAACGACAGATTTGTGAACTGACTAATTTGTGGAAAGAAATCTATGTTAGGGGCACTTTATGGAAGGAGCATTTTGAAGAAGGGGCAGCGTGTGGCAGAAGCACTTTGTGAACGGAGCACTTTATAGCAGTAGTACTTTGTGGTATGTAGCACTTGGTTACAGTGTGGAAGAAGCATTCTGTGGAATGAAATCTATGTTGAAATAACTTGCTCATCAAGATGTACAAGGCAGATTAAATGGCAAGAGATCGAGACATTTTTCTGCGTGTCCTGATGATAGCGCCTTTCTGCAAAGGATCAGCTACAATTTGAGTGTACTTCCTTAATTGCCACTTCTTTCTCTAGCTTTCTATGAGTGCCAATTACTACCCAGTGAACATGCTATCCCCTCATGAACTCTGCAGATTGACTGCTATGACCACGACGACGACGGGTCACATGACTACATTGGCGGGTTCGTGACCACCTTGGCAGAAATGATGAAACCTTCCAGTGCAAAGGTGAAAGTTCGCAATTACACTTCTGTCTTACCAGTGTTTCTCAATGTGTTTTTAATATAGAGCGTATTTTTAATGGCTGTGGAGTATTTGAAAATATTGCGGTTCCAATTTTGCAAAATTCTTGAAAAAAGATTACGAACTACTTTAGAACCCCAGCTAAGCGAAACGCAACTTGGATTTAGGAAAAACAAAGAATGCACAGACGCCATTTTTGCTCTTAGACAACTTATAGAAAAATCAATCGAATTCAATGAAACACTCTACTTAGTCTTTGTCGACCAAGAAAAGGCATTCGATAGGGTAGATAGAAACAAGCTGTGGGAAATCCTTAAACAATATGGAGTGAGTACACATCTAACAAACCTATATAGAAGTTTATACAACAACAGTGAATGCATAGTGAGAGCAACTGGAGGACACTCAGAACCCTTCACCATAAGATCTGGAGTACGACAAGGTTGTGTCCTGTCCCCTCTCTTGTTCACAACATATATAGACAACATATGTAAAGAAACCAGCAAAGCAGAGACAGCAAGAATACCGCATGACGAGAACACAGAAGAAGAACCATCTGCAAATCTAACCATTAGAGAACTCCTGTTTGCGGACGACCAAGCACTAATAGCAAAATCAGAAGCTGAATTACAAGACCACATGAATAGTCTAAACGAAATGTGTAGGGAACATAACATGAAAATTAGCACAAGCAAAACAGAGGTAATGACTATAACTAAAGAAGAACAAACAGCAACAATTCACCTAAACGAACATCCCTTGAAACAAGTAAAGAGTTTCAAGTACCTAGGAAGTATAATATCATCAAATGGCAGATCAGAAGACGAGATCGAAAATAGGTGCGATAAGGCAAATCAACTCATTGGACAAATGGCACCAATACTAAAGAACAAACATGTATCAATAACTACTAAGAAAGCACTTTACAACACAATCTTCCTACCAACTCTGTGCTACCAATGCCAAACCTGGACAATGACAGAAAAAGAGAAAAGAAAAATCAGAACAACAGAAATGAGGTTCCTGAGAAGAATACTCAACGTATCAAGAAGAGTTAAGATCAAAAATGAAGAAATCAGGACTAAAGTGGGGGTTAAAGCAGCACTAGATTTTATTAGAAAGCAGCAAGTCAAATGGTTTGGCCATGCAAGTAGGTTACCAGTCAACAGCATGCCACAACAAGCAATGATGTACAGACCAGATGGAAACAGAGGAAGAGGCCGACCACGTAAACGTTGGACGGAGGGAATAGTAGAGTCCATGGGAATATCGATATATGAAGCCCATAATCGAGCACTCTCACGAAGTTTATACTTCACCTCGACACCGCAAGGTACAAGAGGAACACGATGAGATGAGATGAGCTGAGCGGTTCCAAGTTTTTTATTTACCTTTTATGTTGCACGAGTTCACACAGGATGAATACAAAACTTGGAATGCAATATTTTCAAAAACCCAACAGTCATTAAAAATACTCCCTATAAAACCATCGTGGTTTCTTAAAACTCCCACTGTTGTTTTTTTCCATAGACCTTTGAGCCTTTCGCCAAACATTATAAAGAAAATCGCATGTCCGTCGAAGGGCGTTGCTATTGACCCCAACCCAAAGTTGGTTTCATCTGCAAGGTTGCCTTCTGTAGTTTGTTTTCTGAACAAGAAGTCAACGCTTAACTGCAACTGACGCGAGTAGGCAACGATCCCGCTACCTGGTCATCAGCGTACTGGAAGTTTTGGAGCTAAAGCGATCTTATCCCTTCGGCCATGCACATATTTATAGTGGAGCGAAGATGGCGCATCGGGCATATGGTGCCAGACTCAACTAAAAGTCAGTAGTTAAGATTAATGGTGTTTTAGAAAAGTCAGTACTTTATATTAATGGTGTTTTAGATATGTCGGTACTTTAGATTAATGGTGAATAGTGGTTATTTACTGGGCAATTGACGGGGACTGGACATTTCTGTCGCTTGGAGACTGAGATCTATGATAGTGTGAAATTAAATGTAAAAGGCAAGGTAAGTGGACACACCAGGAGGTCAGTCTGTGGTTGGACCTCGCTGTGGACACAACTCGTCCGTCTGGTTTGTCTGCAATTGTGATGGGACTACTGTGGTTGAGTTGATGGGGTTGAGATTTGCCAAGGGGTTAATAGTTCAGCACAAGAGAGAGAGAGAGAGAGAGAGAGAGAGAGAGAGAGAGAGAGAGAGAGAGAGAGAGAGGGAGAGAGAGAGAATTAAAGAGAGAATGTGTGAGTCTGGTTCGTTGGCTGTTTCGTTTGTTGGTTGGTTAGTTGGTTGGTTGCTTGATTGGTTGCTTGGTTGGTTGGTTGGTTGGTTGACTGGCTGGTTGGTTGGTTTGTTGGCTAGTTTGCTGGTTGTGAACTCTCTGGAAGTGTTTCAGTTTTAACTCTTGCGTCCTAAGCCTATGTGTTCAGGTCGTGTGATCCCTGTAAATCAATTATGACAATGGCAGTAATCCTGAGCCCTATAAGACTCTGCCGGACCCGAAGAGTATAGAGGAGAAAATATAACCAGTCCTGTTTAGGACTAACTGGAATTAGAATAAAGGAAGGAAATAATATAAAAACAATCAGAACAAAAACGACCTCAGTTATAGCCAACGCTGCAGAAACCGGCTGAACGAGACCGAATGTTTTATTATTTTGTTTCGTAAATATCAGATTGTCTTGGAAGGTGCGGTCTTTACGAGACTCTTGCGGCGATCTCCCTCCCTTCTACCAGTTCAGAAACCAGTGAGATGTTTCAGACTGCTCCTGGACATTGACATCGGCGGAGAAGTAGATCACAAACGAACGAACTATTTTCTGAGGGTTAAGAATTGGGCACGCAGGACAGTCTGACAATCTGCCCTTCTGATCCCTCTGCTGTCATGCATTATATCATCCATTTATCACATAATAAGCTAATTTTAGACAACAATGACAAAGATGAAAACAGGTCATGACAGCACAAACCATAAGACTGGCTGGGATTAGCCAGGGATGATACTGTTTCATTGCCGCTTTCAAGTAAAAAATATTAAAATCTAGATGGTCGACTTCACTGCACCAGATTTGATCCCATATGGCTAGGTCTGTCTCTCCAGAACGGCAGGCGATTTACAGAGTGCATCGCAAATAAATTACCAACTCCGTAGCTCCAGCGATGTACCTTATGATTCTCAGGAAAATTTAAATGTTATTTATTTCATTGTCAACTTACTTCAACCAAGTGCCACGGGAAGGGGGTGGGAGAGAGAGAGAGAGAGAGAGAGAGAGAGAGAGAGAGAGAGAGAGAGAGAGAGAGAGAGAGAGAGAGAGAGAGAGAGAGACGAATGACGAAAGGATGCACTGGCAGGAAGGTTATCAGATAACGAGTTATAAGAGAGGTGGGATGACAAACATTCAACAGATGTTAACAGCTAGACGGAACTGTGCTGGTAGCCTTTCCATGAAAAATATTAAATAGATGTCAATAGTTAGATAGAACTGTGCTGGTTGCCTTTCCATGAAAAATATTAAATAGATGTCAGTAGTTAGATAGAACTGTGCTGGTAGCCTTTCCATGACAAACAGTCAACAGATTTTAATAGTTAGATATAATTGTGCTGGTCGCCTTTCCATGACAAACATTCAACAGATGTTAATAGTTAAAGAGAACTGTGTTAGTCGCTTTTCCATGACAAACATTCAAAAGATTCTAATAGTTAGATAGAACTGTGCTGGTCGCCTTTCCATGACAAAGATTTGAAAGGCTAATAGTTAGATAGAACTGCGCTGGTCGCCTTTACATAACAAACGTTCAAAAGACGCCAATAGTTAGATATAACTGTGCTGTTAACCTTTACAGCAATAACTCTCTGACGATTACCATTAAATAATATCACCATATCACAATATTGACTCCAAAGAAAAATTCTTAAAATATTCCTTTTCTTTTGCTGCCTTTTATCTCCCAATGCCCCAAGTCATTTGAAGATGTGTTCATGTTTGGTTAGATTTTCCAGTCAGATATTTTGCGGCTCTGTTGCGATGTGGTAACGAATGCAATTCGTAACTCTATACACCGCGTTCAAAACACAGCTGTGGGCGATTTGGCAGCAGACCGTCTTGCGTTGGTTCCCATGCAAAGGTTTGAGTGCCGGTCGTTCATAAAGCAATGACAAACTGCTGGACGTAAACATGAAAAGAAATCACAAACATCCATTAAACGCTGGGGTTACTACCACGTCCTGTAAAGGATATGCAACTAACTTTCTTTACGAAATGAGGTAATCTGTTTCATACGAACTCGCCTTAGCTAACGTTTACAACATGGATGAAAGGTTACAGTGTTACTATTCATTGCATCATGTCTGTTCCTCAGTAACACTCGGGCGACCACCAAGTAACATTGCCATGTCTCGTTATTCTGTCCGACAAACAACTCTCCGACAATGACTACAAAGTAATATTTTTTTTAATCAGGCCACGTTATTCTGTCTGATGACTGGTAACAAACTGCAGAACATGCCACTCTTCAATTCCAGACCCGTAATCTCTGCATAAACTTGTTCCTGATAAGATACTGTTGTGGTTTCCCCTTGCCCTCCACATTGCAAGTGTTAATCCGTGTTTATTTCTGGTTTGTCAGTCTGGTTTTGCATGCATCAACCCTTTATTATTGGGGAAGAAGGACTACCAGCATTCCGGGGCAGTCTACGTCAGCTGTGAGGTAATGTGTGCTACAGTGGTAGCTGTCTGTGTTTTCTAAAATTATATATGTATGTGTTTTCTAAAATTATATATGTATGTGTTTTCTAAAATTATATATGTATGTGTTTTCTAAAATTATGTAGGTATGTGTTTTCTGCTACCCAGGCGGCCTTAATTCCTCAGGCTCAAGACTCCCCCTCCCCTCCCGCCCCCTGCCATACACCGCAAGGTACTATATTGGCAGTAAACGACAGTTTTGACAGTGTTTTATGCAGCGGATCGCGCCGCGCTGGTTACTTACGGAGGTATGTGAGCCGGTCGTTCAGAAAGCTATGGCAAACTACTGAACGTAAAACTTGCCAAGACATCAACAGCGGCTGAAAAAATGCTGGTGTTGAATGCGATGTCCTGTAAAGGATATGCGGGGGTGGGAATGTATTTTCTAAAATTAAATATGCGTTTATTTTCTAAAATGATGCACGTATGTGTTTTCTAAAATTATGTATGCTTGTGTTTTCTAAAATTATGTATATATGTGTTTTCTAAAATTATGTATATATGTGTTTTCTAAAATTATGTATGAGTGTGTTTTTTAAAATGATGTATGTATATGCTTTCTAAAATTATGCATGTATTTTTCAATTTATCTTCACAAAGAGCGTCAGGCCGAGTGGCTATAATGCAGAGCTCTTATTCTGGAGACCCGTGTTCGAATCTGTCGGAGGCAACAACAACAACAACAACAACAACAACAACAACAACAACAACAACAACAAAACACACCCTAACCTGCACAGTTCGTGGCGACTGAACTACTCAGGGGACTTAATTCCTCAGGCTCAAACACAACACCCCCCCCCCCCACCCTCCCTCACGCAAAAGGGGGGGGGGGAGCGGGGGAGGGTCGTTTTACTTAAAGAAACGATTAAACAAGATATAATTTGCATCCATTTGTAATTGGTGGGAATCGAATCACAGAAATCATTTTGTGTGCGTGCGTGCGTGCGTGCGTGCGCGCGCGCGTGTGTGTGTGTGTGTGTGTGTGTGTGTGTGTGTGTGTGTGTGTGTGTGTGTGTGGCTGTTTGTGATTTCTTGGCAAGTTATTGTTAACAAGGCAGAAAAGTAGATAAGCAATTAGACAGACAGATAGGCAGGTTGGCACGAAGGTAGACAGACAATCAGACTGACAGATAGGCAGGATGGTAGATAGACAATCAAATAGGGAGGTAGGTATATAGACAATCAGACAGACAGATAGGCGGGTGGACAGGAAAGTAGATAGACAGACAGACAGATTGGCAGGTAGGCGTGAAGGTAGATAGACAATCAAACAGATTGGCAAGAAGGTATACAGACAATCATACAGACAGATAGGCAGGTAGGCAGAAAGGTAGATCGACAATTAGAGAGACAGATAACCAGGAAGTTAGATAGACATTCAGACAGACAGATAGGCAGGTAGGGAGGAAGGTAGAGAGACACTCCGATAGACATAAAGACAGGTAGGCAGGAAGGTAGACAATCAGACAGACAAACAGAAAAGCAGACATGGAGACAGAATTATCATGAGTAACATCGTGATAGCCGTCTCCCTGGTCTAGGAGTTACACGACTTTCTCCGTAATCCCGTATACTCGTGTGAGTAACGTGACGTGCGCGAGAATCGGTAGCGGTTCTCTCCGTGTCGGTAACTTACAGGGTATGTGAGCCGGTCGCTCAGAAAGCAATGGCAAACTACTGAGCGTAATCTTGCCAAGATATCAACAATAAGCCGAAAGATGCTGATGTTGACAGCGATATCCTGTAAAGGATGTGCGAAAAAAAAAAACGAAAAAAAAACACATCATGATACAGTATAAAACAAAGTATTGTTTTGCAGTTATGTAAATAATCAAATGTATGTCCCTCAATCGTTTCTAGGTGACAGCATCGGCACGAGAACGCACATTTCTGGATTTCATCTTTGAAGGTCTCAAAATCAACTTTACAGTGAGTATTTGCAACCTGCTATCTGAGTATTTGCAGCCTGCTATCTGAGAATTTTCAGCCTGCTATCTGAGTATTTGCAGCCTGCCACTTTAGTATTTGCAAACTGCCACCTTAAATTCACGTTCAGATTCCCCAATTCGTTATCTATCATGCAACACACTCAACATTGGAGGGTTGTTTTGTATTTACTTTTTGCTCGTTTTAAACTGAAACGTAGTCCAAACAAGTGTTACTACTTCTGGTACACTGGACAGATTCTTGTGTGTGGATTAGCTGTCCCTGTTACCAGTGTCCCTCGCCATCAGGCGAGCCCAGTCCGGCATCAGTACACCGGATGTTTAAGAACGAGCGCTCTTATCCTTTCTGTCATGCTGACCTGCTACCTGAGTATCTGCTACCTGAGTATCTGCTACCTGCTACCTGTGTATCTGCTACCTGGGTATCTGCTACCTGCTACCTAGTATCTGCTACCTGATTATCTGCTACCTCAGTATCTGCTACCTGCTACCTGAGTATCTGCTACCTGAGTATCTGCTACTTGCTACCTGAGTATCTGCTACCTGAGTATCTGCTACCTGATATCTGCTACCTGCTACCTGAGTATCTGCTACCTGCTACCTGAGTATCTGCTACCTGCTACCTGAGTATCTGCTACCTGAGTATCTGCTACCTGAGTATCTGTTATTTGAGTATCTGCTACCTGAGTATCTGCTACCTGCTACCTGAGTATCTGCTACCTGAGTATCTGCTACCTGCTACCTGAGTATCTGCTACCTGAGTATCTGCTACCTGAGTATCTGCTACCTGCTACCTGAGTATCTGCTATCTGCTACCTGAGTATCTGCTACCTGCTACCTGAGTATCTGCTACCTGAGTATCTGCTACCTGAGTATCTGTTATTTGAGTATCTGCTACCTGCTACCTGAGTATCTGCTACCTGAGTATCTGCTACCTGAGTATCTGCTACCTGCTACCTGAGTATCTGCTACCTGAGTATCTGCTACCTGCTACCTGAATATCTGCTACCTGAGTATCTGCTACCTGCTACCTGAGTATCTGCTACCTGAGTATCTGCTACCTGCTACCTGAATATCTGCTACCTGAGTATCTGCTACCTGCTACCTGAGTATCTGCTACCTGAGTATCTGCTACCTGATATCTGCTACCTGCTACCTGAGTATCTGCTATCTGCTACCTGAGTATCTGCTACCTGCTACCTGAGTATCTGCTACCTGAGTATCTGCTATTTGAGTATCTGCTACCTGCTACCTGAGTATCTGCTACCTGAGTATCTGCTACCTGAGTATCTGCTACCTGCTACCTGAGTATCTGCTACCTGAGTATCTGCTACCTGCTACCTGAATATCTGCTACCTGAGCATCTGTTACCTGCTATCTTAAATTCACATTTAGAAGGTCGTCATCCATTATGTACCCTGCAACTCACTATACGTTGGTAGGCTCAAAGGTAAGAGTTAAGTCCTGCTTCCGCGTCTTGCGGCGTGCTGGATAGATGGTAAGTCCAGAAGTAACATCCGTGGCTTAGGGAGATTAGATTTTCTAATGATTCTCATCTCTGTTATTATGATTTTGCACTCATTAGTTGCAGTAAGCGACCATGTTTGGCGTTGGTAGCACAATGTCGGCGCCAAAAAAAAAAAAAATAGTTTTTTATGAGGCTTGCTTTAGTGTTTAATGGTATCTTTCTATGTGTCAGAAGTTGCGCTAGTTGAACAAGTTCCTGATTTACCTTCGCACAACGTGTGTTGATTTCTCTATCCATTCTCAGATCTGAAGTGAAAATTGACCATTGATAGTTACATTCGCTGATTTGTTTTATTTCCAAGTAATTTATGTTTTATTGACAGGTTTTATGGTTGCCTGACTATCACCATTGTCTGTGACTTGTCAATGCTTTCCTTCGCGTTATATGTTTCGTCCTTGTCCTACTTGGAGTCTGCTCAAACTAAATATTATTGCCACCAGGTGGCGATCGACTTCACTCAGTCCAACGGAGACCCCAGCCACAGGGAGTCGTTGCATCATTACAGCCATTCAGCAGCCAATGAGTACATGCAGGCCATCAGGGCTGTGGGCAACATCTGTCAGGATTATGATGCGTAAGTTGTGCAACGTTTGGGGGATGTTTGTGAACTTCTTCTTCTTCTTCTTCTTCTTCTTCTTCTTCTTCTTCTTCTTCTTCTTCTTCTTCTTCTTCTTCTTCTTCTTCTTCTTCTTCTTCTTCTTCTTCTTCTTGTTTGCTGCTGCTTCTTATTCTTCTTCTTCTTTGCTACTGTTGCTGCTGTTTCTTCTTCTTCTTCTTCTTCTTCTTCTTCTTCTTCTTCTTCTTCTTCTTCTTCTTCTTCTTCTTCTTCTTCTTCTTCGTCTTCTTCTTCTTTGTTTGCTGCTGCTTCTTATTCTTCTTCTTCTTTGCTACTGTTGCTGCTGTTTCTTCTTCTTCTTCTTCTTCTTCTTCTTCTTCTTCTTCTTCTTCTTCTTCTTCTTCTTCTTCTTCTTCTTCTTCTTCTTCTTCTTCCTCCTCCTCCTCCTCTACTACTGCAGTAGTTTGCCATTGCTCTCTAAACGACCGGCTACCATAGCAACACGTTAAAACCCAGCGCTACTCGATCTGCTGCCAAATCTGTCGCTGCGGTGTTTTGAACTCGGGTAAGTGCGCTCACGAATCGCGTCCGTGAGGCCTTAGCCAAGGAGACGGCACTACTACTACTACTACTACTACTACTACTACTACTACTACTACTACTACTACTACTACTACTACTACTGCTGCTGCTGCTGCTGCTACTACTACTACTACTACTACTACTACTAGTATCAGTTCGTATCTCTGTGGAGAGAAGGGCGTGGTACAAAGTTATACTCAACTGTAGCCCCAGGGCTCAGTGTGTCCAACACCAGCACGCATGCGTGTCAGATCTACTTCCGCTGGTCCAGATTCCATGGAATACAACGAACTCTATCTATTAAAGTATTGATGATTTTTACCTTTAACAGTATGACCAAGGGCAGTGGCCTTACTGTCTACACTTTACCATTATCAACTGCCGTGGAATAAAATGGAGTGATCACATCAAAGATATACAATCACAGAGAATGACACTATCCAGTGCCACACATCCGGCTTAGGGCGGCAATTATTTCTCCCAATGACGACAAAAGTGAAAGATGATGATGATGATGATGATGATGATGATGATGATGATGATGATGATGATGATGATGATGATGATGATGATGAATTTCTAACGTCTCTAAACTGCACTTTCGTACGTCTTTTCCAGTCATTATACAGGCAAAGTAAAACAATTGTTAAGGACACTTTCAAAACCTTGAGGTGTATTAGACATACTATTCGAGCCCCATATTATTACAGACCGCTTGGCACACGGATGTTGACATGGTATGAACATCTGCATTGTTCTCTCTACATTTCACAAAGACGGTTCTCACAATGAAGATATGGTCCCTGGTTCCCCTGCTCAGTCTGAAACCTGCCTGTACTTCGTGTAATTCATGTTCGAATTTACTTCTAGCTATCTTCATAAGAGGAGGCTGAGTTAAGAACTGGCATCTCAGCACTCAGGACAATTCCCAACGTATTCCGCCTTCATTTTCAACAGCCAGCGAAGAATCCCAACACTAATGATACCATTAGTAGTCTGATTATGTGTCCGTCTGGCCTGACCTCGGAGTCCCGAGTGTCGGCCAGATCCTCTGGTTCACTCCCTGCAACATCATTCTCTCCAAGTCTTGATGATTTATCTGTTCTTCTGCACTATACACATGATCCGACAGAGACCCGACCACATCTGCCTTATCATCATGCACCAATACACCACCAGGCCGCGCAAAACCAGCCAATCTGTCTGCTCCCACCACACCAGCTTGTCCCGGTAAAAAAATCTAGCAGATGCTCAGAGAAAGAAAGCGTAACTACCAAACCAATCCGCGCTCACACAAAAATAATTCAACAAACACAAACTAGAACACACACCCACCATTTTAGCTGGCAAATTACAGCCCTTTCCGTATTCCTATTTGAAGTGATGCCTTGTGTTTGAATAGAATACGTCAACCGTCTTGGATAGCATGTTCATTTGGTGCTCTCATTCCACCGCATATAGTGTGGGCGTCATCAATCCAAAATTTGCGAATTGCAACCATGCGGCACCCGAAGGTACAACCTGGTGTACACAGGAAGCTCAATATACGGAAGTCAGATTAAGCAGCCATGTGCAGCACGTGACGATTCCTGGGTGAGCCCAATATCAGATCGTCATGTGTCGGCTCAGCACTTATGGAAGCCTCTTTGGATTGCTGGAAATGCCCGTGGTCTGCCCCTGCTTTCCCATGAGGGCAGACCGGCATACATATAACTATTCCCAACAGACCAGAAGGTGTGTCAACAATAGATAGAGAAACAAAGATGTTAAAACCTCTTGACCGCGAAATGTCTTACGAAAAACCGGGAAGGCTAGCTCGGTCAACATACGCCCGCTGAGGTCGGATGTATCTGCCTAAAGGGGCAAATATCGCAGCTCTGTTGTAAACTGACACAACGCAACAATGTCCAAAGCTACTAAAAATAAAAATCGGACGAACAACGAAAAGAAAGAACGTAACTATTTCATTTTCATCAGATATTGTTGTTTCCTGCCAAGCGACATCCAGGGGTCTAACATAATTTTAAACATTGCAAACTTCATAACACAATACGGCTCATCAACAATAGTCGCCAACTGCAGGTGTAGAAGCCACCGAACGAAATGACGGAGTCCACACTGAAGAACGTTGTCAGTTATTACGCCGTTTATTATCGCAGCGCAGGCCTACTGTAATCATAACGAGAATAATAATAATAATAAATAATTACATACTGATATTGATCCTGTTGTAGCCAGGAGGTGCAATATCCTTAGTATATATAAAATAGCTCATATGTTACTGGCCATCTCTGCTCGAACATTGACTGTCATTGCTCGTTCTTCTGTCCATCTTCTAATGTCGTTCCATCATACCAAATATACCACCTGCCGTTTCAGACATAGCGTTTTCTGTATTCGTCTGTGTATTTGCTAATCATCATCATCATCATCATCATCTTCCACTTCTGCCGTCAAGCGTCGTGGGGAGGAATAATTTGCGTTCCAGCGCCCGGTGGACGGCACTGGATAGTGTCATTCCGTGTGGTTGTACAATGTCTCTGATGTCGTCAATCCATTTTCTTCTTGGACGTCCTCGTGGTCTCGTCGCAGATGATCTTTGATGTAAGGCCAGTGATGGTAGTTGCTGATGTTGCATTCTAACAACATGGCCAAACCACTTGATCTTCTGTCTTTCAATAAATGTGGCACAAGGTGTTGATCTCACAGTCTGTCTGGTAGTAACATTTCTTACTCGGTCTCGGATTGTTAAGTTGGCAGCTCTCCTCAGGCATCTCATTTCGCAGGTGTTGATTTTGCGAAGGTGTAATTTGGATAAAGTCCAGGTTTAAGATTGGTAGCATAGGGTTGGTGTGAATATGCTGTTTATTATCTGTCGTTTTGCGGACATGGGTATGTTTGGATGTTTAAGTAAGGGTGACAGTTGATATGTAAGTGCACTAGCTTTTTGACATCTGATTTCAATTTCTCTGTCTAATCTGCCATCTTCTGTGATCATACTTCCAAGGTATTTGAATTCTTTAACTTGTTTCAGAGGTGTGTTATTTATCTGTATTTGCTAATGCTTCTATAAATGTTGTCCTCCTTGATCATCTCGTCCATTTCCAGGCATACTTTAATCACTAACGTGATATCCAGCCAATCTTAAGCCAACAGAGTCACATAAGCTGCCGCCTCTGGGAACGTCCCAAGTTTGTCTGTTTTGGTTGTTGTTCACATTTTTCCATAACGTCTTTGTGTTCCGACGTAATACGCCTCGATACATTAGAGCTTCTGTTCTGGAACTCTTTGCTCCCTTTTATTTACGTCGTTATGCAGCACCTGCTACTTGGCAGTATGCCCCCTCCCCTTTTTAAATGATGCAATCATTTGTAATCGCCGTTAATTCTTCGTTAATTTAATAGGTTGGCTATTAAAGACGATAAAACAAAGAAAATTGAAATATTTTGGTCACTTGAAACGTCACGAAATTTTGGAGAGAACAATAATGGAAGGATATATGCCTGGGAAGAGAGGAAGAGGAAAGCCAAAGAGAAGATGGGTGCAGGATGTGGCGGATGATCTCCAGATGGGTGTATCAGATGAGGGACATCTTGCTTATGGTCGCGTTTTCCGGAAGGTTGTTATGGCAGCGAGGTTCTGCAAAGGACATGCTACTGAATGAATGAATGAATGAATTGTTGTTTCCGCTTGATTTTGTTCTTTGATAACGAGTTTGATCGAAACGTTCACTTGGGCATGTGTCTAGGCCTTACATTGCAGATTAATTGATTTTAGACACCCGTCCTAGGCTGAGCAAGACTAGGAACCGATGAGTATGTTCAGAATGCGGTGTAGTGGATTTTTAAACAAAATCTTCAACAAACATCCCAAGCTGTTAATTGTTATATTTGGTTTGGAGATTCTTAAGTTGTGGCAATGTATCTACTTATTTCTTTTCAGGGATAACATGTTTCCTGCTTTTGGATTTGGCGCCAAGATACTTGCATCGCATGAGGTGTCCCATGACTTTCCCATTAACTTTAATCCCAGCGACCCCAACTGTGCAGGTACAGTAGACTGAGTCGCGTGGTGCTGGGTCCCCATGAGACGTATGGATGTGGCAATAAGTAGAATAGTGCAGAGTGTTGTGGCCATGTGATTGGAGATAGTTGAAACATTCCAGTGTTAGCCAGGCCCTTAAGAGAAATACATAGAAGCACAGTAGTTTACCAGACAGCTGGCGCAGTGAATAGTTAGGCATTTTTTATTTGACCACACAACAATGATAGTTTACCACACAACACGTAGTTGTTTTTTTTTTTTTTAGCCACACAACACATTTCTTTTTGACCACACATAATTTTTTTTGTAACCACAAAACAAATGTTTTTTTTTTTTTAAACCGCATAATAGATTTTATTTTTTTAAACCGCATAATAGATTTTATTTGACCAAATAACACATTTTTGGACCACATAACACATATTTGTTTTACTACAGAACAATTGCTTCATTTTTATACCACACATTGTTTTTACCAGGCACAAAAATTGTTTGGGGACCACACGACATATTGTGTTTTGGCTATTTGCAGGGATCGATGGAATATTGGATGCCTACGTGAAATGTTTTCAAAGGATCGAACTCTCGGGGCCAACAATTGTGGCTCCTATCATTAGGCATGTGGCCCGGTGGGCAAGTGCAGCCCAACAGGAGGAACCCTTCAAAGGAGCCCACGTAAGTGAAACATTGCTTTATACAGTTTTGGAGTGGACTGTTGTAAGTGAAACATTGCTTTATACAGTTGTGGAGTGGACTGTTGTAACTGAAACATTGCTTTATACAGTTGTGGAGTGGACTGTTTAAGTGAAACATTGCTTTATACAGTTTTGGAGTGGACTGTTGTAATTGAAACATTGCTTTATACAGTTTTGGAGTGGACTGTTGTGAGTGAAACATTGCTTTATATATTTGTAGAGTGGACTATTGTAAGTGAAACATTCTTTTATACAGTTGTGGAGTGGACTGTTGTAAGTGAAATATTGCTTTATACAGTTGTCGAGTGGACTGTTGTAAGTGAAACATTGCTTTATACAGTTTTTGGAGTGGACTGTTGTAAGTGAAACATTGCTTTATACACTTGTGGAGTGGACTGTTGTAAGTGAAACTTTGCTTTATATGGTTGTGAATTGGCTATTGTAAGTGAAACATTGCTTAACAAAATTGTGGAGTGGATTGTTGTGAGCGAAAAACTTTATACACTTGTGGAATGGACTGTTGTAAGTGAAACACTGCTTTATGCAGTTGTAGAGTGGACTGTTGTAAGTGAAAGACTGCTTTATACAGTTGTGGAGTGAACTGTTGTAAGTGAAACACTACTTTATACAGTTGTGGAGTGAACTGTTGTAAGTGAAACATTACTTTATACAGTTGTGGAGTGAACTGTTGTAAGTGAAACATTACTTTATACAGTTGTGGAGTGAACTGTTGTAAGTGAAACATTACTTTATACAGTTGTGGGGTGGATTGTTGTAAGTGAATCATTGCTGTATACAGTTGTGGAGTGGATTGTTGTAAGTGAAATATTGCTTTATACAGTTGTGTGGTGAACTGTTGTAAGTGAAACATTGCTTTATACAGTTGTGGAAAGGATTGTTGTAAGTGAAACATTGCTTTATACAGTTGTGGAGTGGATTCAGGCAAACCACATCCTAATGTTGCTCAGGCATACCCCATCCAATTGTGCAGTCAGTCCCACCTTCAAGCATCCATCCATCCATCCATCCATCCAGTGCCATGTCGATAAGAGTGGGCGGTCATGTTTTGCATCTCACTCGATCACCAGAGTCGTGGATCAGCTCCGTGTTTGTCTCGATCATGCCACGTGGCCAAGCCATCCAGGTATTTACTTCTCGGTCTTCTCGTTGGTCTCTTCCCTTCGATCTTACCAGTTGTCACCAAGTTCTTCTCATAGCATGCTTCGGACATACCCCATCTTATTGTGTAGTCAGTCCGTCCTTCCGGCATACCCATCCTATTGTTGCCCAGACATACCCCCATTCTATTGTTGCTCACCATCCTATTGTTGCTCATACATACCACATTCTATTATTATTCAGACATACTCCATCCTATTGTTGCTCACCATCCTATTGTTGTTAAGACATACCACATCTTATTGTTGCTCAGACATACCACATTCTATTGTTGCTCAGACATACCACATCCTATTGTTGCTCAGACATACCACATCCTATTGTTGCTCAGACATACCCACCCTATTGTTGCTCAGACATACCACATCCTATTGTTGCTCAGACATACCCCATCTTATTGTTTCTCACCATCCTATTGTTTTTCAGACATACCCATCTTATTGTTGCTCACTATCCTCTTGTTGTTCAGACATACCAAATCCTATTGTTGCTCACCATCCTATTGTTGCTCAGACATACCACATCCTATTGTTGTTCAGACATACCCCATCCTATTGTTGCTCAGACATACTCCATCGTATTGTTCCTCATCATCCTATTGTTGCTCAGACATACTCCATCCTATTGTTGCTCATCATCCTATTGTTGCTCAGACATACTCCATCCTATTGTTGCTCAGACATACTCCATCGTATTGTTGCTCATCATCCTATTGTTGCTCAGACATACTCCATCCTATTGTTGCTCAGACATACTCCATCGTATTGTTGCTCATCATCCTATTGTTGCTCAGACATACTCCATCCTATTGTTGCTCATCATCCTATTGTTGCTCAGACATACTCCATCCTATTGTTGCTCAGACATACTCCATCGTATTGTTGCTCATCATCCTATTGTTGCTCAGACATACTCCATCGTATTGTTGCTCATCATCCTATTGTTGCTCAGACATACTCCATCCTATTGTTGCTCACCATCCTATTGTTGCTCAGAAATATCCCACTCTGTTGTTGCTCAGGCGTACCACATTCTATTGTTGCTCAGACATACCACATTCTATTGTTGCTCAGACATACCACATTCTATTGTTGCTCAGACATATCACATTCTATTGTTCCTCAGACATACCACATCCTATTGTTGTATACCAGTGTATAAGAACACGAAGGCATGTTGTTTTCTTGTTGATATAACGTTTATTTCGTGTAAGATGACAAAGCTTCGATGTTCTCCTCCACTCAAGTCCAAGGCCGGATCTTAACCCCCCTTGCCAACCCAATACGTCACGATTGAGCATCTCTCACCCTTTCACTCTCGATGCTCAATCGTGCTGTATCTGTTTCCCACTAGATTCTAATAATACCCCAGTACTCCTCCCTTACTGTTACACCTCCCCATGTTGAATAACGAATTTTCCTTATAAAGGAAAACTCTTTACTCCTAATCCCCATACTTCCATTCCCTCTTTGTCTTCTAATCTTCCCTAAAATCAAGTTTGAGTAAATAATATATCTTTTAACTCTTCTCCCAGTGATATGGTCTGCTAATAATAACCCCCCCCCCCCCCCCATATACTTCTTCTTCGACTTTTATTTATATAAGACCACGTATGGTAACCCTGTTAATCCAAACAGTCCTTCTTTCCTTTATTTCCCCAAAATTATAGTAGCTATCCTACTATATAATTCTTCATTTCTGGTTCTTTCTTGTTTCCTGTATCAAATATACATATTATAAGAACAGCTCATAAAATTCTTTATCGAAACTTTTGACCTTATACAATTTCTCATTCTTTCAAACCCCAGGACGTACAAAAACAATGTAGTTAGAAAAGCAAAGAAGCGGTGCGCACCTAGTAAGAAACATAAAGAATGAATACACGACATGACCACATGGACATACAGCAATGCAAATTAAGACACTCACCCTTTACCTCCCTTGCCAATAAAAAAAATTTTACAATAATATTTTTTTAAAACACCTTATGAAATACATCTTTGTTCGTTATAAAACAATTTGGCAAAAGTTTTCATAAATCTTATATTCCACCTTGACATTGCCAACCACAATTCTGTTCCTTTTTCATTATCTCACCTTCCACCATGAGCCCATGTTCATATTCCATGAACATCTCTAATAAAATTAAAGCTGGTATTTCACAGCACCTATATCTTGCCCCCGTATTTCCCATAGTCATATACTGCCATTTACAGTCTTCCCCCTACCTTATATCATTGGGACTAAGTATAATCAACTCATTTCTGAACGAAAGACTCTAAGCCAAACCTCATCAACGTAAACGTCCTCGACTAACTTTATAATCATATAACTCAATATACTAAAGCATTCAAGTAATCGAAATAAAATGAACACAACCCCCAACCGAATCTAAAGAAAAAACAAATTTTTAAAATGACACAACATGCATGTTATAAAATCAGAATAAAACATTCTATTACTACCTATCACTATTGGACACTTTTACGGTCCAATAGATTTTACCAACTCAAATGCTAGGAACACAATCACCCTATTCTAACTCAATAAATCAACCAACAACAATCAATTTTCAAAACCAAATCAAGAAAAAAAAAACTTATAACTTATAACTCATAACTAAACGTTAGCCATCATTTTCTAGAACCAACTCAATCATAAAAACATATTACGTATAGTGACCCACCAACATTGGCCCCTCTTACTAAGTAAAATAACGTATATCTACTTATACAGGTCATTCCAGTATATCTATGACCAAGAAAACTAAACATTTCACTGTCCATCCGTATATTTGTTAACTACTGACCAATTACTTATTCACACCTGTTCTATTTACCTAAACAAATCAGTAATCAACATTTATCATACCATTTATTATCTTCTAACTCCTAACAGCACATAACAACCGAAACAACTTCTTAAGTAAGCACCGTAATGTGGCCACCAATCCAATATTAACTCAACGTAGTAGCCAACCTCTACTTATCAACGAACTTGTAATCTGGTTTCTCTAGGAGCTGTCATCACTTGTTAATCCTTATCGTTAAATACGGCATTTCCAACAGTAACGAAATACTTTCACCCCTTTTGTACCAATATCTCGAGACCACTTCCACCGTTTCGTATAAGCATCCCTTTCACTTCTAACTCCTACTATCTGCAGTACTTTCTAACATCTATCTCCTGCGTTTCCGCTTCTTCAACAAGTCCAAGTTTCTTTGAATAAGTGCTAACTCTACATCAATATCTTCTTCTTCGTACAACCTTATTAGTTTCTTCCATACTACTACTTGACTCTGACTTTTCATCCATTTCTTCTTCTTCGTCTGTATGTCTCTCTTCAGCTGCCGCTAATCTCTTCCGTTCAACATCCCACCTAATTTGTCGATCACTCTTTCTTAAGGATCTTTCCAGTAGAGGTATATCTTCTCCGCTTGTTGAACAATCTCTAATTCTCCTCTGTCTTTTCACTTCTTTATCTCTTTGATTGTCCAATCTTCTTTTCGTTGCTTGTCTAGTATTTTTAAATGGAGCACCCATTTCTTCTTCCATACTATCATAATGAGTTTCATTCACCTTTTCTTCTTCCATTGTTTTCGGAATTGTCTGTTCTTGAGTATCTTCGTAACTTGGATTTGCTAGCAACTGATTTTGTTCTGGTTCTTTTCTAAGATCTGGGGTTACTGTAGCTCCTCTAAGATCTGGGGTTACTGTAGCTCCTCTAACAACCTGTTCATCCAAAAATTTCGCATCCGAATAATAATTATTATTATAATTATTATTTTCTATCTCATCTTCATCTCTTCTTAAGTGTTCAACGTGTGCCCTTGCTATATGTGCTGTGACCTGGTTCTTTATAATATACGATACATTACCTAGTTTTTCCAAAACGTAATAACCTGGAATCCAACGAGCATCAAACTTAGAGTTTCTTCTATGCTTCTTGTAATAAACTCTATCACCTACCTTAAACTCCTGTAATTTTGTATTTACATTTTGTACTTTTTCTGTCTTTCCCTAGCTTTAATTATATTATTCCTTAACCTCACATGTGCTTTATGCATTTCTTGTATTATGGTCTCTTGAAATTCTTCACCCATATATTTCCGTCTAGGTTTTAATAGATTATCTATAGGTAATATTGGTTCCCTCCCGTGTAATAAATAAAATGGTGAAAAACCCGTGCTCTCATTTTGATTTGTACGAATGGCACTAAGGGCAGGTCCCAAAAATAAATCCCAATCTCTGTCATGTTCATCAATAATCTTTGCCATAACTGTCGTATAACGTCCGATGTTGACGTTCGTTTTTCGCATTTGAAGAAGGTCTATAAAATGAGGTCTTTATATGTCTTATGTTTAAATCTTTTAATAACTTTTCGAATTTTTTATTTACAAACTCTCTACCATTATCTGTAAGTATACTTTGTGGGCAACTAAACCTTGGTACGAACTCTTGTAAAAAAATATTAATGACAGTATCCGCGCTTTTATCTGGAATTGCATAAACCTCTGGCCAAAGACTGTAGACGTCTACTAAATGAATTAAATACACATTTCCTGACAATGTCCTAGGGTGTGGACCCGATATATCTAAACTAATCTTTTGCATTGGGAACTGAGGAATATCTGTGTCTTGTAAGGGAGACTTTATTGTTTTCATGTTCCTTAATCTGCACTTTTCACACGTATCTACATATTTGCATGCAGATTTAAACAAGTTTGGCCAATAATATTTACTTGTAAGTGCTTTCACCAGTTTGTCTCTACCGAGATGTCCATTTTCATCGTGATATGCTTTTAAAAGTTCATTTTCCAAATGCCTTGGAATATATTTCCTTAGCTGTTCGTTCCTTTCACACATATAATATAACTGTCCATCCTCTTGTAAAACCAAATAATTCTTTTTATATTTGTTATCTTCTGTTTCTCGTAATTTTTCTTTTATTTGTATGACTCTTGGGTCCAAATCTTGCTCTTCTTTCATATTGAATTGTGCTAACTGTAGGTCTTCTTCCCTATGTTCAGACTCTTGATCCGATGGTAGACTATCAAATTCTTCCCTATTTATTATAGCAGAATCTAGAATATTTACTTGCCAATTTCGGTCGTCTATCTCTGGTTCAGCTGCTTCCTCTTCTGTATCTTCTGATGACTGTGGATATGGAATTCTAGACAATAAATCGGCGCATGTATTTATCCTACCTGGTATGTACTCAATTACCGCGTTGTACCCCTGTAGATTCATTGACCACGTCTGTATTTTTCCTGTTCTGCACTGGAGCTTCTAGAAAAGACTTTAAAGGCATGTGGTCAGTTCTAATAACAAAATTTGCGTTATGTAAGTAGTAATTAAGTTTTTGAAGAGCGTAATGAATCGCGTAAGCCTCCTTCTCAATAGTCGTCCATTTCCTTTGTGATTTACTAAGTTTATGCGACAAGAAGTAGATAGGCCTTTCATTTTTAACGCCTGGTATTCCAGACTCTTTTCCTTCATATGGTTGCACCAAACATGCTCCTACTGCATTGTCCGAAGCATCTGTGTACAGTATTAACTGTTTGTTTAAGTCTGGATGCGTCAACAGTGGTACCAGTGTTAAGCTGTTTTTTAAATACTCGAACGCTTTTTGACATTCATCATCCCACTTAAACCTAGCGTACTTGCCTGTTAAGTTTGTAATAGGTTCAGCTATCCTTGAAAACGCTGGAATAAATCGCCTATAATACGCACATGTTCCTATAAAAGCACGTACTTCCTTAACGTTAGTTGGAGCAGGTAACTCTTTAATAATCTTTATTTTGTCCTGGTCTGGTTTAATACCTTCTCTATTTATAATATACCCCAAATATTTTGTTTCTGTCTTTAAAAATTGGCATTTACTAAGCTTTAACTTTACATCATGCTTTCTTAACCTGTCAAACACTAGTCTAATATGTTTCAAATGATCCTCTACATTTCCTTTAGTATAAATCAATATATCGTCTATATAGGCTAGAGCGAACCTTTGCATACCTTCTAAAACTTCATTAATTAAGAGCATATAGTGAGAGGGTGCCGTTTTTACGCCAAAAGGCATTCGTAAAAATTCGTACGAGCCCATATGGGTACAAAAGGCGCTTTTCTTTTGTGCGTCTTCCGACATCGGAATACACCAAAATCCTGACCTTGCGTCCAGCGTTGTAAAATATGTAGAGCCATTAAGCAGCCCCAAAATATCATCAATTACCGGCAGTGGGTACTGCTACATTCTTGGTAATTTTGTTCAACGCCCTGTAATCGCAACAGAAGCGACTCGAACCATCAGGCTTGGCCACAATTACCACCGGAGACTGACCATTCTGACTTCGACCTTTTTATTATTCCTGCTTTCAGCATCTCTTCTATTGCCTTTTCCACGATTTCTCTGTTTCTTAATGGAGTTCTATATGGTTTTAAACTTATTGGTGGATGATCTCCCGTGTCTATTTCCATTGTAACTGTTCGCGTCTTTCCCAATTCTAAATCATTCACCGCAAACACATCTTGATTTTGCTTTATAAGTTGTTCCAACACTTCCTTATTTTCTGGCGGAGCTTTTAACTGTGACAACAATTCTTGTTCCCTTGTTATTTTGTCCAGTGAATGTATATGGGCTTTATTTCCTCTGGATGGATGGATCAATTCATCCATTCTGACGTTCCCTCTTCTTCTGTGTCCGCGTCTGTCATTTCCCCT
Source organism: Cepaea nemoralis (assembly GCA_014155875.1). NCBI lineage: Eukaryota > Metazoa > Mollusca > Gastropoda > Stylommatophora > Helicidae > Cepaea > Cepaea nemoralis. The sequence continues at coordinate 265,959 of JACEFZ010021714.1, read as the reverse complement.
TTCACTAGAAGTTTCCAAATAACTTGTTCCCGACACTTCTGCTCTATCCGTTGCCAATATGTCACTAATGTTATGATCTAATTTGGCTATCACACATCCTCTGTATAACTTGATTTCTCTACCTGTGTTGTTGATAACCATTACTGGAAAGGTTAAGTGTTTATCCAACTCCATTACTCCATCTGGAACCTCCAAACCAGGCTCATCAATTATTTCCTCTTGTAACTCAGTGATTCTGACTGTGTTTCCTTCCACATAATATGGGTTTCTCTTCAGCTTCGCTTGTATCAAATTAACCGACTGTGGTTTTAACGTCGTTGTCATTTTAACTCTAACTAGTGCTGATATATGCATGTCCTCTTCCATATCTATATAGACGTCCCTGAATTTTAACTTATGTAAATCATAAAAAAGTCTTATTCCATTTTTTATCAAAAAATCTCTTCCTATTAACATATTTCTATTTAAACCCCTCACTACATGAAAAAGGTGTCTTATGTTGATCCCTCCTAACTTAAAATTTATCATTGTTTGTCCAATTACTTGTAAATTCTGTCCAGTAACAGAGTGTAAATTATTATGACTCTTAAATACTCTACAATTTCTTACTATTTTGTATAAAAAACTTTCTTTTACTACACTAACTTGAGCTCCCGAATCAATTAATGTACGAACTCTATACTTTCCTATTTCTAATATACAAGAGCTATAATCTGTTTTATCTTCTATAAATTTCTTGACTTCATCTAGTTGAAAATATTCTCTGTTCGACCTATTATACCTGTTATTAACATATTCTCTAACCCTTGGGACCTTACTATTTACCCTCCTATCATAGGTCCTGTCTAATAGGTAGGGCGCCGATTTTCCTGTGTTCTTGTACCTGTAAAATTCCTGTGTCCATCAACAACATTCCTACTCAGCCTATTATTATCATGTCTACCCTGTGTATTCGACTGGACACGCCTGTTATTACAAAAACGAGAAACATGTCCCCGTTGACCACAAACCCAACAGACAATATTTGTGTTATTTGTGTTTCCCACTGTCTCACTTGTAGGGTATCTCACATTTCTTCTTTCAACATAATCACTCCTATTTCTACCTTGTAACGTTTGTATACCTCCTCTCCTATTCCATCCGAATCTTGTTTGTCCTATTTCCATGGGTTCCTCAACTCTGTCGTCTCGATTACTTCCCACTTCCCGTCCTGTTCTTAATCTAAACCTACGTCTCAAATTTTCCTCTTGTACCGCGATATCCACCGCTTGTGATAACCTCTCAGGGTTTTCCCTCATCAACTTAAGTTTCAAACCATCAGACTTTTATGCCATCTACAAAAATCCCTACTAACATCCTTTCCACCTCCTCCCCTCGTACATTCTGTCCTAAGAATGCTTCTTCAGCCAGGTTAATCAATCTATCGCTAAACAATTGTACCGTCTCTCCGTTATTTTGTTTAGCCTGCCTCAACTACCGAAAATGCATGTTGTGGATCCGTTATTTCTGCATATTTCCTTGCTAGGTCTTCTTTGAACTTGTTCCCACGTCTCATCTACTCTAGCCTCTAACTTTCTTCTTATATGATCCGAAACTGGTTCCGTTGCCGTCTGATAAGCCAGTCTCATTTTTTCTTCATCTGTTGCTGAGATCAAATAGGCATATTTTTCTATGGAAGTGACCCATTTCTTATAGTCTCTGGCCTGTCCACTAAACTTCACAATTTCTGTTGCCATCCCTTGTTGTTTAATCACCATATTAAGTCGGCCTACTGCTGTTCCCACGCCTGTCAAAACCTGTGCTAAGGTGTCCTGTTCCGCCATGCTGAAAAATACTGAAACAAAGCAAGCAAAGAACCACACAATTTCAACTTCTTAATTTAAAGAATACACTCACTTATTATAGACAACCACAGTTATTTTCTGGGTTTGAGTACCACACAATTTTAACTTCTTAATTTAAGGAATACACTCACTTATTATAGAAAACCAGAGTTATTTTCTGGGTTTGAGTACCACACAATTTTAACTTTTTAATTTAAGGAATACACTCACTTATTATAGAAAACCAGAGTTAGTTTCTTTTTGTTTCCTGACTCAAGCCCGTACCTTCCTCGCCTCAGCGTCAATTTTCGTTCGATCGCCAGGAGTCTATCTCAGCTGAAAAATCAGTCGCGGAGTTCAGGTAGTCTGTTTCTTCCCCCAGGTAATTGCGTTACTTCTCTAGGGATGCCGGGATTATCTTCAACCCCTGGTTGGGTCCCATCTGAGTCTTGTAGCCTTTGTTTTCACCCCGGGTGGGGTACATCATCGACGTCTTGAGATAGCGATAACGTAAGTGGCTGGCGATTTGAAATTAGCAAAAGTCAGGTTATGGTAACTTTTTGAAACTCCAGAGTTCAGATCGCGGCTATGGGAAGCCCTTTAATAACGCTGAAGGCTGAAGTTCAGACAACGACCATGACCAGCCCCTGGATAACGTTAAAGTTCAGTCTACGGCTCTGGAAAGCCCTTTGATGACGTTAAAATTCAAACCACGGCTCTGGGAGGCCCTTTGATGACGTTAAAATTCAAACCACGGCTCTGGGAAGCCCTTCGATGACGTTAAAATTCAAACCACGGCTCTGGGAAGCCCTTTGATGACGTTAAAATTCAAACCACGGCTCTGGGAAGCCCTTTGATGACTGTAAAATTCAAACCACGGCTCTGGGAAGCCCTTTGATGACGTTCAAGTTCTATAATTTTACATGATTGAGAAATTATTTGCTCAGGGTTATCACAGCCTTCGAGCCTCTTTATTTGCTGATTACTGAACTGATTTACAGAACTTTACTGGACATCCTTTCACTGGAACAACAACAAGCGTCTCCCGACCTTGATAAAACTGATTTGAGAAAACGTTAAATACCTTCTGGTTTAGGCATTCTTTGAAGGTTTCTTAGTACTTCGCGTGGTAGCCGGGACGGCCCAATTCAGTATCCTGGTCAAGTGGCAGCATTTCGCATCCTATACCAGTGTATAAGAACACGAAGGCATGTTGTTTTCTTGTTGATATAACGTTTATTTGTGTAAGATGACAAAGCTTCGATGTTCTCCTCCACTCAAGTTTAAGGCCGGATCTTAACTCCCCTTGCCAACCCAATACGTCACGATTGAGCATCTCTCACCCTTTCACTCTCGATGCTCAATCGTGCTGTATCTGTTTCCCACTAGATTCTAATAATACCCCAGTACTCCTCCCTTACTGTTACAGTTGCTCAGACGTATGTCATCCTAATGTTGCTCAGACATACCACATCCTATTGTTGCTCAGACATACCACATTCTATTGTTGCTCAGACATATCACATTCTATTGTTGCTCAGACATACCACATCCTATTGTTGCTCAGACGTATGTCATCCTAATGTTGCTCAGACATACCACATTCTATTGTTGCTCAGACATACCACATTCTATTGTTGCTCAGACATACCACATCCTATTGTTGCTCAGACGTATGTCATCCTAATGTTGCTCAGACATACCACATCCTATTGTTGCTCAGACATACCCCATCCTATTGTTGCTCAGACGTATGTCATCCTATTGTTGCTCAGACATACCCCATCCTATTGTTGCTCAGACATACCACATTCTATTGTTGCTCAGACGTATGTCATCCTATTGTTGCTCAGACATACCCCATCCTATTGTTGCTCAGACATACCACATTCTATTGTTGCTCAGACATACCACATTCTATTGTTGCTCAGACATACCCCATTTTATTGTTGCTCAGACATACCACATTCTATTGTTTCTCAGACATACCACATCCTATTGTTGCTCAGACATATCACATTCTATTGTTGCTCAGACATACCACATCCTATTGTTGCTCAGACGTATGTCATCCTAATGTTGCTCAGACATACCACATTCTATTGTTGCTCAGACATACCACATTCTATTGTTGCTCAGACATACCACATCCTATTGTTGCTCAGACGTATGTCATCCTAATGTTGCTCAGACATACCACATCCTATTGTTGCTCAGACATACCCCATCCTATTGTTGCTCAGACGTATGTCATCCTATTGTTGCTCAGACATACCCCATCCTATTGTTTCTCAGACATATCCAATCCTATTGTTGCTCAGACATACCCCATCCTATTGTTGCTCAGACATACCACATTCTATTGTTGCTCAGACGTATGTCATCCTATTGTTGCTCAGACATACCCCATCCTATTGTTGCTCAGACATACCACATTCTATTGTTGCTCAGACATACCACATTCTATTGTTGCTCAGACATACCCCATTCTATTGTTGCTCAGACATACCACATTCTATTGTTTCTCAGCCATACCACATCCTATTGTTGCTCAGACGTATGTCATCCTAATGTTGCTCAGACATACCACATCCTATTGTTGTTCAGACACATTCTATTGTTGCTCAGACACATCCTATTGTTGCTCAGACACATCCTATTGTTGCTCAGACATACCCTATCCTATTGTTGCTCAGACATACCCCATCCTATTGTTGCTCAGACATACCCCACCCTATTGTTGCTCAGGCGTACCACATTCTAATGTTGCTCAGACATACCACATCCTATTGTTGCTCAGACATACCACATCCTATTGTTGCTCAGACATACCCCATCCTATTGTTGCTCAGACATACCACATCCTATTGTTGCTCAGACATACCACATTCTATTGTTGCTCAGACATACCACATCCTATTGTTGCTCAGACATACCCCATCCTATTGTTGCTCAGACATACCACATCCTATTGTTGCTCAGACATACCCTATCCTATTGTTGCTCAGACTTCTTCTTCTTCTTCGTTCATCCGGAGTTTTTTTTTTCGGATGTGATTGCGTTGTGCCTGTTTACAGCAGAGCTGCGTTCTTGCGCCGTTAGGCCGACACATCCGACTTCTGCGGGCATTTGTTGACCGGGTTAACCTTCCCGGGGTACCACATTCTAATGTTGCTCAGACATACCACATTCTATTGTTGCTCAGACATACCACATTCTATTGTTGCTCAGACATACCCCATCCTATTGTTGCTCAGACATACCACATTCTATTGTTGCTCAGACATACCACATTCTAATGTTGCTCAGACATACCACATTCTATTGTTGCTCAGACATTCTCCATCCTATTGTTGCTCAGACATACCACATTCTATTGTTGCTCAGACATACCACATTCTATTGTTGCTCAGACATACCACATTCTATTGTTGCTCAGACATACCCCATCCTAATGTTGCTCAGACATACCACATTCTATTGTTGCTCAGACATACCACATTCTATTGTTGCTCAGACATACCACATTCTATTGTTGCTCAGACATACCACATCCTATTGTTGCTCAGGTGTACCACATTCTATTGTTGCTCAGACATGCCACATTCTATTGTTGCTCAGGCATATCACATTATATTGTGTATTTTGTCCGTACTTCAGGCATACCACATCCTGCTGTTGCTCACGGATGGGATCTTCAACGATGTGCTGGACACGAAGAAGGCCATCGTCCACGCCAGTAGCCTGCCCATGTCCATCATCATCGTCGGCGTGGGCAGTTCTGACTTCAGGGAGATGACGGAGCTGAGCGGGGACGGGGGAGTCCTGAATCTACCCACCGGGGAAACCGTCTGCAGAGATATTGTTGAGTTTGTTCCGTTCCGCAGCTTTAAAACGGTAATACGTGATTTTGATCTGTCTGTCTATGTTTCTATATCGGTCTGTCTGATCTATCTATATGTCTGTCTTTTTGTCTATCCGTCCGTCCCTTTGTCTGTCTGTCTGTACCCCCCCCCCTCTCTCTCTCTCTCTCTCTCTGTCCGTCCATCCATCTGTTGTCAGATTATATATCATACCACATTATCATACCCCATCCTAATGTTGCTCAGACATACCCCATCCTAATGTTGCTCAGACATACCCCATCCTAATGTTGCTCAGACATACCCCATCCTAATGTTGCTCAGACATACCCCATCCTATTGTTGCTCAGACATACCACATCCTATTGTTGCTCAGACATATGTCATCCTAATCTGCCGGTTTTAAAGTGACTGCCGCTTCCATCGACGATGAATTGTAATTTTAGTGGCGGACTGTTGTCTTGGCATTCTAGCAGCGGCCTTATGCATAATGCCAGTGTGTGCTTGTGGTTTGTTGGGACTCCTTTTGTTCCATTTTTTATGTGGGACAGTAAAGATTTTCTCTCTGTCCGTCCATTCATCTATCCATCTTAATCTGCATGTCTGCCTGTCTCTTTATCTGCCCATCCAGCAATCCATCTATCCATTTGTCTGTATGCCTGTCTGTCCGTCTCGCTCTTTCTGTCCATCTATCCGCCCATCTATCCATCTCTGTCGCTTTCTCTATTTGTGTGTGTGTGGGGGTTGGTGGGGTGTGTGTGTGTGTGTGTGTGTGTGTGCGCGCCTGCTTCTCTGTCCATCCATCCATCCATCTATTTATCCGTCTGCTTCTCTCTCACTGTCCATCCATCGACCCACACATACATCCATTTGTCAATCTCTTTGTTCTTTCTGTATCCATCCAACCGCCCCCATCTCTCTAATAAGAGATGTTGAATGAAAGAACATATGAGAGGACATTGAGAAGAAGGGCAGAATGTCAGACGGCCCTGCGTGCCCAATTCTTAACCCTTTGAAAATAAAGATTTTCGTTCGTTCGTTCGTTCGTTCTCTCTCTCTCTCTCTCTCTCTCTCTCTCTCTCTCTCTCTCTCTCTCTCTCTCTCTCTCTCTCTCTCTCTCTCTCTCTCTCTCTCTCTCTCTCTCTCCGCCGATCTTAGTTTTCTTATGCAGTACAGTGTACCTATCTCTAAGGTCAGCTTAAGATTTTCGGTGTTTTTATGTAATTTTATTTTGATTCTCGCAGCGCCCAATGGAGGACTTGGCCAGACATGTTCTGGAGAAGATTCCACGACAGGTCACTGACTACTACAAGATGAGGGGAATACGCACTTCCATGCAACGATAGAACAGTCAGATGGCAGACATTTAATCATATGATTATATCAATCACTGTAGCCTTTAAAATGTAATAATTTCTTCTCTTCTCATAACATTCATTCTTATTTGATTTGCAAATTGTATTTCGTCGTCCAGTTACTGAGTTGAGTTAGTGGAGCGACACTGTGAGCTATGGGTTTCATGTGGAATGCTTTTACATATGTCCGCGATTGTTTGTATTGTGAAATGCATTTTCAGAAAAATGGTGGACAGGCGGTTGCATAACTAGCTTTTTTCCCCTGATGCAATAATGTGTGTGCAACTGCCGGTTTTAAGTGACTGCCGCTTCCATCGACGATGAATTGTAATTTTAGTGGCGGACTGTTGTCTTGGCATTCTAGCAGCGGCCTTATGCATAATGCCAGTGTGTGCTTGTGGTTTGTTGGGACTCCTTTTGTTCCATTTTTTATGTGGGACAGTAAAGAGCATTTTGTGAGATATTCACTGGTACAGGAACGGAGCATAATGGGGCAACCCTTTGCCATGAAGTTGGAGCCACGACTAACTCGCTCACAGTTTATTTATACTGCTAATACGTTTCTTTCTTCAAATATTAACCCCCTATCAATTAAAATGTTTACCCTAAGTAAAATAATCTTGCTTCAAATCTTAGAGCTCAAAAGTTGCATTTTTGCAAAGCTCATTCTTCAGGAGTTCATTTTCATTCATGAGTGGTCATAGTAGTTTAAATGTGTTTCTTGAGATAAATGTCACCATCATGCACCGTGCAAAGTGGCCTTTGTGTTCATGTCTCTCCACAGTTCTTGGTGTTCTGGATCAATCTTATATGTGACGTTCCTCGGCGCCATTGTCTTAGACCTTCATGCATCATTTCTTTCGGTCTGCCAATATTTCTCTCGGTTTGCCTCTCATGGTTCTCAGTTTGCCTCTATTTCGCTAGGTGTGTCTACATTTCTCTCGGTTTGCCTCACATTTCTCTCGGTCTGCCTCTCATTTCGCTCTGTCTACTTCTCATTTCTCTGTGTCTGCCTCTCATTTCTCTATGTCTGCAAATATCTATCTCTGTCTGCCTATATTTATCTCTGTCTGCCTATATTTCTCTCGGTCTACCTCTCATTTCTCTTGGTCTACCTCTCATTTCTCTTGGTCTACCTCTCATTTCTCTTGGTCTGCCTCTCATTTCTCTCGGTCTGCCTCTCATTTCTCAAGGTGTGCCTTTCATTTCTATCGATCTGCCTCTTACTTCTCTCTGCCTCTCATTTATCTCGGTCTGCCTCTCATTTCTCTTGGTTTACCTCTCATTTATCTCAGTCTGCCTATATTTCTCTCGGTCTGCCTCTGATTTCTCACTCTCAAACTATATTTCTCTCGGTTTGCCTCTCATTCCTCTCTGTTTGCGTCTCACTTCTCTCAGTTTGCCTCTCATTTCTCTGTCTGCCCCTCATTTCTCTCTGTCTGCCTCTCAGTCCATGTCATTCAGTTAGCGAGTTCAATTGTATTCAAAGACTCCTGGGGGTCATCGAAGGAACTACAGAGTTCATGTCCCATGCCACGCTTTCGAGAAGCGGTTTGCTGCTCTGCGGAGAGACCAAACTTGATGGGATAAACCTGGTGCAATGAATTAAAGAATGTTAAAACAGTTGTGAAGGTACTATGTCTTAATTCTAACAAGAGGAAATGAAAAAGCTGTGAATTCATGTATAAATCCAGGCGAACCTTCTGGCCTAGAGAGACAACAGTGGAAGATAAACTCTATGGACCGCTGAATGAACTAAAAAAGACTGTTAGATTCATACAAGAGACAACATTGCAGTTATAAACATAATTTAGGCGAACGAAAGAAGAAGATGTGTAAATGTTTGTCTCGTACATTTTTAAAAACCAAGATCTGTATGAAAGAATTATTTACGGCGTGTGATTTTAATTAACAGGCTAAAACTATGTTTAAAACACATTATTTGTGCGCTACTATTAAAATCCTTTGCTTATGTCATAAACAATCATAAACATGCATTGCTTCAATAAAGATGCTATCTGTTTACATAAACATTATTGTGTATTATTGTACAAGCCTCTTGTTTGTTATAAAGATCACAAAGAGAAGTACAGTATACCAAAGAGTTATACAATATAACAAACATTCATAAAGTATAACAAAGAATTATAAACTTTAATAAAGAATCATAACCCCGGGACTGCCACAGGGATCTGCAGTCTCACCGGTGCTCTTTAATGTGTATACGAGCAAGATTGCAAACCTAGAAGTACCAGGGGTTGGAAGAATACTAACATTTGCAGATGATATTCTTGCATATAGGCAGGGGAGAGATACGGAGCAAACAGCCCAGGAGTTAAAGGCGACAGTAGATAAAGTGATTGACTGGTGCACAGAAATGAGTGCTGTCATCCACCCGGAAAAGGCGGCTGTTTTGTGGTGCTCTTTGGACAACAGGATTGTAAGAGCTGATGTCCCAAACCTCGCGATAGATGGTAGAAATGTCAGCAGAGAGAACAAACTGAAGTATCTGGGGATCACATTTGACAGGAGCCTATCCTTCAAGGACCATGTGGAGACGGTTGTGACAAGATCTCAAAAGGGACTCAATGCACTTAAAACTATGGCTGCAATGGACATAGAGCAGAGAATGCTTTTCACACTATACCAGCACTTGATCCTCTCAGTAATTGATTATGGATTAGGTCTGCTCACTGTCTCAGAGAGTCAGCTGGTGAAATTAGAGCGCATACAGAACGAAGCTATGCGGGTCATTCTGGGATGCACTAGAGACACCCCAGTAGTGTGTATGCGTTACATCCTTGGTCTGCCGACTGTTGCTGGTAGGCTCAAGGTGATGCAGGCGAAGGCATACCTCAGAGTAGCTGCAGACACAGACCACCCACTGCATGAGGCGCTGGACGCAGTTAAGGGTCAGCGACTGATAAGAGGGAAATCATGGATGGCTCAGGCGGAGGATACGATCAGACAGGTGTGCCCCTTGGAGAACATTAGGCGTGGAGAGGAGTGGGTCAGAGTGCCAGCGGAGCAGTCAGACTTGTGCAGAGTTATAATCACATTAAGCCGGGAGTGCAGGGAGTGGCCAGCAGGGGCCACGGAAGTGGAAATCCAGCAACTAATTCAGGACAATGCTCACTCGAGTGATGTGATTATCTACACAGATGGTTCGGTGTCAAGAGGTGAGAGAAGTGGCTGGGGGTTCATAGCCAAAGCTAATGGTCGATGTTTGGGGCAGGAGAGCCTGGCATATGATACCACAACATCCAGCTTAAGAATGGAAGTGGAGGCAGTCACTGCGGCTCTCCGCTGGATGGAGAATACGACACACACACACACATCGTGATTGTAACTGACTCAGAAAGCATGCTGACGAGGGTGAGGACAGGCAGACTTCGTGCAGAGTGGCTTGCTTCGCTTCGGAGGTCACGGGTGACAAGCATCGTATGGATCTTTTCTCCGGGGCATGCCGGTGTGCTGGGAAATGAACAGGCGGACAGATTGGCTGGCTCTGCAGAACTTGTTGGAGTATTGATACATGACAAGGCAGACGTGGTTGCGGCCTTGTGGGAGCACGTGCACCCCTCGGAGGAGCAAATGGATTACCATGGTCTGGCAAGAATGAGACAACGAGGAGTGACGAAGGGATCTGGCCGACGCTCAACGCTCAGAGGAAAGGCGAGACGGACTTATAATCAGATTGCTACTGGTACTGTTAGTGTTGGAACTCTTCGCTGGCTGCTGAGGATGGGGATGGAGCACTTATGGGAATGCCCCATAGAACAACAGATTAAATGGTTTGGCCACCTCTCAAGAATGCCCTGGTACCATCTGCCACAAAGAGCCACATTGAAGATATATAATAGATACAGAGCAAGGTGAAGACCACGTAAAACAGTGGTTCTCAACCGGTGGGGAATTCCCCCCCCCCCCCAGGGGGGAATTTCATGGTTTCCAGGGGGGGGGGGGGGATGAAGACCATTTCAAGATCGTGTTAATACAAGAATCGATTACTTGACATAGTTTTTCCCTTCATACTTTACAGTTATGTATGTCTCGTCCTTCTAAAATTCATTTTATAAAGTAAGTAGACCCACAAATCATGTTTTATGTGGATGTCTAGACTTGTTTTAGTATATGCTATTGCATTTGCCTTCCACTTTTACGTATACTGTGTAGGGGTGAGGGGATTTTTAGATAGGAAATATAAAGGGGGGGGGGGGGGGGGAATGACGTTCTGAAAATACAGGTGAAGGGGGAACGGGCCAAATTTTTGATAGGAAGGGGGGGGGGGAATGGCGTTCTGAAAATATGGTGAAGGGGGGAATGGGCCAAAAAAGGTTGAGAACCACCGACGTAAAAGATGGAGTGATGATATCAAGAACAACCTCACAGAAGTGAATACCAGCCTACAGAGAGCATTAGACAGAGCACATAAAAAGTCTTCACATCTCCCCTGCAACACTTCACTGAGGCAAATGGAGGAAGAGAAGAAGAAGTAGGGGTGAAGGCAATATTACAGACAGAGGCCTACTCCCAGCTGGTACACAAATGCTGCGATGAGTTATGACCAAGTTATATTCTGATAACCCTCTGCGCAGGCGTAAAGCTCCAGTACAGGACTAGCACATTTCTGAGCTTGGAGAGGAGAAGATCTCTGCCACACAGCTCCCACAGAGATAGTATGAAAGATGTTTTTTGCCTTGAACACAAGTAGTATGACAATGGAAGTTATGGCCGTAAGTAAAGCAATTACATGGCTTGAGACACATTCACTCGGGCGTGTTTCCTTAGTGACTAAATGAGTAAGCTCAGGAAGATTGAGATGGGTTGGATTCAAAGACAGTGGTTGGTGTCTCTTGAGCGGTCATGGCTGGCAAAGATTAGCTTCATTTTCATGCCAGGGCATGCGGGTGTACAAGGAAATGAGCAGGCTGAAAGGTTTGCAGGTGAGGCTACTGTAAAGGGCGGACGAGCCATGGACCAGGCTGATATTCTGAATGCAATACGAGAAGTAAGTCGTTTGCGAGAACCAGGTGATGACTGAATCTACGACCATGGTAAGACTGCGAGAACAGCAAGTTAAAAGAGGTGTGGCCAGACAAGAACCCTATGCAGAAAGCCAAAGAAGATGAATAAACCAACACAGAACTGGTGTCGTGAGCCGCTACACACTGTGAGATTTACTGAGGAGGGGATCCGAAGCACTTATGGTATGGACTGAATGGTTCGACGTGCAATGAGGATGATCTGTCGACTGACTAACTAACTAGAGATAGTATACTAATACTGGGTCAGAGGACATCTCTACACCAGCCTACTCCAGTTGATGCAAGCCCTTCACGAAACACAGATGGCTTGAATGCCAACGTATCGACTTACAGTTAAATCTGAAATCTTTAAAATGATTCACAATCAACCAACCTGGTTATTCATTCCAAAGAGTAGTTTAGTTTAGTTTAGTCATTGGATCAACATCACGGCACACGGTTTAACCCATAAGTGCTCCGTTTTCCTCCTAACTCAAACCTGAGTCTGGAGAAACTCAACTCAGTGCACGAACTCTGTTGCATCGGCGAGGATCCTGAAATACTTTGGATAGATTTTTAACTCGAAATTTTGCCCGGGCAGCGCCGTTGGGCTACTCTTCTTCGATTTCCAACTGCCAAGGGACTTTTTACGTGCGCAACAATACACACGGGCGTCCGATCTCACTCCCCACAGACCAGGGGAAATTTTATTACTGGAAGTCCAGGTGGATTTTTTAAATAAATCCCGGTCCTCACCGGGGCCTGACACCGGGACCTCCAGCACTCGAGGCGGACACCATACCTCGAGACCACTCAGCCCCTTGAGTGCAATTGTATTCAAAGAGTAGTATATTATGTTATCTCAAGTTATTCAGTTAGAAGACTGGTACATGTCACATTATTCAGTTAGTAGACTGATATGTCATGTCAAATTATTCAGTTAGAAGACTGGTATGTCATGTCACATTATTCAGTCAGGAGACTGGTATGTCATGTCACATTATTCAGTTAGAAGACTGGTACGTCATGTCACATTATTCAGTTAGAAGACTGGTATGTCATGTCACATTATTCAGTCAGAAGACTGGTATGTCATGTCACATTATTCAGTTAGAAGACTGGTATGTCATGTCACATTATTCAGTTAGAAGACTGGTATGTCATGTCACATTATTCAGTCAGAAGACTGGTATGTCATGTCACATTATTCAATCAGAAGACTGGTATGTCATGTCACATTATTCAGTGAGAAGACTGGTATGTCATGTCACATTATTCAGTCAGAAGACTGGTATGTCATGTCACATTATTCAGTCAGAAGACTGGTATGTCATGTCATATTATTCAGTTAGAAGTCTGGTATGTCATGTCACATTATTCAGTTAGAAGACTGGTATGTCATGTCACAATATTAAGCCAGGAGACTGGTATGTCAACTCAAGTTATTCCATCATCTTCATGAATAACCTGTAAGAAGTTTCTGACCTCATCACTCCTCAATTCCAGATTTCAGACAGGCTCATAAACTTATTCTTGGAAGGGAATGGGACAGTTTCCTTTTGCCTTCCATATGAGGAGAACTCATTATATTATACCTCACAAAGATGAGAATGCCACCTTGGCCAGGATGCCTCGAACCTCATTGTGAGTTCAGAGTTTGTTATTTATTGTTTCACTGCAAGATCTCAACATCTTCCTTGCTGATTCTCTCAAATACATGTGGGTATCAGAAATACTATCATGATCAAAGCTTAATGAAGGGAAGTTGCAACCTGCATCTCAGCTTGGTGTATAAAAATTGCTAACTGTACCTCAGCTTTATTTTGGTGTGCATATCCTATTTACAGGACATCACTGTCAACACCAGCATTTTACTGCTGTTGTTGATGTCTTAGCAAGTTTTTTACGTTCAATAGTTTGCCATTGCTTTCTGAATGACCGGCTCCCATACCAACATGTTAAAACCCCAGCAGTGACACAGTCTGCTGCCAAATCGGTCGCCGCTGCATTTCAAATGCGTAGTAATCGGCTCATGAATCGTGTTCGCAAGCCTTTAGGCCACAGTGACCAGCTACCTCAGCTTGATGTTGGGAAATGTCAACTGTACCTCAGCTTGATGTTGGGAAATGTCAACTGTACCTCAGCTTGATGTTGGGAAATGTCAACTGTACCTCAGCTTGATGTTGGGAAATGTCAACTGTACCTCAGCTTGATGTTGGGAAATGTCAACTGTACCTCAGCTTGATGTTGGGAAATGTCAACTGTACCTCAGCTTGATGTTAGGAAAATTGCCAACTGTACCTCAGCTTGATGTTGGGAAATGTCAACTGTACCTCAGCTTGATGTTGGGAAATGTCAACTGTACCTCAGCTTGATGTTGGGAAATGTCAACTGTACCTCAGCTTGATGTTGGGAAATGTCAACTGTACCTCAGCTTGATGTTGGGAAATGTCAACTGTACCTCAGCTTGGATGTTGGGAAATGTCAACTGTACCTCAGCTTGATGTTGGGAAATGTCAACTGTACCTCAGCTTGATGTTGGGAAATGTCAACTGTACCTCAGCTTGATGTAGGAAAATTGCCAACTGTACCTCAGCTTGATGTTGGGAAATGTCAACTGTACCTCAGCTTGATGTTGGGAAATGTCAACTGTACCTCAGCTTGATGTTGGGAAATGTCAACTGTACCTCAGCTTGATGTTGGGAAATGTCAACTGTACCTCAGCTTGATGTAGGAAAATTGCCAACTGTACCTCAGCTTGATGTTGGGAAATGTCAACTGTACCTCAGCTTGATGTTGGGAAATGTCAACTGTACCTCAGCTTGATGTTGGGAAATGTCAACTGTACCTCAGCTTGATGTTGGGAAATGTCAACTGTACCTCAGCTTGATGTTGGGAAATGTCAACTGCACCTCAGCTTGATGTTGGGAAATGTCAACTGTACCTCAGCTTGATGTAGGAAAATTGCCAACTGTACCTCAGCTTGATGTAGGGAAATGTCAACTCTACTTCAGTTTGGTGTAGACAAATTGCCAACTGTACCTCAGCTTGATGTAGGGAAATGTCAACTCTACTTCAGTTTTGTGTAGACAAATTGCCAACTGTACCTCAGCTTGATGTAGGGAAATGTCAACTCTACTTCAGTTTGATGTAGACAAATTGCCAATTGTACCTCAGCTTGATGTAGAGAAATGTCAACTCTACTTCAGTTTGATGTAGACAAATTGCCAACTGTACCTCAGCTTGATGTAGGGAAATGTCAACTCTACTTCAGTTTGATGTAGGAAAATTGCCAACTGTACCTCAGCTTGATGTAGGAAAATGACAACTGTACCTCAGCTTGTTGAAGAGAACGCAGCACTCCTAGTGGTAGAGGACAGGCCATGCACAAGAGTGTGGCAAACGTAGTTCAAGGGACAGTATTCACCTGAGCAAAGCTGGGCACTAACTTGAGCTAAAAGCGACATATTAACAAAGATGGACACACTTGAGCTGACAGCTGCAACACATTTTCAAAGACTGATATCACAAACAAAAGGCAGAAGAAAAAGAAGAAGCAACTATCTGACCAACATTCATTAACTAGGGCAGTGGCAAATTTCAGCCTACTCTTTATTACTATTAACTGCCAAGGGAACTTTGTGCAGACATATTGTTGTTGGTCATGATCTCAAGTTCATGAAGGTAGGCAGAGAATCTTTTTTACAGAGACAATGGCTACGGTCACCGATCATTGAGGTCACTGTCAAGAAGGAAAGAAATGGCAGGCTACCTTCATTACAAATGCCTAGAACATTATGATTTGGTAATTTACGGAACATCAGATCTCATCTCATCTTGTTCCTCATATACCTTGCGTTATTCATAAACAGGTGAATTGGTACAATTCTCTCAGAACAGTCATAACATCTGATGGGAGATGCCTTGAAGAGATTAGAACAAGAATCGCCATGACGAAGGTAGCCTTTTGCAAGATGAAAAACATTCTGACCAATAAAAAGATGTCATTTGCAACAAGATAAAGAGTGTCGAGGTGCTACATAGAACTTGTACTTTTTTATGGAGGTGTAGCGTGGACAATGAGTGGACAAGCTGAAAAACATCTGATGGCTGTGGAAATGTGGTTTCTGAGGAAAATGCAAAGAATACCATGGACAGACAGAAAAACCAAGAAGAAACAAATGAAAATCAAAAACTGATTAGAGACATTAGACGTAGACAGTCAAAATGTTTTGGGCATGTTATGAGAAGAAATTAATTGGAGAACTTTGTGATAACTGGCAAGATCGAAGGGGAAGAGACCAAGGGGGAGACAGAGAAGTAAATACCTGAATGGCTTGGCCACATGGCATGGTCGAGACAGGAACATGGAGCTGATCCATAACTCTGGTGATCGAGTGGGATGGCAAAACAAGACCGCCCACGCTTATTGGCATAGCACATGATGGATGGATGGTCAAGGTGACACATAAACAGCGGGAGAGTGCATTTGTTGGCTTCATATGACGAGATTCTAATGGACTGTTCTCTCAATTCATCGTTTACCTGGTCGGCCTCTTGTTCTGGTTTCATTTGGTCTGTACATCTTTGCTTGTTATGGTATAATGTAAGTCAGTAGCCTAGTTATATGTTTCACTTGCTGTTTTCTAATGAAATCTAGCGGTGCTATAACCCCCACTTTAGTCCTGATTTCTTCATTTCCTATTTTCTCCCTTCCTATGTTGAGTATTCTTATCAAGAATCTCATTTCTGTTGTTGTAATTTTTCTTTTCTCTGTTTCTGTCAATGTCCAGGTTTGTCATTGGTAGCATAGAGTTGGTAGGAAGATTGTGCTGTACAGACAAACAGGGTAAGTGGGTGCCACACAGGAGCAGCCTCACCTGACTAATATTCAAGAACCCAGTGGTGCCAACTCTATGACCACGAGCTGTATCATGATGGAGGTGATGGCAATGACATGGGCTTTCATATGATGAATCACAGAATTATACCAACATTTGTGTACTAAGTGATTCTTCTTCTTTGTTCGTTCGGAATGTTGTTTTAGACATAATTGAGTTGTGCCTGTTTACAGCAAGACTGCGATATTTGCACCTTTCATCCGACTTCTGCAGGTAGTTGTTGACTGGGTTACCTTCCTGGCTAAGTGATTCAATAAGCATGATCTGAAAGGTCAAGGTGGGTTCTGTACGTAAACAGTGGATTGACGTCTGTAGAGTCACCTTCACCTTCATTCCAGGACATGAGGGAGTTGAGGGAATTGAATGAACTGATAACCCTTTATCGGGCATAGCGTCCGAATGCGTCTTTACCCCGGAACAGGCAAAGCGCCCGAAAGTGTCCGAGCTACTACTAGCATTGGAAAAATGCGATCTCGCGGCTATCCGAGACTCCCGATTGTCTACTTTCGGTTTCACCTACAGCTTGACGTAGCCGCCATTCGTAAGCGTATACTATGAATTTGAATGGATTTTTAAATAGTTTTTGGGGTTTTTATGCTAAGTTTTTCCAAATGGATTTTAACGATTCTTTAAGTGATAGTCAAGATTCCGCTGGGTTCAATTTAAGTGACATTGAAGGGCATGAAGTTGACTATTAATTGGAGCTAGATATCAGTGATCAACGTTAGCAATACTTTGCAGTCGTGAGTCAGACTTTAAAGAAAGTGATTCTGATTCTGAAAATGTTTTTAAATTGCCGTATAAATGACTGACAATCACAAACATTGTAAATATTTGTGTTCATGTGTGGATTACCAACATCATTCCCGTGAGTAAATTGTTCTGCATGCTTTTCCCGTCATTTTGCTATTTATTTTACTACAATCTGTTGACTAACAACTTATATGCAATGTTTTTTACTAACGTAGCCTGAAATTTTACAGAACCTGAAAAATAATTCTTGCCCGTTTCAGAGTTATTAGCGGACAAACGTCTGCCCTGTAAAGGGATAAACTTGCTGGCTCTGTATCCCCTGCAGATGGCCAGCCCATGGATCATGCCGATGTTAATACTGCCATTAGAGAGGTGTCGAAAGCAGAGAACTTAGATGCCAGTGAATCCACATCGTTGTCAAGAATGAGAGACTCTGGAGTAAGAATTGGTACGGCCATTGGGAGAATGTAGGGCCACATCAACCAGCACAGAACTGGCACTATTAGCCATCAGACACTGATGCAAATGTTGGGGGAAAGATCTAATTACCTAGGACTTGTCTGGAGTGCAAGGATGATAGCCAATAGATATAAAATAACAGATAAGACACATGGGACTTTAATAATAGTGTATACTTACAAACACAAAGGCAATCAACAAGAACAAGTTTCATAAATTATAATATTAATTTCAAGAAGCATACATTTATATTAGCTAATAAATCAAAGGTTAACAGGGGTTCAATGTTATGAACGTCCACGGTCTTGGTAGCCTATGGTGGCTTTCTGGCAGTTTCTCCTCAGGTTGTTTATGTCAGCCCTCTGTTTCATCTGATGCGTTTATTGCTCGTCTTCTTTGTCCTCTCGTCCCAGCTGAAATGTTTAAAGTGTCATCACTGATGGTTCAATGAACTAAGGCAGAATGTGTAATTATAAATAGAATATATGATTATGAACAGTCACTTTATCTATATGCTATTACAACCAGAGGATATGGCCCAATAGTTTTGAGTGACCAACTGGCATACAAGAGTTTATATGGCCATTGTCTCGTCCCAGCTGTAATCCTGAAAGTCTTATCACTGATGGTTCAATGAACTAAGGCAGAATATGAGATTAACAGAATATATTATTATAAACAGATTCTGTTATTATAAACAGAATGTGTTATTATAAACAGAATATGTGATTATAAACAGAATATGTGATTATAAGTCACTTTATCTTTATGCTATTACGACCTGAGAATATGGCTAATTGTTTTCAGTGACCAAATGACACACAAGAGATTGATATGGTCATTTTTACGGGCTTTCAATATATTCTTGTAACATAATTCCAGCTCTCTCCATCTCTCTGTCTCAACTCCATCTCCTATTTGTTCTTCCATTTCTCTGGCTCCTTGTTCACTTCCTTCCATCTCCTTCCCTTACCTAACTTTCTTCAACCTATTTCCCTCCTCTATTTTATATCATTCTTCCCATCCATCAATATCCCTTTCCCCACTATTCATCTTCCCTTCCCAACCATCTGTCTCTTGCCTTTATTTTATTTTCCCTCTTCATTTGTAACCTTCTCTATCCCACATCACCATCTTCATTTCTATTAGGCTCCCTCTTCCCTCTTCCCTTCTTCCTCTATCCTATATATCTCCCTCTTCTCCCTTCCATCTGTCTACCTCTTCTTTCACAATTATCTTTATTCACCATCCCTATTCATTTTTTTTCATCTTTCTTCCTATTTTCATCATCTCACTTTCCTCCTTCTACGCTCATTTCACCTTCTTGCTCCTCTGCATATGTTTGTGTCTACATAAAACTACTGTTTCCATACTCTCTCTCTGTCTCTCTATCTCGTGTGTGCGTCTGTCTGTGTGTGCGCCTATCTGTCTGTCTCTCTGTGTGTCTGTGTTTGTGCATGCGTGTGTCTGTCTGTCTCTGTTTGTGTGTGTCTGTGTATGCGTGTCTGTCTGTGTGTGTGGGGTGTTTGTGTGTGTCTGCATGCATGCATGCGTGTATGTGCATGCACAAGCGCACATACACCTGTCTGTGTTTTTGTCTCCAAATATCTGCCTAAGTTCCCATGTGTTTGTGTCTGTGCATTTGCTTCTCTGTCAATTATTCTCTGTCTTTCCATCTCTCTCTCTACCTCCCTCTTCCAATTTTGCAGCATCATTTCTGTTATCAAACAAACACAAAACAAACTATATAAATAAAACATACTTAAACAAATCCTCATCTCTGATATCTTTCTCTTGCCTCTCCCCTTCTTCCTGAAGAAAAGAAATAACATGGCACTAATAAGAAATGTGAAACTGCTAAACTGGAAACCCTCTGAAATATTCCCATAAGCATCATCTGCAAATTTAAAGATTATCCCAAAACTGATACTGTTAAAGAGAATGAAACACTAAGAAGATAAGATATATAGTGGGTCATGAATTTCTGATGTGAGGCAACTAGTTCTCTTCTAAAGCTTTCCTCATTGCTCAATTTAGGGCAAAATGAAAATCTTGCTACACTAATGAAATGGAAGTCTTCTTCTTCCTCCTTTCTTTTTCCTCTGCTGCTATTTCTTCTTCCTCCTCCATTGCATTTCTTCTGCTGCTACTTCTTCTTCCTCCTCCTGCTGCTTCTTCTTCTTCTTCTTTTTATTCTGTTGCTTCTTCATCTTTCTCTGCGTTCTCCTTCTTCTATACCTCTCTTCTACTTCTTAATCTTCTTTTTCTACTTCTTCTTCCTCCTCCTCTCCTTCTGTGGTAAGTTTTCTTGACTCAGCAATCTAATTAAAGAGACACATACAACTATCAGCAAGAGATCGTTGGGGTGCCCCATAACTTCTCTTCCACTTTCATCTTAAACCACCAATGACACATTTACAGTAGGTGTCCTTGGTTCTGCTCATGACTTTAGCAACAGAAGTATACCATTCTGATGGGTTGAGCTACTCAATCCATAGAAATCCCAGCATGAACTGTTGCTTACAGATACAATCAATAACTCTAGACAGGTTAGAGGTGGATATGAGTTACACCAGTTTAGACACTCAGGCAGAGATATAAATGAGTCAATGCTGTCAGGCAGAGATATAAATGAGTCAATGTTGTCAGGCAGAGATATAAATGAGTCAATGTTGCCAGGCAGAGATATAAATGAGTCAATGTTGTCAGGCAGAGATATAAATGAGTCAATGTTGTCAGGCAGAGATATAAATGAGTCAATGCTGTCAGGCAGAGATATAAATGAGTCAATGTTGTCAGGCAGAGATATAAATGAGTCAATGCTGTCAGGCAGAGATATAAATGAGTCAATGCTGTCAGGTAGATATATAAATGAGTCAATGCTGTCAGGCAGAGATATAAATGAGTCAATGCTGTCAGGCAGAGATATAAATGAGTCAATGTTGTCAGGTAGATATATAAATGAGTCAATGCTGTCAGGCAGAGAAATAAATGAGTCAATGCTGTCAGGCAGAGATATAAATGAGTCAATGCTGTCAGGTAGATATATAAATGAGTCAATGCTGTCAGGTAGAGATATAAATGAGTCAATGCTGTCAGGTATAGATATAAATGAGTCAATGCTGTCAGGTAGAGATATAAATGAGTCAATGCTGTCAGGCAGAGATATAAATGAGTCAATGCTGTCAGGCAGAGATATAAATGAGTCAATGCTGTCAGGTAGAGATATAAATGAGTCAATGCTGTCAGGCAGAGATATAAATGAGTCAATGCTGTCAGGTAGAGATATAAATGAGTCAATGCTGTCAGGTATAGATATAAATGAGTCCATGCTGTCAGGTAGAGATATAAATGAGTCAATGTTGTCAGGTAGAGATATAAATGAGTCAATGCTGTCAGGCAGAGATATAAATGAGTCAATGCTGTCAGGTAGAGATATAAATGAGTCAATGCTGTCAGGTATAGATATAAATGAGTCCATGCTGTCAGGTAGAGATATAAATGAGTCAATGCTGTCAGGTATAGATATAAATGAGTCAATGCTGTCAGGCAGAGATATAAATGAGTCAATGCTGTCAGGTAGAGATATAAATGAGTCAATGTTGTCAGGCAGAGATATAAATGAGTCAATGTTGTCAGGCAGAGATATAAATGAGTCAATGTTGTCAGGTAGAGATATAAATGAGTCAATGCTGTCGGTACAGGTGTTACATACAGACTGTTCCAGAATGAAGTACGTCTATGTAATGGGGCCGCAGCACATCTGACAACCACACAAAGTCGTTACTTGACCCCCTGAGGTGTCTTGCATGCCTGAGATCTGGACTGTTTCAACGTAATTAAGCCACAATTAAAGAAGACCATGGTTCCCCAAGACTGAGACTAGGAAAGAGTAAACAAGACTGTAAGGTACATCTATATCCCAGGGTAAGAAGATGACAAATAAACACAGACTGTACATCCCAGCATCAAAGAGGGAAGACTAGACAAGACTAAGAATCACTACATCTCAGAATAGAAGAAAGTTTAAACAAGACTGTAAGGTGCCTCTAGACCCCAGAGTGGAAGAGGAAAGACTAAATAAGACTGTAAAGTACATCTAAGTACCAGGGTAAAAGGAAAAAAACAGTTAGTTTCATATCCTTTACAGGATGTTGCAGTCAACACCAGCATTTTCATTTTTTGCTGGTGCGATCTGTTGGCAAGTTTACGATCAGTAGTTTGCCATTAGCTGGTCTCTCTGGCTGTGGGGTTACAACACTTTCTCTCTGTAATCCCGTTTATCACGTAGAGTCTCGTAGCGGAGCGAGAGCTGAGGCGGTTCGACCCCCGCTCGTGACTTGCGGGATACTGAGCCGGCCGCTCAGAAAGCAATGGCAAACTACTGAGCGTAATCTTGCCAAGAGATCAACAGACAGCTGAAAGATCCTGTAAAAGGATATGCTAAGAAAAAAAAAAAAAGTTTGCCATTGCTTTCTGAATGACCGGCACCCATACCATTTTTTAAAATACAAACGCAAGGTGGTCTGCTCTCAATTCACCTGCAGCTATGTTTCGAATGTGGGTATGCAGGATTACGAACAGCGTCCGCAACCCCATCGCCACGGAGCCGGTTAGGGTAGAAGAGGAAAGACTAAATAAGACTGCAAGGTACCTCAAAGTACCAGGGTAGAAGATGAAAACACTATGGATGACTATTTCTAAAGGGTTCTTATAATCAGATATAAATAAAATAGCAGTGAGTGTTGGAGGCTGAGAACTAGAACTTACTGCCAAACCTGCAGAGAACAATTCCTCAATGTTCTTGTGCTTGCTGCCGAGGTACACCTCCAGATCCCTTCCTCCAATGATGGTTGGCAGTCTGCCAGTTCCTGCATTCTGTGTCTAGAGTTATTTAATACATAACACTTTAAGCATACAAACATTGCTCTCACCTATGTGAAATAACCATATTCTCACTGCATGCCCTACACTTTCATACGCCAGGGGAAAAGCCAGCACAGTAAATTGAAACCACTGTAAACATGTTCAAAGGCTAACTAAAGAAATGGACAGGTTGTTGCTGCCTCATTATGTAGCAGGTATTTTACTGACTCACAATGAAGTAGGTCTTTTACTGACTCACTATGTAATAGGTCTTTTACTGACTCACTATGTAGCAGGTCTTTTACTGACTCACTATGTAGTAGGTCTTTTACTGACTCACTATGTAGTAGGTCTTTTGCTGACTCACTATGTAGCAGGTCTTTTACTGACTCACTATGTAACAGGTCTTTTACTGACTCACTATGTAGCAGGTCTTTTACTGACTCACTATGAAGGTCTTTTACTGACTCACTATGTAGTAGGTATTTTGCTGACTCACTATCTAGCAAGTCTTTTACTGTCTCACTATGAAGGAGGTCTTTTACTGACTCACTATCTTGTAGGTCTTTTACTGACTCACTATCTAGTAGGTCTTTTACTGACTCACTATCTTGTAGGTCTTTTACTGACTCACTATCTAGTAGGACTTTTACTGTCTCACTATCTAGTAGGTCTTTTACTGTCTCACTATGTAGTAGGTCTTTTACTGACCCACTATGAAGTAGGTCTTTTACTGTCTCACTATCTAGTAGGTCTTTTACTGACTCACTATCTAGTAGGTCTTTTACAGACTCACTATGCAGCAGGTCTTTTACTGACTCACTATCTAGTAGGTCTTTTACAGACTCACTATGCAGCAGGTCTTTTACTGACTCACTATGTATCAAGTCTTTTACTGACTCACTATCTAGTAGGTCTTTTACTGACTCACTATGCAGCAGGTCTTTTACTGACTCACTATCTAGTAGGTCTTTTACAGACTCACTATGCAGCAGGTCTTTTACTGACTCACTATGTATCAAGTCTTTTACTGACTCACTATGTAGTAGGCCTTTTACTGTCTCACTATGCAGCAGGTCTTTTACAGAACATTGCTCTAATCAAGGCCCACTTGAAAGTTTCTAGATCTCTGGCAATGTCTTTGGCCTCATACATCGTCACACCCAAGGTATCTGCAATCTCCAGTGCCCACCTTGGTGTTGGTCAACTGTTGTCTTCCTGGAGCCATGCCTTCCATCACTGTTTTGTCCATCACTGTTTTGTCCATCACTGTTTTGTCCAACCCTCTTTGACATATTTTTAAGACTCCTTAGCTTTGAACTCAAGCGTAGTCCATTCACACTACTTCTAGTAGCACTGGACTGAATTTTGCATGTGGATTAGCTTTACCTATTACCAATGTCCCTCGTGATAATGTAAACCCACTCTGACTTCAGAGGGACTTGTAATTATCATCCCCAAGTCAAGGACAAGCAGTCACCATTTTAGTCCAGCTGACCAGTGTAGGGGTTGAACCCGCTACCTTAGCATCAGCACAGCCGGAAGTTTAAGAACTGAACATTCTTATACATTCGATCATGCTGATCTCCATTCTTAAGACTGTTTAACCTTTACCTTTGCTCATAGTTCAAGGACAACATATATATATATGTGTTTGTTGCAAGAGAGAGAGAGACACGCACACATATTCACACAAATCAATAATGTTATCCTACGACAGCAACTACTGTTTCAGTGTGAAAAGTCAGGCCTTCACATATTCTAGGCCATGACATAATGTGCCATTTCCCCACTTGCAGCCTTTCCTTTGCAGATCAATCAATCATGTGCCATGACGGAGTCGCCATTTCACTTGATCACCAGAGTCATGGATCAGCTCAGTGTTCCTGTCTCGTCCATGCCATGTGGTCAAGCCATCCAGGTATTTCCTTCTCAGTCTTCCCCTTGGTCTGTTCCCTTCGATCTTGCCAGTTGTCACTAAGTTCTCCGATCCATTTCTTCTCATAACATGTCCAAAAAATTTTGTTTGACTGTCTACGTCTAGTTTCTCTAATCAATTTATGATTTTCATTTGTCTCCTGTAGTACTTGGTCATTGGGTTTTCTGTCTGTCCATGGTATTCTTTGCATTTTCCTGAGAAACCACATTTCAGCAGCCATCAGATGTTCTTCAGCTTGACTGCTCATTGTCCAAGTTTCACATCCATACAAGATAACAGGCTGCATGTAGCCCCTCAACACTCTTTTTCTCGTTTCAATTGACATCTTTTTTCTTATCTTCCTTTGCAGATAAGTCCCAGAATATGAAGATTTATCAGGTGCCCATTTTACTAGTCTAGATCAGCCTTTAAGTCGTAATAATCTGGAACAGAATCCTGGCACCGATAGGGATTGAACCCGCACCACTGTATAAACAAGCAAATTACTGACTGGCTGGCACCTCGCCATCTTGACAGACGTTAGTTATGCTACAAAAATGTCATAATAACTACACCTCGTGGCGGTAGCAGGAGTGGAGTTATACCTCTCCATACATGCAGAATCATCCCTCTCTCGGCCTGTCCAGTTTACTCCAGAGGAAAGGTAACACCAATACACCTGGATCAAGACCAGCTGCAGAAGCTGCAGGATCATCAGTACAATGCACTGTCTGCCTGTCGGAGCTTCAGAGACCAGTTGCCAACCAAGCAAATACTTATAATGAATACATACAAAATTCAACAATATTTCTGATTACATACTTTTCTGAATTTCTTAAAGTTCTTTTGACCTCTATCACTGGGCCTGGCCTGGACCGATTTCACCTTTGGTGTATCTCGTTTTGCAACAAGATCAACAACTTCAATCTGACACAAATTTTGGAGTAGTTTCCCTTCACTGTCTCTAAGCAACTGAAAAGTAATATGGAATAGATATAAAGCAACATATAAGGATAATTCAAAGTAATACATTTCCTTTATAAATTTAAACAAAGAAGCCATACGTAATAGGTTGCAAAATGTTTTGGCGTATTTCGCTGCACCTTGTCAGATGCATGCTGCCGAATGTTTATGTCATCTTTGGTTTAAATACAAGGATAGCCTGCAAGACAACTCTTATAAACCATGCAAAAGCAGTTCATAATCAGACAGACTTATATGCCAGACAAAACTATGGGAGCATAGTTTATTGGAAGAATATTTCATTATAATAAATTACTATTAATGGTAATCACAAATAAAGAATGTCTTTCTAATTCCGTTCAGAAAGCAATGGAAAACTATTGAACGTAAACTTGCCAAGAAATCACAAACCGCCAAAAAAATGCTGGGGTTGGTTACGACGTCCTTTAAAGGATATTCAACTAACTTTTCCCCCCACATACAACATCATAAATGGAACTCAAGATGAAGAATATGTTATGCAAAATATTGTTATATACATATACAGGGTGTTCGTAAAATCTCACTACACTTTGAAAAATGAAGGACATGATGTCATCAAAAAAATATGCTCTAGTTCAGTGGTTCTCAACCGGTGGGGAATTTGGTGGGTGGGTGGGTGGGGGTATTTTTAGGGTTTCCAGGGGGGGGGGGGGATTAAGATTATTTCAAGATCGCTTTAATACAAGAACCGATAACTTGATATTGTTTTTCCCTTTATACTAAACAGTTCTGTACGTCTCACCTTCTAAAATTCATTTTATAAAGTAAGTAGACCCACAAATTACGTTTAATGTGGACGTCCAGACTTGTTTTAGCATGTGCTATTAAATTTAGCTTCCATTATTACATATACTGTGTAAAAAGGGGGGGGGGGGGATTTTTAGGTAGGAAATATGAAATGGGGAGAATGACGTTCTGAAAATATGGTGAAAATATGGGTCAAAAAAGGTTGAGAACCACTGCCTAGTCCATCGTGAAGTAATAGGCAGTGAATAGCTGTCATCTGCTGGAGTAATTCTTTGCACTCCAGATAGAATGGTGTTATCAACAGAAAAAAGAATATTTTTTTTTTCAAAATTGTTCTACACACAAAGTGTTGTGAGACTTTACAAACACCCTGTATAAAATTGCTGATAAACCCTGTGAAACAACAATAGACATGAATACATTCTTTGATTGACACTCACAGAAGATGAGGGAAAGAAGTGGACATAGGAATACACACTAAACAATAGGAACACTGAAAGTCTCAGGCACACTGGGATTTGAACCTGCCACCCTTAGATGACCGGCTCTGTAACAAAGGGATTACAAATGCAATTCGTAATCTCGCATACCGTGTTCAAAACACAGCTGTGGGCGATTTGTTAGCGGACAACTTTGCGTTGGTTTCCATAGAGTGGTTTGAGCGCCGGTTGTTCAGAAAGCAATGGCAAACTACTGAACGTAAACTTGCCCAGGAATCACAGTCAAAAAATGCTGTGGTTGACTGTGATGTCCTGTAAAGAATGTGCAACTAACTAACCCCCATATGACAACAACATCTTACTGAAGGAACACGGCTAATTGTGTAAAGGTATGGATTTTCTGCACTGGTCATGCGGAAGTGCGGGGGAATGAACAGGCTGATACCCTGGCAGAGAATGCACCTCTTGGTGGTAGATTATCTATGGACAAGGGAGAGGTGGTTGAGTGCCTGTGGGACCGGGTGGAGAAGGAAAGGGAATGAGCACAGTATGTGGAGAGAAGGAAACGGCTGGGGTTGGCAGAGGTTCTGGACGAATCTCAAAACTGAGAGGGGAGACCAGGAGAACTTTCAATCAGATGGCAGTTGGAACAATTAGCAGTATGACTCTTCGCTGGCTGTTGAACGAGGGGACGGAGCTCGTGCAGGAATGTCCTGAGTGCAGTGATGTCAGTTCTTAGCTCACCTACAACTCAACTCAGCTCAACTCAACAGATAGTCCCATAGAAGACAGTGCTGTTGGAGTATGAGTTGTTCGATCTTCACAAATATCTAGACAACGATACATGAGATTGGGTTTGCAGTTTCCTTCCTCACCACCTGTCCTTCACAGACAATTATGAAAATTAACATGTACCCATCTTTATGAAGCTGGATCAGGAACCTATCTTTATGAAGCTGGATCATGTACCTATCTTTATGAAGCTGGATCATGTACCTATCTTTATGAAGCTGGATCATGTACCTATCTTTATGAAGCTGGATCATGTACCTATCTTTATGAAGCTGGATCATGTACCTATCTTTATGAAGCTGGATCAACCCCAGAGTTCTACTGGGCAGAAAACCAATTCTGCACAAGCTGGGGATTGAACTCTGACACCTGCTGTGGTAGAACCAGTGTGCTAGCCAGACACACCACCTTCCTACACCGAAAGCATAAAGTTGTCAATGTCAGCCAGGTCTATCATCAACCTGAACATGGACATCCATGTAATCATGGACGTCATTACAACTATGTAATTATGAACATCATTACAACTATGTAATTATGGACATCTTTACAACTATGTAAACATGGACATCATTACAACTATGTAAACATGGACATCATTACAGCTATGTAAACATGGACATCATTACAACTATGTAAACATGGACATCATTACAACTATGTAAACATGGACATCATTACAACTATGTAAACATGGACATCATTACAACTATGTAAACATGGACATCATTACAACTATGTAAACATGGACATCATTACAACTATGTAAACATGGACATCATTACAACTATGTAAACATGGACATCATTACAACTATGTAAACATGGACATCATTACAGCTATGTAAACATGGACATCATTACAACTATGTAAACATGGACATCATTACAACAATGTAAACATGGACATCATTACAACTATGTAAACATGGACATCATTACAACTATGTAAACATGGACATCATTACAGCTATGTAAACATGGACATCATTACAACTATGTAATTATGGACATCTTTACAACTATGTAAACATGGACATCATTACAACTATGTAACATGGACATCATTACAGCTATGTAAACATGGACATCATTACAACTATGTAATTATGGACATCTTTACAACTATGTAAACATGGACATCATTACAACTATGTAAACATGGACATCATTACAACTATGTAAACATGGACATCATTACAACTATGTAAACATGGACGTCATTACAACTATGTAAACATGGACATCATTACAACTATGTAAACATGGACATCATTACAACTATGTAAACATGGACATCATTACAACCATGTAAACATGAACATCATTACAACTATGTAAACATGGACGTCATTACAACTATGTAAACATGGACATCATTACAACTATGTAAACATGGACATCATTACAACTATGTAAACATGGACATCATTACAACTATGTAAACTGGACATCATTACAAACTATGTAAACATGGACATCATTACAACCATGTAAACATGAACATCATTACAACTATGTAAACATGGACGTCATTACAACTATGTAAACATGGACATCATTACAACTATGTAAACATGGACATCATTACAACTATGTAAACATGGACATCATTTACAAACTATGTATACATGGACATCATTACAACTATGTAAACATGGACATCATTACAACTATTAAACATGGACATCATTACAACTATGTAAACATGGACATCATTACAACTATGTAAAACTGGACATCATTACAACTATGTAAACATGGACATCATTACAACTATGTAAACATGGACATCATTACAACTATGTAAACATGGAACGTCATTACAACTATGTAAACATGGACATCATTACAACTATGTAAACATGGACATCATTACAACTATGTAAACATGGACATCATTACAAACTATGTAAACATGGACGTCATTACAACTATGTTATTATGAACATCATTACAACTATGTTATTATGAACATCATTACAACTATGTTATTATGGACATCATTACAACTATGTAAACATGGACATCATTACAACTATGTAAACATGGACGTCATTACAACTATGTTATTATGAACATCATTACAACTATGTTATATGAACATCATTACAACTATTAATTATGGACATCATTACAACTATGTAAACAGGACATCATTACAACTATGTAAAACATGGACATCATTACAACTATGTAAACATGGACGTCATTACAACTATGTAACACATGGACATCATTACAACTATGTAAACATGGACATCATTACAACTATGTAAACATGGACATCATTACAACTATGTAAACATGGACGTCATTACAACTATGTAAACATGGACATCATTACAACTATGTAAACATGGACATCATTACAACTATGTAATTATGGACATCATTACAACTATGTAAACATGGACATCATTACAAACTATATAAACATGGACATCATTACAGCTATATAAACATGGACATCATTACAGCTATATAAACATGGACACTCATTACAGCTATGTAAACATGGACATCATTAAACTATGTAAACATGGACATCATTACAACTATGTAAACATGGACATCATTACAGCTATGTAAACATGGACATCATTACAGCTATTTAAATCATGGACATAATTACAACTATGTAACATGGACATCATTACAGCTATGTAAACATGGACATCATTACAGCTATGTAAACATGGACATAATTACAACTATGTAAACATGGACATCATTACAACTATGTAAACATGGACATCATTACAACTATGTAAACATGGACATAATTACAACTATGTAAACATGGACATCATTACAGCTAAGTAAACATGGACATAATTACAACTATGTAAACATGGACATCATTACAGCTATGTAAACATGGACATAATTACAACTATGTAAACATGGACATCATTACAGCTATGTAAACATGGACATAATTACAACTATGTAAACATGGACATCATTACAACTATGTAAACATGGACATCATTACAACTATGTAAACATGGACATAATTACAACTATGTAAACATGGACATAATTACAACTATGTAAACATGGACATAATTACAGCTATGTAAACATGGACATCATTACAACTATGTAAACATGGACATCATTACAACTATGTAATTATGGACATCTTTAAACTATGTAAACATGGACATCATTACCAACTATTGTAAACATGGGACATCATTACAAACTATGTAAACATGGACGTCATTACAACTATGTAAACATGGACATCATCATTAAACTATGTAATATGGACCTCATTACAACTATGTAAACATGGACATCATTACAACTATATAAACATGGACATCATTACAGCTATATAAACATGGACATCATTACAGCTATGTAAACATGGACATCATTACAGCTATATAAACATGGACATCATTACAGCTATGTAAACATGGACATCATTACAGCTATGTAAACATGGACATCATTACAACTATGTAAACATGGACATCATTACAACTATGTAAACATGGACATCATTACAGCTATGTAAACATGGACATCATTACAACTATGTAAACATGGACATCATTACAACTATGCAAACATGGACATCATTACAACTATGTAAACATGGACATCATTACAACTATGTAAACATGGACATCATTACAACTATGTAAACATGGACATCATTACAACTATGTAAACATGGACATCATTACAACTATGTAAACATGGACATCATTACAACTATATAAACATGGACATCATTACAACTATGTAAACATGGACATTATTACAACTATGTAAACATGGACACCATTACAACTATGTAAACATGGACATCATTACAACTATGTAAACATGGACATTATTACAACTATGTAAACATGGACACCATTACAACTATGTAAACATGAACATCATTACAACCATGTAAACATGGACATCATTACAACTATGTAAACATGGACACCATTACAACTATGTAAACATGGACATCATTACAGCTATGTAAACATGGACATAATTACAACTATGTAAACATGGACATCATTACAACTATGTAAACATGGACATCATTACAACTATGTAAACATGGACATCATTA
Source organism: Cepaea nemoralis (assembly GCA_014155875.1). Lineage (NCBI taxonomy): Eukaryota > Metazoa > Mollusca > Gastropoda > Stylommatophora > Helicidae > Cepaea > Cepaea nemoralis. Next base: position 233,918 of record JACEFZ010021714.1, on the reverse strand, counting down.
CAACTATATAAACATGGACATCATTACAACTATGTAAACATGGACATCATTACAACTATATAAACATGGACATCATTACAACTATGTAAACATGGACATCATTACAACTATGTAAACATGGACATCATTACAACTATGTAAACATGGACATCATTACAACTATGTAAACATGGACATCATTACAACTATGTAAACATGGACATCATTACAACTATGTAATTATGGACATCATTACAACCATGTAAACATGAACATCATTACAACCATGTAAACATGGACATAATTACAACCATGTAAACATGGACATCATTACAACCATGTAAACATGGACATCATTACAACTATGTAAACATGGACATCATTACAACTATGTAAACATGGACATCATTACAACTATGTAAACATGGACATCATTACAACTATGTAAACATGGACATCATTACGACTATGTAAACATGGACATCATTACAACTATGTAATTATGGACATCATTACGACTATGCAAACATGAACATCATTACAACCATGTAAACATGGACATAATTACAACCATGTAAACATGAACATCATTACAACTATGTAAACATGGACATAATTACAACTATGTAAACATGGACATCATTACAGCTATGTAAACATGGACATCATTACAACTATGTAAACATGGACATCATTACAGCTATGTAAACATGGACATCATTACAACTATGTAAACATGGACATCATTACAACTATGTAAACATGGACATCATTACAACCATGTAAACATGAACATCATTACAACCATGTAAACATGAACATCATACAACTATGTAACATGGACATCATTACAACTATGTAAACATGGACATCATTACAACTATGTAAACATGGACATCATTACAACTATGTAAAACATGGACATCATACAACTATGTAAACATGGACATCATTACAACTATGTAAACATGGACATCATTACAACTATGTAAACATGGACATCATTACAACTATGTAAACATGGACATCATTACAGCTATGTAAACATGGACATCATTACAACTATGTAAACATGGACATCATTACAACTATGTAAACATGGACATCATTACAACTATGTAAACATGGACATCATTACAACTATGTAAACATGGACATCATTACAACTATGTAAACATGGACATCATTACAGCTATGTAAACATGGACATCATTACAACTATGTAATTATGGACATCTTTACAACTATGTAAACATGGACATCATTACAACTATGTAAACATGGACATCATTACAGCTATGTAAACATGGACATCATTACAACTATGTAATTATGGACATCTTTACAACTATGTAAACATGGACATCATTACAACTATGTAAACATGGACATCATTACAACTATGTAAACATGGACATCATTACAACTATGTAAACATGGACGTCATTACAACTATGTAAACATGGACATCATTACAACTATGTAAACATGGACATCATTACAACTATGTAAACATGGACATCATTACAACCATGTAAACATGAACATCATTACAACTATGTAAACATGGACGTCATTACAACTATGTAAACATGGACATCATTACAACTATGTAAACATGGACATCATTACAACTATGTAAACATGGACATCATTACAACTATGTAAACATGGACATCATTACAACTATGTAAACATGGACATCATTACAACCATGTAAACATGAACATCATTACAACTATGTAAACATGGACATCATTACAACTATGTAAACATGGACATCATTACAACTATGTAAACATGGACATCATTACAACTATGTAAACATGGACATCATTACAACTATGTAAACATGGACATCATTACAACTATGTAAACATGGACATCATTACAACTATGTAAACATGGACATCATTACAACTATGTAAACATGGACATCATTACAACTATGTAAACATGGACATCATTACAACTATGTAAACATGGACATCATTACAACTATGTAAACATGGACATCATTACAACTATGTAACATGGACGTCATTACAACTATGTAAACATGGACATCATTACAACTATGTAAACATGGACATCATTACAACTATGTAAACATGGACATCATTACAACTATGTAAACATGGACGTCATTACAACTATGTTATTATGAACATCATTACAACTATGTTATTATGAACATCATTACAACTATGTTATTATGGACATCATTACAACTATGTAAACATGGACATCATTACAACTATGTAAACATGGACGTCATTACAACTATGTTATTATGAACATCATTACAACTATGTTATTATGAACATCATTACAACTATGTAATTATGGACATCATTACAACTATGTAAACATGGACATCATTACAACTATGTAAACATGGACATCATTACAACTATGTAAACATGGACATCATTACAACTATGTAAACATGGACGTCATTACAACTATGTAAACATGGACATAATTACAACTATGTAAACATGGACATCATTACAACTATGTAATTATGGACATCATTACAACTATGTAAACATGGACATCATTACAACTATATAAACATGGACATCATTACAGCTATATAAACATGGACATCATTACAGCTATATAAACATGGACATCATTACAGCTATGTAAACATGGACATCATTACAACTATGTAAACATGGACATCATTACAACTATGTAAACATGGACATCATTACAGCTATGTAAACATGGACATCATTACAGCTATTTAAACATGGACATAATTACAACTATGTAAACATGGACATCATTACAGCTATGTAAACATGGACATCATTACAGCTATGTAAACATGGACATAATTACAACTATGTAAACATGGACATCATTACAACTATGTAAACATGGACATCATTACAACTATGTAAACATGGACATAATTACAACTATGTAAACATGGACATCATTACAGCTATGTAAACATGGACATAATTACAACTATGTAAACATGGACATCATTACAGCTATGTAAACATGGACATAATTACAACTATGTAAACATGGACATCATTACAGCTATGTAAACATGGACATAATTACAACTATGTAAACATGGACATCATTACAACTATGTAAACATGGACATCATTACAACTATGTAAACATGGACATCATTACAACTATGTAAACATGGACATCATTACAACTATGTAAACATGGACATCATTACAACTATGTAAACATGGACATCATTACAGCTATGTAAACATGGACATCATTACAACTATGTAAACATGGACATCATTACAACAATGTAAACATGGACATCATTACAACTATGTAAACATGGACATCATTACAACTATGTAAACATGGACATCATTACAGCTATGTAAACATGGACATCATTACAACTATGTAATTATGGACATCTTTACAACTATGTAAACATGGACATCATTACAACTATGTAAACATGGACATCATTACAGCTATGTAAACATGGACATCATTACAACTATGTAATTATGGACATCTTTACAACTATGTAAACATGGACATCATTACAACTATGTAAACATGGACATCATTACAACTATGTAAACATGGACATCATTACAACTATGTAAACATGGACGTCATTACAACTATGTAAACATGGACATCATTACAACTATGTAAACATGGACATCATTACAACTATGTAAACATGGACATCATTACAACCATGTAAACATGAACATCATTACAACTATGTAAACATGGACGTCATTACAACTATGTAAACATGGACATCATTACAACTATGTAAACATGGACATCATTACAACTATGTAAACATGGACATCATTACAACTATGTAAACATGGACATCATTACAACTATGTAAACATGGACATCATTACAACCATGTAAACATGAACATCATTACAACTATGTAAACATGGACGTCATTACAACTATGTAAACATGGACATCATTACAACTATGTAAACATGGACATCATTACAACTATGTAAACATGGACATCATTACAACTATGTATACATGGACATCATTACAACTATGTAAACATGGACATCATTACAACTATGTAAACATGGACATCATTACAACTATGTAAACATGGACATCATTCAAATATGTAACACATGGACATCAATTACAACTATGTAAACATGGACATCATTACAACTATGTAAACATGGACATCATTACAACTATGTAACAATGGACATCATTACAACTATGTAAACATGGACATCATTACAACTATGTAAACAATGGACATCATTACAACTATGTAAACATGGACATCATTACAACTATGTAACATGGACATCATTACAACTATGTAAACATGGACATAATTACAACTATGTAAACATGGACATCATTACAACTAGTAACATGGACATCTATACAACTATGTAAACATGGACATCATTACAACTATGTAAACATGGACATCATTACAACTATGTAACATGGACATCATTACAACTATGTAACAGGGACATCATTACAACTATGTAACATGGACATAATTACAACTATGTAAACATGGACATCATTACAACAAATGTAAACATGGACATCATTACAACTATGTAAACATGGACATCATTACAACTATGTTAAACATGGACATCATTACAGCTATGTAAACATGGACATCATTACAACTATGTAAACATGGACATCATTACAACTATGTAAACATGGACATCATTACAACTATGTAAACATGGACATCATTACAACTATGTAAACATGGACATCATTACAACTATGTAAACATGGACATCATTACAACTATGTAAACATGGACATCATTACAACTATGTAAACATGGACATAATTACAACTATGTAACAGGACATAATTACAACTATGTAAACATGGACATCATTACAACTATGTAAACATGGACATCATTACAACCTATGTAAACATGGACATCATTACAACTATGTAAACATGGACATCATTACAACTATGTAAACATGGACATCATTACAACTATGTAAACATGGACATCACTTACAACTATGTAAACATGGACATCATTACAACTATGTAAACATGGACATCATTACAACTATGTAAACATGGACATCATTACACCTATGTAAAACATGGACATCATTACAACCATGTAAACATGGACATAATTACAACTATGTAAACATGGACATCATTACAACTATGTAAACATGGACATCATTACAACTATGTAAACATGGACCATCATTACAACTATGTAAACATTGGACATCATTACAACTATGTAAACATGGACATCATTACAACTATGTAATCATGGACATCATTACAACTATGTAAACATGGACATCATTACAGCTATGTAACATTGGACATCATTACAACTATGTAAACATGGACATCATTACAACTATGTAAACATGGACATTATTACAACTATGTAAACATTAACATCATTACATCTATATAAACATGGACATCATTACAATCTTGCAAACATGGACATCCTTAGAACTATGTAAACATGGACATCAATCATTCTCAGCCATGTTTACAGCACTTTAGGTTCAAACAATACAAATGTTATCACAGTGACTGTTGGTGTCAAACTTTGTTATCGACGATAAGACAAAAGCATACCTCAGTGTCTGACTTGGTATCCTCACCAGCATTTCCATTCTCAGCAGCCCCAGGTTCCCGATTATCTTCTGACTTTGCCATCCTTGCATTCAACCACCCATCCAGGGATACAGAAGCATAACAGGGCATGCCGTTGCGGGAATCACAATTACTGTCTACGATATGAACTTTGTCTTGTTCAGCCATCCTTGAACTATCTTTGCCATAGTTTGGATCGGCCAATGCAGCTTCACTCTCATCTAAGTCAGAAATGTCTGTATTACACAAACCTGAACGGTTATTACCTCTTAAGTCCGTAGTCAATACAAATGCTTCGGAATCAAAATCTCTGTTATGTTGATTCCTTTCACTCTGTTCTGTTCTCCTTCGCTTAGTTAAACCAGCCTCATCATCGTCATCATCATCATCAAATAAGTTCAGTGGTTTTCGCTTCAATCTCTGCCCTTTGCCATTTCCAGCCAATTCATCATCTGAGTCTTCCAAATGATTAACCTGATGTTTGGACTGGAATTTCTTCTTCTGACGAGCAAACACACTAACTGGCTCTTCTGAGGTGTCATCCTGGCTGGGTCTTTGTTTTCTAGCTTCTTTTCTGTCTGCTGCCTCAACCCCATCATGCAAGCTCTGGGATGAGAATTCAACACTTTTCTGCCCTGACTGTCTGTATTTTCTTTGGGATGTCTGATGGCAGATGAATCTGTGGCTGAATCTTCTTTGGATTGTCTGATGGCAGATGAACCTGTGGCTGAATCTTCTATGGATTGTCTGATGGCAGATAAACCTGTGGCTGAATCTTCTTTGGGATGTCTGGTGGCAAAATCTGTGGCTGAATCTTCTTTGGGCTTTCTGATGGCAGATGAACCTACGGCTGAATTTTCTTTGGGCAGTCTGATGGAAGACGAACCTGAGGTTGTATCATCTTCAGATTTCCTAGCAGCAGTTGGTTCTCTTCTGGGCTGCCTAATGGCAGACAAGCCTGTAGATGATCCTATTCCTTGGGCAGATAATGGGGAAGACTTATTGCTCAATCCAAGTTTTCTTTGACTGGTTTGTGATGTGACCATAGTGGGATCAGACTGTTTCATTTCCAACTGTTCCTCCACAGCTTCTGTCTTCACAGCCGGAGTGTCTGGTGACAGCTTCTCGGGTTTCACATCCTCAATCAGTGATGTGTTCAGGGTCGGCTCCACTGCAATAGATCTACAATAATAAACAAAATATCATGTTAGATCACTTTGCAAAACAAAACTAGCAAATAGATTGAAAAGGGAATTAAAATGTAAGAGGACTGACTTCATTATACTGGGTTTCCTCCCATATGGCCTGGTCTCTCCACTGGGTGGCTTGTTGAAAGCATTGCACAAAGCACAAACTCCGTAGCTCCAGCAGCGATCACCAGGAGTCTCAGAAAAAATTGCATCGTGAACCCAACGACGTAGGCCAGAATTGAACCTATAACTTATGGAGTGCAGGGTAATCTGTATAACCACTTGGGAGACTTCCTGGTAAAAATAGGTAAGAAAAACACTCAAGTGGTTGGAGAAACATAAAGGAATAAAACAGCTTACTTGGCAACTGGCTTGACATCAGCTTGCTGGCTAGAGTGAGATATGTCCGCTTCTGTTGACTGACTCATGCTCTGCACTGCCATGTAAGACAACATGTTGGGGGCTGTAGACAGGAAACAATATTCACAGGGGCATAATGGGAGCACAGTCTTTCAGAGTGTATCATGGGAGTATCAAATGCAATGTTAATCCCATAAAGGATACTGTTATAAAAGTCTGAGTTATCCAGATTTGTGCACACCTAAAGGCATACTGGGCAAGTGGTGCTGGAACCATATTTGTAGAGACCACTCAATCACCGGGGAATGTGGTCAACATACTAGGCATGTGGTGCTGGAACCATATTTGTAGAGACTACTCAATCACTGGGGAATGTGACCAACATACTAGGCATGTGGTGCTGGAACCATATTTGTACAGACCACTCAATCACTGGGGAATGTGGCCAACATACTGGGCATGTGGTGCTGGAAACCATATTTGTAGAGACCACTCAATCACCGGGGAATGTGACCAACATACTGGGCATGTGGTGCTGGAACCATATTTGTAGAGACTACTCAATCACTGGGGAATGTGGCCAACATACTAGGCATGTGGTGCTGGAACCATATTTGTAGCAGACTACTTGGCAATCACCGGGGAATGTGGCCTACATACTAGGCATGTAGTGCTGGAACCATATTTGTACAGACCACTCAATCACTGGGGAATGTGGCCAACATACTGGGCATGTGGTGCTGGAACCATATTTGTACAGACTACTTGGCAATCACCGGGGGAATGTGGCCTACATACTAGGCATGTGGTGCTGGAACCATATTTGTACAGACCACTCAATCACTGGGGAATGTGGCCAACATACTGGGCATGTGGTGCTGGAACCATATTTGTAGAGACCACTCAATCACTGGGGAATGTGGCCTACATACTAGGCATGTGGTGCTGGAACCATATTTGTACAGACCACTCAATCACTGGGGAATGTGACCAACATACTGGGCATGTGGTGCTGGAACCATATTTGTACAGACCACTCAATCACTGGGGAATGTGACCAACATACTGGGCATGTGGTGCTGGAACCATATTTGTACAGACCACTCAATCACTGGGGAATGTGACCAACATACTGGGCATGTGGTGCTGGAACCATATTTGTAGAGACTACTCAATCACTGGGGAATGTGACCAACATACTGGGCATGTGGTGCTGGAACCATGTTTGTACAGACCACTCAATCACTGGGGAATGTGACCACATACTGGGCATAGTGGTGCTGGAACCATATTTGTACAGACCACTCAATCACTGGGGAATGTGACCAACATACTAGGCATGTGGTGCTGGAACCATATTTGTACAGACCACTCAATCACCGGGGAATGTGACCAACATACTGGGCATGTGGTGCTGGAACCATATTTGTACAGACCACTCGGCAATCACCGGGGAATGTGGCCAATATACTGGGCATGTGGTGCTGGAACCATATTTGTACAGACCACTCAATCACTGGGGAATGTGGCCAATATACTGGGCATGTGGTGCTGGAACCATATTTGTACAGACCACTCAATCACCGGGGAATGTGACCAACATACTGGGCATGTGGTGCTGGAACCATATTTGTACAGACCACTCAATCACCGGGGAATGTGACCAACATACTGGGCATGTGGTGCTGGAACCATATTTGTACAGACCACTCGGCAATCACCGGGGAATGTGGCCAATATACTGGGCATGTGGTGCTGGAACCATATTTGTACAGACCACTCAATCACTGGGAATGTGACCAACATACTGGGCATGTGGTGCTGGAACCATATTTGTACAGACCACTCAATCACTGGGGAATGTGACCAACATACTGGGCATGTGGTGCTGGAACCAATATTTTGTACAGACCACTCAATCGCTGGGGAATGTGACCAACATACTGGGCATGTGGTGCTGGAACCATATTTGTACAGACCACTCAATCACTGGGGAATGTGACCAACATACTAGGCATGTGGTGCTGGAACCATATTTGTACAGACCACTCAATCACCGGGGAATGTGACCAACATACTGGGCATGTGGTGCTGGAACCATATTTGTAGAGACCACTCAATCACCGGGGAATGTGACCAACATACTGGGCATGTGGTGCTGGAACCATATTTGTACAGACCACTCAATCACTGGGGAATGTGACCAACATACTGGGCATGTGGTGCTGGAACCATATTTGTACAGACCACTCAATCACTGGGGAATGTGACCAACATACTGGGCATGTGGTGCTGGAACCATATTTGTAGAGACTACTCAATCACCGGGGAATGTGACCAACATACTGGGCATGTGGTGCTGGAACCATATTTGTAGAGACCACTCAATCACTGGGGAATGTGGCCAACATACTGGGCATGTGGTGCTGGAACCATATTTGTAGAGACTACTCAATCACTGGGGAATGTGACCAACATACTAGGCATGTGGTGCTGGAACCATATTTGTACAGACCACTCAATCACTGGGGAATGTGGCCAACATACTGGGCATGTGGTGCTGGAACCATATTTGTAGAGACCACTCAATCACCGGGGAATGTGACCAACATACTGGGCATGTGGTGCTGGAACCATATTTGTAGAGACTACTCAATCACTGGCGAATGTGGCCAACATACTGGGCATGTGGGTGCTGGAACCATATTTGTACAGACTACTTGGCAATCACCGGGGAATGTGGCCTACATACTAGGCATGTAGTGCTGGAACCATATTGTACAGACCACTCAATCACTGGGAATGTGGCCAACATACTGGGCATGTGGTGCTGGAACCATATTTGTACAGACTACTCGGCAATCACTGGGGAATGTGGCGAAACCTCATCGGTCGCCTTGACTTCCCAAGACGTTTTCTAGTACCCATTTTAAACTAGGTCGACCTGGGAACCCAGGTCAAGTTTATAAATCCAGGCCGATGCAGAATCAAACCCATGACCACCAGGCAAGCATCTGGCCACTACGTCACCGTGGCTTTTCTAGACCAATTTTCCCCCACAGGGCATGCTGGTGTGGTGGGAAATGAGCGGGTGGACAGACTGGCTGGGTGTGCACCACTTGGTGAAGTACTGTGCATGTTAAGGCAGATGTGGTTGGGGCAGAGCATTTAAACTCTACAAAAAAGTCAAGGGCCCTTCTCCACACTTTAAGGTGCATGTGGTCAGTGTCACGCCGGCCACCTTGACTTCCCTAGACATGTCCTAGCACCCATCTGAGGCTGGGTCCACCTGGCAGCTCAGGTCCATTTTAAAAATCTGCCCCGATATGGATTTGAACCCATGCCCAGTAGGCCAGCCACCACACCACTATCCTACCATGGCTCCCATATATAGCATTTGCTGAGCTTCAATTTCCATTTCTGTGATGTCTGGAGAGAAGCATATGTTTATGTTGTTATGTGATTATTTTTCATTATTTCTTTTAAGACATTCGTAAACTCACTGGTATCAAGTACATATGACAGTGACCACTATATGCATATATAACCAAAATCATTATGTACATATAACACTGACCACTATGTACATATATAACCAAAACCATTATGTACATATATAACCAAAACCATTATGTACATATAACACTGACCACTATGCACATATAACACTGACCACTATGTACATATAACACTGACCACTATGTACATATATAACAAAAACCATTATGTACACTGACCACTATGTACGTATATAACAAAAACCATTATGTACATTAATACTGACCACTATATGCATATATAACAAAAACCATTATGTACTATAACACTGACCACTATGTTCATATATAACAAAAACCATTATGTGCATTAACACTGACCACTATATACATTTGTAACAAAAATCATTATGTACATATAACACTGACCACTATGCACATATAGCAATGACCATTATGTACATATAAAACTGACCACTATGCACATATATAACAAAAACCAGTATGTATATATAACATTGACCACTAAATACATATATAACAAAAACCATTATGTACATATAAGACTGACCACTATGCACATATATAACAAAAACCATTATGTGCATATAACACTGACCACTATATACATATATAACAAAAACCATTATGTACATATAACACTGACCACTATGCACATATATAACAATGACCATTATGTACATATAACACTGACCACTATGCACATATATAACAATGACCATTATGTACATATAACACTGACCACTATGTACATATAACACTGACCACTATGTACATATAACACTGACCACTATGCACATATATAACAATGACCATTATGTACATATAACACTGACCACTATGTACATATAACACTGACCACTATATACATATATAACAAAAACCATTATGTGCATATAACACTGACCACTATGCACATATATAACAATGACCACTACATACATGTAACACTGACCACTACATAATATAACACTGACCACTACATACATTTTACTATTTATTTACAATACTTTTATCATTTCTTTACTTGTTCAGTCAGGTCTTCAGTGGAGATTTGTTCGCAACACATACAAACAATATTTCCTGCAGGCGGAATTTCGCTGGTCGCAGGATCTGCACTGAAGACTGTGTCAGGCGGAGAGCCTGACAGTAGTACATGCTTAAATAGGTTCAGACACTTACGACTGACAGATGTACACACTCAAACAGGTCCAGACACTTGATTTGAGGCACACAGCTGAGGGAAATGGCTGAATGTCTCTAAGTCAAATCCCCCAAATCTGAGGGCCTGGCCACCACCCACCTCCTGCTCTTGGAGGTTTGATGCTGAGCCGACAGAATCTGCAGCCTACCTTGTTCCAGACGTACTGGTTATCCTTTCCTCTGGAGAAAACAAGGCAAGGCCGAGAGAGGGATCATGCTGTATGGGCAACACATGTTCTCTGAATCCATGCCCTGGCATTGTGCGATGGAATTCTAGCTCTAGTTCCAATCCACATACTTTCGTCTGTAAAGACGGCAAGGTGTCACTTACTTACTACACACATATAACACTGACCATTACATACATGTAACATTGACCACTTACTTACTACACATATATAACACTGACCATTACATACATGTAACATTGACCACTTACTTACTACACACATATAACACTGACCATTACATACATGTAACATTGACCACTTACTTACTACACACATATAACACTGACCATTACATACATGTAACATTGACCACTTACTTACTACACATATATAACACTGACCATTACATACATGTAACATTGACCACTTACTACACACATATAACACTGACCATTACATACATGTAACATTGACCACTTACTTACTACACATATATAACACTGACCATTACATACATGTAACATTGACCACTTACTTACTACACACATATAACACTGACCATTACATACATGTAACATTGACCACTTACTTACTACACACATATAACACTGACCATTACATACATGTAACATTGACCACTTACTTACTACACACATATAACACTGACCATTACATACATGTAACATTGACCACTTACTTACTACACACATATAACACTGACCATTACATACATGTAACATTGACCACTTACTTACTACACACATATAACACTGACCATTACATACATGTAACATTGACCATTTACTTACTACACACATATAACAGTGACCATTACATACATGTAACATTGACCACTTACTTACTACACACATATAACACTGACCATTACATACATGTAACATTGACCACTTACTTACTACACACATATAACACTGACCATTACATACATGTAACATTGACCACTTACTTACTACACACATATAACACTGACCATTACATACATGTAACATTGACCACTTACTGATGGAAGATCTAGCATTGCAGAAGTCAGTTGTGTTGCAGGTCAAAATTGCCCACCCAATCTCAGGATCTGTCACCATCCGAAGGCCCTTCCTAAATATTCAATAAAGAAGCTATTCAGCTTTAAGAAATAGAAACTAGATCTGAATACACACACAAGAAAGTCCAGTTATGGGTTATAATTTATTTGCAAATCTTCCTCCCAGATCCACGGATTGTGGAATCGATAACTCATCATCATCATGTGCCATGCCGGTAAGCATGGGCAGTTATGTTTCGCCATCTCACACAATCAACAGAGTCGTGGATCAGCTCTTGTTTATGCCATGTGGCCAAGTCATCTTGATATTTACTTCTCTGCCTTCTCCTTGTTCTTGTCCCCTCAATCTTGCCAGTTGTCACTAATTCTCTAGTTTACTTCTCATAATGTGCCTAAATAAATCTTGCCTGTCTATGTCTAATTTCTCTAATCAGTTTATGGTTTTCAATTATTTCTTATATGACTTGCTCAATGTTTTTTCGGTCTGTCCATGTATTCTTTGTATTTTCCTCGAAAACCATATTTCCACTGCCATTAGATGTTACTCAGCTTGTCTGCTCATCGTCCATGTTTCACATCCATACAAAAGTACAGGCTCTTTGTCCAATAACTAGCCTTTTCAATGAAGAAGATGTGTTACCATTCTTATCATAGGCACACAGTAATCCTTTATTATGTGTTACATCAAGATATCATTCTTATCATAGGCACACAGTAATCCTTTATTATGTGTTACATCAAGATATCATTCTTATCATAGGCACACAGTAATCCTTTATTATGTGTTACATCAAGATATCATTCTTATCATAGGCACACAGTAATCCTTTATTATGTGTTACATCAAGATATCATTCTTATCATAGGCACACAGTAATCCTTTATTATGTGTTACATCAAGATATCATTCTTATCATAGGCACACAGTAATCCTTTATTATGTGTTACATCAAGATATCATTCTTATCATAGGCACACAGTAATCCTTATTATGTGTTACATCAAGATATCATTCTTGATTTGTATCTAATATTCTACAAGAAGTTCTGTAATTTGTCAAACATGGAAACCAGTTCTGATATACATGCAAACAAACCAGTCATGGATGATCATTTCTTACCAGTTCTGGAATATACATGCAAACAAACCCAGTCATGGATGATCATTTCTTACCAGTTCTGATATACATGCAAACAAACCCGTCATGGATGATTCATTTCTTACCAGTTCTGAATATACATGCAAACAAACCCAGTCATGGATGATCATTTCTACCAGTTCTGAATATACATGCAAACAAACCCAGTCATGGATGATCATTTCTACCAGTTTCTGAATATACATGCAAACCAAAGCCCAGTCATGGATGATCATTTCCTTACCAGTTCTGAATATACATAGAAACAAACCAGTCATGGATGATCATTTCTTACCAGTTCTGAATATACATGCAAACACAACCCAGTCATGGATGATCATTTCTTACCAGTTCTGAATATACATGCAAACAAACCCAGTCATGGATGATCATTTCTTACCAGTTCTGAATATACATGCAAACAAACCCAGTCATGGATGATCATTTCTTACAAATTAAGGAACTGGATAGTGGTATCTTCCCCAATGATAACAAGGTAGTGGATCAGATAACTATTCTGCTGAGATGAGGATGAATAAGATGGTGGTTGTTACCATTCTTGTTATGTAGAACACAGTATTATGTCATATGTTATGTGCCATTCATGCATGATACATGTCTAAATATTTAGTAAAGAAGTTCTTCAATTTGTTGAAAACAGAAACCAGTTCTGAATATAAGAACAGTCCTGCAAGGGTGATGATGCATGCTGTACAGAAATGTGATCACACACAAAATCAACACCTGCGAGATGAAATGCCTGAGGAGAGCTGCCAACTTAACTATCCAAAACTGAGTAAGAAATGATGTTATCAGACAGATGAAGGGATCAACAACTTGTGTCACACATAATGAAAAGCAGAAGATCAAATGGTTCAGCCATATGATTAAAATGCAACATCGTAAACTACCAGCACTGGCGCTACATAAAAGAAGATCTAGTGCAAGAGCAAAAGGATGCCCAAGAAGAAAGTGGATTGACAACATTAATGACATTGTACAATCACATGGAATGACACTATCGCCATTCATCAGGCGCTGGAACAGCAACTATTCCTCCCCATGACACTTGATGGCAAAATTAGAAGATGATAATGATGATTTACACAACACAGCTCAAGTTGATGGGTGGAGTGTCTTAGAGGTTACAACATCCACCTCAGTCTTGTGCAGACCTGGTTCAGTGGATTTTGCATCTCTCATCTCATCTCATGATGTTCCTCTTGTTCCTTGCGGTGTCAAAGGTGAAGTATACACATCGTGAGAGTGCCCGATTATGGGCTTCATGTATCGATAATTCCCATGGACTCTGCTATTCCCTCCGTCCAAAGTTTATGTGGTCGGCCTCTTCCTCTGTGTCCATCTGGTCTGTACATCATTGCTTGTTGTGGTATGCTGTTGAATGGTAACCTACTTGCATGGCCAAACCATTTGACTTGCTGCTTTCTAATAAAATCTAGTGCTGCTATAACCCCCACTTTAGTCCTGATTTCTTCATTTCTGATCTTATCTCTTCTTGATACGTTGAGTATTCTTCTCAGGAATCTCATTTCTGTTGTTGTGATATTTCTTTTCTCTTTTTCTGTCATTGTCCAGGTTTGGCATTGGTAGCATAGAGTTGGTAGGAAGATTGTGTTGTAAAGTGCTTTCTTAGTAGTTATTGATACATGTTTGTTCTTTAATATTGATGCCATTTGTCCAATGAGTTGGTTTGCCTTATTGCATCTATTTTCGATCTTGCCTTCTGATCTGCCATTTGATGATATTATACTTCCTAGGTACTTGAGAGAGGCATTGGAGAACATCGTGACAACTGAAAAGATCGAGGGGAAGAGAGGCAGAGGCAGACCAAGAGAAATGATGCTGAACGGACTGAGACGGTGGCATGGAGGAATATCATCAGCAGAGTTGATCCAGAACACCAAAGACCGAGATCTGTGGAGAGCCATGAACGCCTACGCCAGCCGGCACGGCACTTGATGATGATGAGGTACTTGAAACTCTTTACTTGTTTCAAGGGATGTTCATTTAGGTGAATTGTTGTTGTTTTTTCTTCTTTAGTTTTAGTCATTACCTCTGATTTGCCTGTGCTAAATTTTCATGTTATATTCCCTACACATTTCGTTAAGACTATTCATGTGATCTTGTAATTCAGCTTCTGATTTTGCTATTAGTGCCTGGTCGTCCTGCAAACAGGAGTTCTCTAATGGTTAGATTTGCAGATGGTTCTTCTTCTGTGTTCTCATCATGCGGTATTCTTGCGGCCTCTGGTTGGCTGGTTTCTTTACATATGTTGTCTATATATGTTATGAACAAGAGAGGGGACAGGACACAACCTTGTCGTACTCCAGATCTTATGGTGAAGGGTTCTGAGTGTCCTCCTGTTGCTCTCACTATGCATTCACTGTTGTTGTATAAGCTTCTACATAGGTTTGTTAGATGTGTACTCACTCCATACTGTTTAAGGATTTCCCACAGCTTGGTTCTATCTACTCTATCAAATGCCTTTTCTTGGTCGACAAAGGCTAAGTAGAGTGTTTCATTGAATTCGATTGATTTTTCTATAAGTTGTCTAAGAGCAAAAAAGGCATCTGTGCATCTTTTATTTTTCCTAAATCCAAGTTGTGTTTCGCTTAGCTGGGGTTCTATAGTAGCTCGTAATCTTTTGTCAAGAATTTTACAAAATATTTTGCCAGTATGACTCAACAGTGAAATGCCTCTGTATTGTGTGCAGTCTCTTTTGCTGCCTTTGTTTTTCTAAATTGGGATAATTATGGCATTTCCCCAGTCTTCTGGTGTCTCTTGTTCTACCCAAACATGGTTGAATAGTCTATGTAGCCATGCTGTTCCTACTTCTCGTGCTGCATTAATTAGTTCATTTGGTATTTCATCTTGTCCTGGTGATTTGTTCAATGGGGCTAATCAGATGGCTTCTATAATTTCTTCTTTTAGTATGTCTGGTTCTAGTTATTCGATGGCATCTGTGTAGGTTTCTTGAATTCCTGTGACTTCTGATGGGATGTTGAGAAGTTGTACGAAATACTGCTTCCATCTTATTAGGATTTGTTTTTGTTCACTTATTGGTTCTCCATTTTCGCTGTTAATTATTTCAGTTGGGTCAAAGGGTTCTCCTCTGGTTTTCATTGCACTTATCTTTTTGTAGAAGTTTCAAGTTGCCTCCTTGTAGTTTTCATTTAGGGTTTCTCCATACTCTTCCCAGTCTTTTTGACTTTCCTTCTTTACTATTCTATTCACATGTCTTCTCGCTATTCTATATTTTGTATAAAATTAGAAAAGGATGGTTAAACTCCCTCCTGATTCTGACATAGTGGCCTTCTCAGACAAGAGTAATACCCCATGTTAAGCATCCCTTGGCAGGTTTGTACGTCAGTAAAGAAACCACTATCATACCAATTCCTTTCAAAACCAACTAGAGACCATTATCAACTCTGTTTAAGTTAGTTGCATATCCTTTACAGGACTTTGCAGACAACCCCAGCATTTCTTTGACTGTTTGTTATTTCTTGGTAAGTTTATATTCAGTACTTTACTATTGCTTTCTGAATGGCCGGTAATCATACCTTTGTATGGAGACCACCACAAGGTGTTTATCAAACCTGTACAATTCATAATATAGAATTAAATTACATGACAGTAAGAATAAATCTGGACGCTAACCTTTTAAGGACAGAAATAACAAGCTTCACAAACTTCTGGCATGACTGACTGAGAGTGGGAAGTATCTCCCGGTTGACTGCAACAACGACTGTTTTGTCCTCCGCCATGGCTTCAGCCTCCTCTTCGGTCCCATCTTCCAGAAGAATGGGCTGACCACCTGCCGTGGACACAGCCAAGTTTGTCTTGTTGAACTGTCAGGACACAGAAAATACAAAAGCATTGATGGTGGAACATCTAAGGCTGTCACAACTGACCATTCTGTCGACACTGAGTTTAGAGTGAAGGCATCGACATCAATCTTGGCAAGTCCCAGCTACAGCTCAAGGCAACAACTATTTATCTATAATAAATGGTCATGTTTATAAAATAAATGGTCATGTTTATAAAATAAATGGTCATGTTTATAAAATAAATGGTTGCAATAATTCACTTTGAACTCAAGCGTAGTCTACAAACACGTGCTACTAGTTTTAGTAGTTGCCACTACTAGGAAGTGTACTGGACTTGATGTTTGCACATGGATTAGCTTTTCCTTATTGTCATGTCCCTCATCTTGAGGCGAACCCACTCCGACTTCTGAGGTACTTGTAATTTACACCCCAAAGTCAAGGATGAGAAGTCAACTTTTTATCCCAGCTGGCCGGTGTACGGGTTGAATCCGCTATCTGGGACATTTTTAGGATCAAGTGCACCTATCCATTCAGCCATGCTAACCTCCATAACAATCTGTACGTGTTACCATTCTTACCACAGGAGCACTATTATAATCTGTATGTGTTACCATTCTTACCACAGGAGCACTATAATAATCTGTATGTGTTACCATTCTTACCACAGGAGCACTATAATAATCTGTATGTGTTTACCATTCTTACCACAGGAGAACCATAATAATTTGTATGTGTTACCATTCTTACCACAGAAGCACCATAATAATCTGTATGTGTTACCATTCTTACCACAGGAGCACTATAATAATCTGTATGTGTTACCATTCTTACCACAGGAGCACTATTATAATCTGTATGTGTTACCATTCTTACCACAGGAGCACTATAATAATCTGTATGTGTTACCATTCTTACCACAGGAGCACTAAAATAATCTGTATGTGTTTACCATTCTTACCACAGGAGAACCATAATAATTTGTATGTGTTACCATTCTTACCACAGGAGCACCATAATAATTTGTATGTGTTACCATTCTTACCACAGGAGCACTATAATAATCTGTACGTGTTACCATTCTTACCACAGGAGCACTATAATAATATGTACGTGTTACAATTCTTACCACAGGAGCACCATAATAATCTGTACGTGTTACCATTCTTACCACAGGAGCACCATAATAATCTGTACGTGTTACCATTCTTACCACAGGAGCACCATAATAATCTGTGCGTGTTACCATTCTTACCACAGGAGCACCATAATAATCTGTATGTGTTACCATTCTTACCACAGGAGCACCATAATAATCTGTACATGTTACCATTCTTACCACAGGAGCACCATAATAATCTGTATGTGTTACCATTCTTACCACAGGAGCACCATAATAATCTGTACATGTTACCATTCTTACCACAGGAGCACTATAATAATCTGTACGTGTTACCATTCTTACCACAGGAGCACCATAATAATCTGTACGTTACCATTCTTACCACAGGAGCACCATAATAATATGTACGTGTTACAATTCTTACCACAGGAGCACCTTAATAATCTGTACGTGTTACCATTCTTACCACAGGAGCACTATAATAATCTGTTCGTGTTACCATTCTTACCACAGGAGCACCATAATAATCTGTACGTGTTACCATTCTTACCACAGGAGCACCATAATAATCTGCGTGTTACCATTCTTACCACAGGAGCACCATAATAATCTGTAAGTGTTACCATTCTTACCACAGGAGCACCATAATAATCTGTGCGTGTTACCATTCTTACCACAGGAGCACCATAATAATCTGTGCATGTTACCATTCTTACCACAGGAGCACCATAATAATTTGTACGTGTTACCATTCTTACCACAGGAACACCGTAATACTTTAGTACGTGTTATGTCATGAAGTCATTCATGAAGGTTCTGTGATTTTTTTGTTTCTACTCTCGTTCGCTTGAAATTTGTCTTCATCTGAACAGTTCTCTTGTATGAATTTTGTTGGCTGTTTTAGTTCACAAATTCCACAGAGTTTTTCCTCCACCAATGTTTCTCTAGGCCAGATGGTTTGCCTAGATATGTTGTATTTTGGGCAGCCTTGGAGTATGTGATATGCTGTTTGCGGCGCCAATCCACATGTGCACATGGCTGATTCACCAATCTTGAATTTTGTATACATGTGGTTGTGTCATCTACTGTGTCCTGTTCTGAGGCACAAAATCATGATTTGTTCTGGTCTGTGGTAATCGTTCTATGTGTCTGTTTGCAGTTTTCCATCTCCTGGATTGGACAAGCATCTAGGGAAGTCTAAATTAGTATTTGTGTTGTTAATTTTTTTATATATTTTTAATTGTTTCGCTCTTGTTGATATATATTTTTTAAATTCTTTTGCTCTTGTTGACATATGTTTTATTGTTTTGCTCTTGTTGATATATTTATTTTTTATTGTTTTGCTCTTGTTGACATATTTTTTATTGTTTTGCTCTTGTTGACATATTTTTCATTGTTTTGCTCTTGTTGACATATTTTTTATTGTTTTGCTCTTGTTGACATATTTTTCATTGTTTTGCTCTTGTTGACATATTTTTCATTGTTTTGCTCTTGTTGACATATTTTTCATTGTTTTGCTCTTGTTGACATATTTTTTATTGTTTTGCTCTTGTTGACATATTTTTTATTGTTTTGCTCTTGTTGACATATTTTTTATTGTTTTGCTCTTGTTGACATATTTTTCATTTTTTATTGTTTTGCTCTTGTTGTTCTGCTGATAAGGACTTTGACTGAACATTTGCCTAAATATGTGTGTGTTTTATCATCCATCAAGTTTCTTAGTCAAATTTTTTTTTTTTTTTCTGTACTCCTGTGTAAGTTAAGTAGCAGCAAACCCCTTTTACTGTTGCCAGTTTGGGTTGACCGTATTGTGAGTTTTGCAACAAACTCATGTGAAGATATATTAGTGAGCCTGAGATGTGCTCCTGCCATTAATACATTTTGTTACATCTGGAAACTTGTTAGGCATTACAATAAACAACTCTCAAAGATTCTGAGTTTGTTTTGTATTCTAACTTCCTGTCAATCCTCTTCACATGAGGAAGTTACAAGTATGTTAAGAGTTATGAGCTAAGAACGGACATTGCTGCACTCAGGACATTCCCACATGTGCTCCGTACCCTCATTCAACAGCTAGAGAAGAGTCATACTACTAATCATTCCAACTGTCATCTGACTGAAAATTCTTCCCTCTCAGTTTTGAGATTTGTCCAGAACCCTTGCCGATCCCCAACCCCATCATCCTCTCCACACACAGGCTCTCAGTCCACTCCACTGCCCTCACCGCTCGGCCCAACAGGTTCCCAACCACCTCTCCCCTGTCCATGAGTAATCAATCTATCACCAAGAGGCAAGCCACTCCACATGAAACAACCCCCCCCCCCCCCCCCACATTCTCCACCCCTCAAGCATATTCTTGAGTCCACAATGAACACATTGTGTGCCGCAGCGGTCACCTCCAACCACCACTTGGACGCTGCCACCACCCCCATTCCCACACTGTAGGCTGCAGTCTCATAAGCTAGACTCCCTCCTCTTCAAGCATTGCCCATTAGTTCTGTCAACAAAACCCCAGGTCACCACAACCGCCTCCCACCACCGACCCATCGGCCTTGTCACCCTGACGTGTGCCGCCTGGAAGTTACTGGTAATAAATGCCTGGGATAGAAGAAGTTAAAGTAACAACTATGAGTTACTGTAACAACAGCTTGGGGCATAAGGAGTTCAGAATGCACTGTGTTCATCATCTTTATTCTCATCATTCCAGTTTGAATTCTTTAATTTGTCGCTATCCCAATTTGTATTCTTCATGTTGCATGAAGTGTTTTCTATACCCTGGCAGATGAGTCTACACATCAAAAACATCTTAAGACAATAAACATATTACATAGTGTTTGCTATACTCTGGCAGATGAGTCAACAAATCAAAAACATCTTAAGACAACAAATATATTAAACAATGGTAATGTTACCTGCACTGCTGAGAGAAAATAAAACTTCAGACCTTGCAACAGTGTCATCCGTCGGATATCTGGATGAAACGAGACCCCAGATGGGACCTCTTGATCAACGACTTCAGGCAAATAACTGATGGAAGTAGAAGATGTCTGGTCATGTGATCTCAATAACACCACTTAGAGTGACATGACAAAAAAACCAGACATTTCAATAATGCAATGACACTTTACACATGATGATGATGATGGTTTAGTCTGTATAGTTTAAAGCAGAAGAGATGTACGAAACAGACCAGTGCTGTTTGAACGCAATCTGATTGAACAAACTGAGGATAGGAGGCACAGGCATAAAATGCAGTCACTTACTGCGGGACCAGCCTGGTCTTACAAATGCAGAAACTGTAACAGAGATTGTCACTCTCGCATTGGACTATACAGTCACCAGCGTTGCTGTCAGGTGTCTCCCCAGAGGCACAACTGTATAGTCGCACAGGACTGTGAAAGGCCTACAACTACTACTAGACACACGGATAATCAAATAGACTGCTCATTAGTCATTAGTCGTGGTTCCAACATCACAGAAAAGGGTCATCCACATTATGCTCCGTTCCCGTGCCAGTGAATATCACATAAAATGTTCCTCACTGCCCCATGTGAAAAGTGGAAAAGACAGGAGTCTCGACAAACAACGGCCCACTAAGGCACACTGTGCAAAATGCCACTGCCAGAATGTCACCACAAAAGTCCTCTACGAACAGTACAGTTCAGCCCTGATGGAATTGGCAGTCACTTTCCCAACCAGATGTTCACCTACAAAGTCTCGATGTCTCTAAATATTGTTGTTCCGTTTCTAGATGTTTTCTAGCCACCACGCCATTTTTTCTCCAAATGTAGATCACGCAACAAAACAACCTCTAACAGATGTAAAGAAAAGTTTCACTGTACATAATGCTGACGCCAGAATATTAACACAAAAATCCTCCTCAAAAACACAGTTCATCATCAATGGAAATGGCAGTCACTAGCAACATCAGCAGCCACACATTTCTGCATAAGGCAAGAAACCCGCTCGCTTCTGCCACACACCAGCCGCCATACGTGCAGATATTTCTGGATGTTGTTGTTCCATTTCTAGATGTTATCTAGCTAGCTTCACCAATTTGAGCACGTAAATCACACCACCTCACCTCAAACAGATGTCAGAAACATTTCACTGTACATAATGCCGTCTTCAGAATGCAAAACAACAGTCCTCCACGAAAGCATGGTTCATAAGAAACGGCAGGCAACCAGAAGACCAGCTGCCGCACATTTCTGCATAATGCACAAACACCAGACAATCCTGGGACATAGCCCTCCGCCATTGCTCTGAACATGCAGATCATCCTCCACAACCGTTGGCAGATTTAAAAGCATTTCACACGAAATTCACAGCTCACAACGTCGCGCCACGCACTCAACTCAGTAGCAGGGTGACGGAACTGTAAATTACCAGTTCAACATGAGGAAAATGTGAATGCAACGATAGCCACAATCATAAACACCCAGAGGTCTTAACCGATTCACTGCCTTTCTGCCATGCTGGGGACCGGAAGTCCAAAACATAAATAATAGTACAAAAAACTGTACGATTATAACAAAGCAGGAATGTAGCTGTGATGGGAAAGCAGGGTTCAAGGAGCTAAAGGTCAATAACGCAACAAACCCACAGATTGCCATAGCAACATGAGAAGGGAACAATGGGTGGAGAGGGGAGAGGACTCCAGGTAAGCAAACAGTAAACTAGGAAACGGTAGTAGACTATACTGCAGGTGACCACTGAAATTGAGGATGTGAGGGGAGAAAAGGTTTACAGCAGGTGGCCTTGACAGCCTTTCTGACAGAAGCCTGAGCCCTCAATTGCTGTTGTGTAGTGCACAGTGGATTGCATATAAGGTGTGGCAGGAGTAGTTTGTCTCAAGCACAGGTACAGTTAGTCTCATAATAAGTACTGCCAATAGGGTGTGAACTGTTCAACCTTCACTTATTAAACATACACAATAAAACAAGTCCAGCCGCAGCAACCTGGTGCGAGTATGTCAAGTGTTCAACCTTCACGCAGGAACCTGGTGTGAGTATGTCAAGTGTTCAACCTTCACTTATTAAACATACACAATAAAACAAGTCCAGCCGCAGGAACCTGGTGCGAGTATGTCAAGTGTTCAACCTTCACTTATTAAACAGAAACAATAAAACAAGTCCAACCGCAAGAACCTGGTGTGAGTATGTCAAGTGTTCAAACCTTCACTTATTAAACATAAATAAAACAAGTCCAACCGCAAGAACCTGGTGTGAGTATGTCAAGTGTTCAACCTTCACTTATTAAACATAAATAAAACAAAGTCCAGCCGCAGGAACCTGGTGTGAGTATGTCAAGTGTTCAACCTTCACTTATTAAACATACACAATAAAACACGTCCAGTCGCAGGAACCTGGTGTGAGTATGTCAAGTGTTCAACCTTCACTTATTAAACATACACAATAAAACACGTACAGTCGCAGGAACCTGGTGTGAGTATGTCAAGTGTTCAACCTTCACTTATTAAACATACACAATAAAACACGTCCAGTCGCAGGAACCTGGTGTGAGTATGTCAAGTGTTCAACCTTCACTTATTAAACATAAACAATAAAACAAGTCCAGGGCGCAGGAACCTGGTGTGAGTATGTCAAGTGTTCAACCTTCACTTATTAAACATAAATAAAACACGTACAGTCGCAGGAACCTGGTGTGAGTATGTCAAGTGTTCAACCTTCACTTATTAAACATACACAATAAAACACGTCCAGTCGCAGGAACCTGGTGTGAGTATGTCAAGTGTTCAACCTTCACTTATTAAACATAAACAATAAAACAAGTCCAGGCGCAGGAACCTGGTGTAGGTATGCGAAGTGTTTTAACCTTTTCTATGGGATGAGATAGCCAGTCCCAAAGAAATCCCTCCTTCGTTATCTCTTAAGATCTGTATCTGTCCGTGGATGCTTTTAGCGTTAACTGCACGTTCAGAAAAATGGCGGCCAGCCGGTTCCTGAACTAACTGGGTTGCCTTATGCAGTAGTGTGTGGCTGCTGGTTTTCTAGTTTTCTGATTTATGTTATCATCTGCAAACGATGTGACATGAAATACATTGGCCAAACGGGCAGACGTCTTGCGGATCGTTTCAGGGAACACCTCAGGGACATCAATCAGGGCGCTGACAAACCTGTCCCCAACCATTTCAATTCCTTCAACCATAATGGAGCCGACGATGCATGTATCACCGCACTAAAACCTTGCTTCTCCAATAGCGGCATCAGACTTAAAATTGAATGCCAACTAATCAACAATCTGGGATGCATCCACCCAGCCGGAATTAATACGGTTGTGGACGCTACAGTATAACTGTGGCATCTTCCCTAATTGTTCACACTATCTATTACTATGCTGTTCCCCCCCCCCCCATATCTAACTTAATTGTCCTCACTTTCCTACATTTTCATAGCAGACTGTTCACATATTTTTGGCTACTCCAATCCTTTTTGGCAACCCATTTTTAATTCAGCTGGCCAAGTCACCTTTCCGGCCTCACGTGGCTAAGTTATAGATCGTGTGTTAGTGTATTGTGGTCTTTCGTTTGCTGTATCTCGTTGTTAGCTGTGTTGTCATTGACAAAGATTCTGAGAATCGAAACGTCTGTGTGTCGTATTGTATGCGTTCGTGTGTATTTTATCTTATTTTATTATTCATTTTTATATTTATTGAGTGCTTCTGATTTCGGATTTTTCACCTGTATTTCGCGACACGTGGATCTCCTTGTAAGGTATGTGCAACGTTTGTTGATGTTTAGTTCGTTTTTTCTCGCAGGAGTTTAAAATACCTATTTGTTTCCATTTCATGGTTGTCTAGTGACTGCCGCTTCCATCAACAATGAACTGTATTTTTTGTGGTGGGCTTTTATGTTGGCATTCTGGTATACCTGTGTGGGCTGTTGGTTTGTCAAGACTCCCGTCTGTTTCACTTTTGACATGGGATATCGGGGAAGCATTTTGTGTGAGATTCACTGCACAGGAATGGAGAATTATGGGGCGACTAACTAGCTAACTTGTATGGTAGGTTACAGTGTTGCTACTCTTTGTTTCACTGATGGGCACTGGTAGTACATGGGCAAAGGTTCTCACCCACCGTTACTCAAATATCTACAAGGAAACAGCAACACACAGGAAACCTACCTGGCCGGGTCGGGCTTCTCACGTCTGCCCATGAGATGACTGTACAGGTCATCCAAGTACTCGGGGGTCACAATGTGCTTCTGGTTGTTGATGGCACAAATAACCTACGACAGACAACAGACTGGTAGAGATGTCAGTGACAGACAACAGACAGGTAGAGATGTCAATGACAGACTGGTAGAGATCTCAGTGACAGACTGCTAAAGATCTCAGTGACAGATTGGTAGAGATCTCAGTGACAGGCAGGTAGAGATCTCAGTGACAGGCAGGTAGAGATCTCAGTGACAGGCAGGTAGAGATCTCAGTGACAGACTGGTAGAGATCTCAGCGACCGACTGGTAGAGATCTCAGTGACAGACTGGTAGAGATCTCAGTGACAGACTGCTAAAGATCTCAGTGACAGATTGGTAGAGATCTCAGTGACAGACTGGTAGAGATCTCAGTGACAGGCAGGTAGAGATCTCAGTGACAGGCAGGTAGAGATCTCAGTGACAGACTGGTAGAGATCTCAGTGACAGACTGGTAGAGATCTCAGTGACAGGCAGGTAGAGATCTCAGTGACAGGCAGGTAGAGATCTCAGTGACAGACTGGTAGAGATCTCAGTGACAGACTGGTAGAGATCTCAGTGACAGGCAGGTAGAGATCTCAGTGACAGACTGGGACAAACTGGTAGAGATCTCAGTAACAGACTGGTAGTGATCTCAGTGACAGATTGGTAGAGATCTCAGTGACAGACTGGTAGAGATGTCAGAAAAAGATGACAGACTGGTAGAGATCTCAGTGACAGATGACAGGCAGGTAGAGGTCTCAGCGACAGACTGGTAGAGATCTCAGCAACAGACTGGGACAAACTGGTAGAGATCTCAGTAACAGACTGGTAGTGATCTCAGTGACAGATTGGTAGAGATCTCAGTGACAGACTGGTAGAGATGTCAGAAAAAGATGACAGACTGGTAGAGATCTCAGTGACAGATGACAGGCAGGTAGAGATCTCAGTGACAGACAACAGACTGGTAGAGATCTGAGTGACAGATGACAGACTGGTAGAGATTTCAGTGACAGATGACAGGCAGGTAGAGATCTCAGTGACAGACAACAGACTGGTAGAGATCTGAGTGACAGATGACAGACTGGTAGAGATTTCAGTGACAAACAACCACAATTGACAGGATGTAATTTGCCACTGCACAAGTAATACTCCAACAAGTAAAAACTATCCACATAACTGAATACTTATAGCATGTATTTATGTCACATGCATACCTAAGGGAAACCACCACATTCAATTCCAAAGAATTAGTATAAAAGGGCTGTCCAAAAGAAAAGTTTGTTGCATATCCTTTACACGATGTTGCAGTCAACGCCAGCATGTTTTAGCTGTTTGTGATTGGGAGTCTGCATGGCGAAGTGGTCAAGCTGTCTCACTTGGGCTCCGAAGGTTGTGGGTTCAATTCTGGGCCTTCGGTTCACGAGTGCATTTTTTTTGGAGACTCCTGAGGGTCGTCGGTGGAGCTACAGAGTTTGTGCTTTGTGTGATGCTTCCACGCTGCAGAAAGAGACTGAGCCATATGGGATAAAACTCGGTGCAATGAAGTCAACCCTGTCGACTTTTAAGCGAATTTTCGGCAAGTTTACGTTCAGTAGTTTACCATTTAGAAAAACCCACATGGGGTGGTATATTTCCAAATCATCCGCAGCTGTGTTTCAGTTGCTAATTGAGTTCCTAACCTCTTCACCACAGCGTCAACAAAAGAAACCAGACTTTTAAAGCAGCACCCAAGTGGGTCAACAAGCTAGCTACTACACGTGTGTGCATCAGTGACATTTACCTATAGTGTAACAATAGCAAGATCATGGTCGCAATCTTAGCTGTTGATGAATTTTCAGTGAAGTGAAGGCATGTGTCATACACTTTGCGAAATGTGAAAATTCAGGAAGGAAAGTTCTGGAAGCACAGTGAATTTGCATAAAGCTCTGTATCCAATTAGGTAAAAGGAGGTCAGCGTGGCCAAATGGATTGGAATGCTCACTCTTAAACTTCCGGTGTGCTGATGCCGAGGTAGCAAGTCCAACCCCTACATCGGTCAGTTGGAGTAAAATGTTGATTTCTCGTCTTTGACTTGGGGACGTAAATTACAAGAACCTCAGAAGTCAGAGTCGGTTCATCTGACGGGTGAGGGACACTGGTAATAGGGAAAGCTAATCCCCACACAAAACATCAGTCCTGTGCATTAGATGTAGTAGCATGTGTATGGACTACGCATAAGTTTAAAGTGAGCACACTTTTTTGTTTTAATTAGGTCAAACTGTTAATATTTTCAAATGCTGCAAAAGGCTTATGAGAAAAACAATTTAAGTCGTGCTCAATGTCACAAGTGGTACCATCATTTCAAATCAGGAAGGACTTTTACAGCAGAAGATCACATATGAGGACGACCTTCACACTGAGAAAGTGAGTTGTATGATTTGTGCAAATCAGTGCCTGACTATGTAAACAGTCCTTAGAAATAGGAACTGGAAAGAATTAGACTATAAGTTCACATGGCTTCCTCAAATGTCGTATTTCGAATAAACTTGCTGGCCGTGAGGATGTCGTTTTGTGAGAGAAACAGTAAGTGTCATTGGATGAGATGATGACAATATTTATTATGATGGTACCAATAATGATACAAGTGGTGGGAGTGGTTTCCCCTACTAAAGGAGAAGTAAAGTGTCTCTTCAGTTTGCTAGCCTACGGGACACCCTTGGGTAAGGTGGAGTACCCGTTTAGTTCCCCGTTCAGGGTAACGTGAAGCCATGGATGCAAGTGGTAGATGGTGATGAAGAACAGTCAACAGATAGTTGTAGGTTATGGTCTCAAATTTCATCAATTATGGCAAAATATGACCGCCCATGCTTATCGGCATGGCACATGATGATGATGACCAATAATAGCACTGACTCTACATCACTAGCTGAGCTTCCTTCTAGTAAGGGTAAAAACAAGATGCTTAAAAGTCGACAGGGTCAACTTCATTGCACCGGGTTTTATCCCATATAGCTCGGTCTCTTTCCGCAGCGCGGAAAGCTGTCGCACAAAGCACAAACTCAGTAGCTCTAGCTGCGACCCACAGGAGTCTTCGAAAGATTTAACTCATGAACCGAAGGACACGGCCCGGAATCAAACCCACAACCTTCGGAGCCTGAGTTAAACGGCTTGACCACTTCGCCACGAAGATTCCCACTCTCTCTAGTAAGGGTAATGGCAACGGAGTTCAAAGTACCAACAATGTAGTTATTGCATAAATATTTCAGCTTGTTTCTCCGCCTGTGGGACCAAGTGGAGAAAGCAGGGGAACAAACTGAGAACCCGTATGTGGAAAGAATGACATGGCAGGGGATCGGCAGGGGTTCTGGACGAATCTCAAAATTCAGAGGGAAGACCAGGAGAACTTTCAATCAGATGGCACTTGGAACGATTAGCAGTATGACTCTTTGCTGGCTGTTGAACGAGGGGACAGAGCATGTGTGGGAATGTCCTGAGTGCAGTGATGTTAGTTCTTAGCTCAACTCAACTCATTCTGCTTGTTATTATAGAGAGCCACAATGACAGTGGTTAGTGCACTCGTTTGCCAAGACATAGTTAGGGTTAAATCCCCTGTGGCAGCTGGGTTATTTTTCTGACCAGTATAGTTCTAGGGTCTCACCAACCTCATAAAAATGGATACTGGACATTTTCAGAAAGTAATGGGAATTTTCTGGGAAGAAATGTGGTGAGGCAGGGAACCAACCACCTCACCATATATGTCATAGCTCATAATATGTGAAGGCCAAACACCTATTAGGTTTTATCTGCTATATAATGGATGTCTCCATAGTTAATTAGCTAGTTAGTCGCAGTTTCAACTTCACGGCAACGGGTTGTCCCCATTATGCTCCGTTCCTGTGCCAGTGAATATCACACAAAATGCTCCTCACTGCCCCATGTGAAATGTGGAACAGACAGGAGTCTCGACAAACAACGGCCCACTCAGGCACACTGTGTTTGAAAAACAAACAGCCAGCACAATGAAGTGGTTAAACTGCTTGCCTTGCACTCTGAACTCCATCATTTCGTGAATGAGGGAAATTTTCTCTGAGCCACTAGGAGTCGTCGTTGGAGCTATGGAGTTTGTGCAGAGCATTTTGCAGAAAATGACTAAGCCTTATGAGATCACATCTGGTGCAATGAAGTTGATCCTCTTGTCCTTAAACCCCCTTAAGTATCTGTTATGGAATTAACTCTGCTGTAATGTGACTTACCTTTATCGTCACATTGATTTTAGACATGATCAGAAGGTCACAACATGGCCGCCAGTCCCGCACCAAATGACCACCCAGAAGACACATTACTTTCAGCAGTAATTTTTTAGGAGCCTTCTCCAGGCATGATGTTGTTGCAACAAAGGGCTCATAAACAGCTCTGGTGTTTGAAAAATAAACAGTTCATTATAATGAATAATTTATTTTAAAATTATGAATTTATTATAACTTGCAGTTGACCTCACAGAAAGACAAAATATACTGCACAATTTACTGCCTGGCCTATCTCATTAGGCATATTGGGTGAACATAATCTGTGTCTTCTTTTTGCTAATTGTTTTTGCTAATTGATAATGTCACAAGGTGCACCATCAATCTTTATTGACGACGCCGAACTAGAGATCGTAGACCATTTTACATATCTAGGATCAGTGGTAAATAGCAAATTATACCTAGATCAGGAAATCAACATCCGGATTGGTAAGGCAGCAACAACAATGAACAGGTTAAGAAAAAGAGTCTGGGAGAACAGGAAGCTTACTGCCAAAACAAAAGTCCTTGTCTATCAAGCCTGTGTCTTTAGTATTAGTACTCTTCCTTATGGCAGTGAAACCTGGACAACTTACTCACACCAAGAGAAATGTTTAAACAGCTTTCATATGTGGTGTCTGCGAAGAATTCTTGGTATTAAATGGCAAGACAAAATCACAAATACTGAAGTATTGGAAAGATCAGCTTGTGTGACGGTTTATTCCATGCTCAGTCTTCGTAGACTTAGATGGATAGGACATCTTAGGAGGATGGATGATGGTAGAATACCAAAGGATATCTTTTTTGGTGAATTACAGATGGGTAAAGATCTCAGGGTCGGCCTCTACTACGATACAAAGATGTGTGTAAGCGGGACATGATTGATACAGGCATTGATAATGCACAGTGGGAGCAAGTCGCCGCTGAACGTGTTGCATGGAGGGCAAAGATCAGAAATGGAATAAAGACGAAGGAGAAAATTATTGCATGATAAGTCACACACTGAGCGTGTCAGACGTAAGATGGTGCATGATGGTGCAAAATGACACGTGTTCACATGCACCCACTGTGAACGAACATTTACAGCGCGAATTGGCCTTACAGTCACATTTGCTACAGCCATAGGTAAAAGTTATTATGCCTTTATAAAGCACAAACTATCGTCTGTCAATTCGGCAAGGTGCCAATGGATCTGTATACTGTACCTTTATATCTATATTATCTTTATATTATACCTTTATATCTATATTATCTTTATATTATATCTTCATATCTATATTATTTTTATATATATCTTTATATCTATATTATCTTTATATTATATCTTTATATCTATATATTATATCTTTATCTTTATATATGAATCGTTTGAGATGTGGTTAGTATCTTGCTGACTACTTTTACATCCCAAGATATTTCCTGGCATCCATTATGGCCAAATTTGACTGGGAGCCCACGTAATTGTAAATATTTGCACCGATGTTTATTCACAAACATAATCATCAAAATACTGAAATAATTAACAGCGAAAAGGGAGAACCTATAAGTGACCACAAATGAATCCTAAAAAGATGGAGGACAGTACTTCAAACAATTTCTCAATATTCTATCAGATGCCACAGGAATCCAAGAAACTGACACAGATGTCATTGAAGAACTAGAACCAGGCATATTGAAAGAAGAAATTGGAGAAGAAGTCAGATTAGCCCCACTGAATAAATCACTGGGAGGACAAGATGAAATACCAAACAAACTAATTAAAGCAGCAAGAGAAGTAGGAACAGTAAGACTACATAGACTATTTAACCATGTTTGGGTAGAACAACAGACACCACGAGACTGTGGAGACGCATAATTCCAATTTGGAAAAACAATGGCAGTAAAAGAGACTGCACAAAATACAAAGGCATTTCCCTTTTGAGTCATACTGAAAAAATATTTTGCAAAATTCTTGAGAAAAGATTACAACCTACAATAGAACCCCAGCTAAAGTGAAACAAACTTGGATTTAGGAAAAACAAACGATGCACAGATGACATCTTTGCTCTTAGACAACTTTTAGAAAAATCCATTGAATATAATGAAACACTAGTAGGTCAGCTTGGCCGAATGGATAAGAACGTGTGTTCTTAAACATCAGGTGTGCTGATATTGAGGTAAGGGGTTCAACCCCTACACTGGACAGTTGGACTAAAATGTTGACTTATCATCCTTGGTCCTTGACTTGGGGATGTAAATTACAAGTACCCTCTGAAGTCAGAGTAGGTTCACTTGATAGCGAGGAACACTGTTAATAGGAAAAGCTAATCCACACGAAAAATTCAGTCCAGCACTAATAGAAGTAGTGTACGAGTGAGTTCAAAGTGAGCGAGCGAGCGCTAAAAAAAAATGAAACACTACTTAGCCTTTGTCGACCGAGAAAAGGCATTTGACAGAGTAGATAGAAACAAGCTATGGGACATCCTTAAATATTATGGAGTGAGTAAACATCTAACAAACTTATGTAGAAGTTTATACAATAGTGAATGCATAGTGAGAACAAATGGAGGACACTCAGAACCCTTCACCATAAGATCCGGAGTATGACAAGGTTTATCCTGTTCCCCGTCTTGTTCATATAATCTGTATAGACAGCATATGTAAAGAAATCAGCTGAAAAAATAACGCAACACCACATGATGAAGAGAACACAGAAGAAGAACCAACGGCAAATTACACCATTAAAGAACTACTATTTGCGGATGATCAAGCACTTAATAGCAAAATCAGAAGCAGAAATACAAGACCACATGTATAGTCTTAATCAGTGGTTCTCAACCGGTGGGGAATTCCCCCCCCCCCCCCCCTCACCCCCGGGGGTTATTTTAGGGTTTCCAGGGGGGAATTAAGATTATTTCAAGATCGCGTTAATACAAGAAACGATTACTTGATATTGTTTTTCCCTTCATACTGTACGATTCTGTACGTCTCACCCTTCTAAAATTCAATTTATAAAGTAAGTAGACCCACAAATCATGTTTTATGTGGACGGCTAGACTTGTGTTAGTATGTGCTATTAAATTTAGCTTCCATTATTACATTTACTGTGTAGGGGTGGGGGCGGGATTTTTAGGTAGGAAATACGAAAGGGGAGAATGACGTTCTGAAAACATGGTGAAGGGGGGCACAGGCCAAATTTTTAGGTAGGAAATACGGGGGGGGGGGGGGGGGGGGGGGGGGGTTTGACGTTCTGAAAATATGGTGAAGGGGGGGCAAGAGCCAAAAAGGGCTGAGAACCACTGGTCTAAATGAAGTGTGTAAGGAACATAACATGAAAATTAGCATCAGTAAAACAGAGGTAATGACTACCAAAGAACCAAAATAAAGAAAAACCAACAAAGATTAATCTAAACGAACACCCCCTGTAACATGTAAAGAGCTTCAAGTACTTAGGAAATATATCATCATCAAATGGCAAATCAGAAGACGAGATCGAAAATAGATGTAGTAAGGCAAGCCAACTTATTGAACAAATTACACCAATACTAAAGAACTAATATGTATCAATAGTTATTAAGAAAACACTCTCTACACCACAATCCTCCTACCAACTCTATGCTACCATTCCAAACCTGGACAATGAAAGAAAAAGAAAAAAGAAAAATAACAAGAGAAATGAGATTCCTGAGAATAATACTCAATGTATCAAGAAAATACTCAATGTATCAAGAAGAGAGAAAATCAGAAATAAAGAAATCAGGAATACAGTGGGGGTTATAGCAGCGCTAGATTTGATCAGAAAACAGCAAGTTAAATGGTTTGACCATGTAATTAGATTACCAACTAACAGTATACCACAACAAACAATGATGTACAGACCAAATGCAAGCAGAAAAAGAAGCGGCTGAGCAGAAGGAATGACAGCATGCATGGGAATCTCAATACATGAAGCCCATAAACAGGCACTCTTCCGCTGTTTATGCTTCACCTCAACACTGCAAGGTACAAGAGGAACAAGATGAGATGAGATAAGATAATCATCAAACCAGCAGGCAAGCATCTGGTCACCATATGATCAAGATATACTCACTTAAACACAGATGCTGGAGAACCACCAAATCTAATTTCATCATTGGGTTTTAATGTGACAGTGCTGCCCCCTGGATTTTTCACAGCTTTCTCATTCACACGAGTTCCAAACTTTGAGACATCTTCCAGCGTTAGGATAGGCATGATGTGGGACTTCACCTGCAGAAGTTGCATTGAATGTTAGTATTGTTATTCCATCAAGTTATATCACAATAATATATACCTGTATCACCTGTATTTGACCAGGGCCTTGGGGGAACCTGAACAAGCAATTAGAAAGTCGAATAGAGACCCTTGAGATGTGGATATACAAAATAATGTCATATTTCATGGAAACAAAAACAATCAAACACAGAGGTTCTAGAAAAACTGGGAAGAGTTGATATAAGAAATAAAAAGGGTACAAGTGAAATAATTTGGCCACGTTAAAAGACATAACACCCTTATAAAAACCATACTTGAGGGTTGGGTTGAAGGCAAGCAAGCAAGAGGTAGACAACAACACAAGTAGGAAGGTTACATTAAGAGGTGAACAAACAGCAGTCTGATAAAATGAACAAAAGGCGAGGGACAGACAGTGTTGGAGAATCCATTGCAGCCAACCTTTATTTTGGAGACAGCACCTGATGGATGATAAGGGAAGGGAAGTATAGCTATTGTAACCTACCAGTCGTATTGTATAAGTAATTAATGAGGGCCGGCATGAAACTGGCAATCTCCTCCTGTGGAAAACTTTGCTGCAAAGTCCAACCAATGATAAAACTTCTATGAAATCCAACCAATGATAAACAAGTATATAAAATCCAAGCAATGACAAACAATTCTATAAATCCAACCAATGATAAACATTTCTATAAACTCCAACCAATGGTAAACAAGTCTATAAAATCCAACCAATGATAAACAAGTCTATAGAATCCAACCAATGATAAACATTATACAAAATCCAGCCACTGATAAACATTTATTTAAAATTCAACCAATGATAAACAAGTCTATAGAATCCAACCAATGATAAACATTTCTATAAAATCCAACCAATGATAAACATTTATATAAAATCCAACCAATGATAAACATTTATATAAAATCCAACCAATGATAAACAAGTCTATAGAATCCAACCAATGATAAACATTTCTATAAAATCCAACCAATGATAAACATTTATACAAAATCCAGCCAATGATAAAACATTTATATAAAATTCAACCAATGATAAACATTTATACAAAATCCAGCCAATGATAAACATTTCTATAAACTCCAACCAATGGTAAACAAGTCTATAAAATCCAACCAATGATAAACAAGTCTATAGAATCCAACCATTGATAAACATTTCTATAAAATCCAACCAATGATAAACATTTATACAAAATCCACCCAATGATAAACATTTATTTAAAATTCAACCAATGATAAACAAGTCTATAACATCCAACCAACGATAAACAAATCTATAAATCCAACCAATGATAAACATTTATATAAAATCCAACCAATGATAAACATTTCTATAAAATCCAACCAATGATAAACTTTTATACAAAATCCAGCCAATGATAAACATTTATTTAAAATTCAACCAATGATAAACAAGTCTATAACATCCAACCAACGATAAACAAATCTATAAAATCCAACCAATGATAAACATTTATACAAAATCCAGCCAATGATAAACATTTATTTAATTCAACCAATGATAATCTATAACATCAACCAATGATAAACAAGTCTATAACATCCAACCAATGATAAACATCTATACAAAATCCAGCCAATGATAAACATTTATTTAAAATTCAACCAATGATAAACAAGTCTTTAACATCCAACCAATGATAAACAAGTCTATAACATCCAACCAATGATAAACATTTTATATAAAATCCAACCAATGATAAACAAATCTATAAAATCCAACCAATGACAAACAAGTCTATATTAGATTTGGCTTGAGTTGGGGAGGGCCTTTGCACCACTGGGGGAAACAAGGTAGAAGAGAAAAAATATATATGTGTATTTTACAATCACATTTGTTTGGGGGGTATTTGTTACCAGTTAAGATTTAATCCTATTGATTGCCTGTCTTTCTTAAATACTTCCTGTTTTTGTTTGTTTCATTTCTTTTATTGTGTGTATTTACTTTGCTGTAACATTTAAATTATTTGTAATGCTTTTGGATGCTGCCATCACACAGTTATGGTGAGTGGTGAGCTCTGATCACACTCACACCTTACAGATGTGAAACCCATCATCATGGGCTGGTCAGCGGACAAGGGTCTCCTCTAAAGGTCATTCAGACGAGGACCATGGTTGAGGTTGGACCAATCGAGAGTCTGATTGTGGCAATGGCAGCATTCACCCTGCCGCCACTTGTAGTTAGATTGTTTTAATGCAAGTGTGAGAATTCTTGAGTATTTTAAGCAGTATACTTCACAATGATGTAAATTTGTGAAAAAGGCTAGAGGTGAATTAAATATGTAAAACGAATCGATAGTCTGTTGTACTTCGAAATTGTGACATCGAATATTAATGTAAGTAAATATGGTGGCTTTGTCCACTAAGACCAATAAACAGTCTCTCAGAGCTCAGCTAGTAATAACTGTAACTCTGTGGAGCCACTCAAACAATATCTTGTGTGCAGCTAACATGAGGACACCGTGCCAAGGTACTCGGGTTAATTTTAACACAGTCATATTACAAGCACCCATCCATCTACATAGGGTGATGTCAATTTTAATATGTTAATGTTAACACTACAATGACTAGACCCACCTAAGTTAGGTTATATCAGATGCAATATTTCAGTTGTCAGATAAATCTTTATTTTCCATGATTTTTCATTCAAGAAACATTCAACATTGGATAATATACTAAAAGACTGTCCCAGATATGACATATCACGGCAAACCTTCCAGCCTAGTGAAACAACAGTGGAAATTAATTATGTTGTTGTCACTACTTTTCAAATTCAAGTAATCTAACAGAAGCCTGAAAACTTACAACATTGGTTTCATAATGTGCCATGGTGAGAACAGCCTGTTTCCTGCTAACGGAGGCATCTGGGACAACAATGTCACAGTTCTGTCGACCAACAACATA
Organism: Cepaea nemoralis; assembly: GCA_014155875.1. Classification (NCBI taxonomy): domain Eukaryota; kingdom Metazoa; phylum Mollusca; class Gastropoda; order Stylommatophora; family Helicidae; genus Cepaea; species Cepaea nemoralis. Next base: position 196,044 of record JACEFZ010021714.1, on the reverse strand, counting down.
CTTATGGTCTCCCAAAATAGGATATCTTACATCTGCAAATAAAAATAACACACACAAAATAAACACCCACAAAAAAAAGTCGAAAAACAAAATTCGACAAGGGCGACTTCATTGCACCGGGTTTGATCCCATACGGCTCAGTCTCTTTCCGCAGCGCAGAAAGCGTCGCACAAAAAACGAACTCAGTAGCTCTAGCGACGATCCACAGGAGTCTCCACAAATCTTCACTCATGAACTGAAGGACGTGGTCCAGAATCAGACCCACAACCTTCGGAGCCCAAGTCAAATGGCTTGACCATTTCGCCACGGAGACTCCCACAAAATGAATTAACAAAAATATTTATCATAGTTTTAAAGCATACAAAATGTAATAGTTTCTACTAATTAAAAATAAATTAATAAAAATATTGTTCATTGCTTTAAAGCATATGAAATGTAACAAGCTCCTACTAATTAAGGTATTAGGGGGTATGATATAAAAACAACATATTTCTGGTGTACCAAAATTGATACATCTGGATTCTCAAAATGTTTACCCAAGAGTGAGAATCACATTAGTTGACATAATGGATGAGATGCTTAGGGAGAGCAATATCCGAGACCGAATAAGAAATGATGTTATCAGACAGACAGTAAGATATATATATATATTGAAAGACAGAAGATCAAGCGGTTCGGCCATTTCATCAGAATCCAACACCATTCACTACCAGCACTGGCTGTACATCAAAGAACATTTGCTATGATGCCCGAGAAGAAAATGGATTGACAACATCAAAGACATTGTACAATTATACAAAATTACACTATCCTGTGCCACCCATCGGGTGCTGGAACACCAATTATTCCTCCCCATGATGCCTGATGGCAGAAGTGGAAGATGATGATGAAGATGATGACTGTCAATAGACTCCAAACCAATGCACAGAAAGAGGCTCTGTATGGGAGATTCTTCTTCTTCTGTTTGCTTGAAATTTGTATATATTTGAAGTATTGTCTCTGGTATGAACTTCATTGTCTTGTTTAGTTCACTCAGTGGTCCATAGAGTTTATCTTCCACTGTTGTTTCTCTAGGCCAGAAGGTTTGTCTTATTACGTCATATTTTGGGCAGTCTTGGAGTATATGGCAGATGATACATTGTCATTATTGGTCAGGAACTCAAGCACTTAAAGTTAAGATAAGCAAATTGCATCTAAGCTGATCTCTACAGTGGCCTCAGACATGTTTACAATATTTCATGGGTAAGTTAAGGTTTTCTCAAGTTTTGCTGTGTCCATACTGTTAAAGTATCTCATTTCATCTCATCTTGTTCCTCTTGTACCTTGCAATGTCGAGGTGAAGTATAAACAGCAGGAGAGTGCCCGCTTATGGGCTTCATGTATCGATATTCCCATGGACTCTGTTATTCCATCATTTACATGGTCGGCCTCTTCCTCTGCTTCCCTCTGGTCTGTACATCATTGCTTGTTGTGGTATACTGTTAGTTGGTAACCTACTTGCATGGCCAAACCATTTGACTTGCTGCCTTCTAATAAAATCTTTAAAAAAAAGTCGCTTAAAAGTCGACAGGGTCGACTTCATTGCACCGGGTTTTATGCCATATGGCTCGGTCTCTTTCCACAGCGCGGAAAGCATCGCACCAAGCACAAACTCGTAGCTCTAGCGACGACCCACAGGAGTCTCCGAAAAATTTAAATCGTGAACCAAAGGACGTGGCCAGGAATTGAACCCACAACCTTCAGAGCCCGAGTCAAACGGCTTGACCACTTCAATCTAGTGCAGCTATAACCCCCACTTTAGTCCTGATTTCTTCATTTCTGATCTTATCTCTTCTTGATACATTGATTGAGTATTCTTCTCAGGAATCTCATTTCTGTTGTGATTTTTCTTTTCTCTTTTTCTGTTAAAGTATTAAGTCACAAATTCTAGGCCACCATAATGTATTAGGTGAGATAGTTAACGCCTTTCCTCGTCGCATAATCTGCACACATCCTTCCCATACAATTCTGACAATTATCTGCCGATTTTTATGAGGACTGGGCAAAATCCTGCCTTTGCTGGTCATTGCACCCGGACCACTCCCTTGGTAGACAAACGCACTAACAACTAAATCAACCCGATTTCTATCTTATCAATGCAAAAGAAACTGGACAAAAAGGAAAGTGAAAAGGGAGGCCGTCAGGCAACCACCAGATCTGAGATATGAATATATATGATATGTTTGCAGCCTTGCACAATACTTATATTGAAGACATTGAGAAAAAATTGATGTCCAGACAGGAGCGCAAGGTCGGTCTTTTGATTTATACTACAGCGTTCCAACACTCAACCACAAAAAGTAAACACATTACAAAGATCTAGCTACTGAAAGAACAAAGAATGTTTACCGCTGTCTGCTATCGACACCAATAACCACATTCTCACAGACAACAACACTATCTATCTAACTAGTCAGTCGGTGCCGATGTCCACAACTTGGATTTTGTTTTCAGGTTTGTTTACTGTCATTTCCGGTTGTGTTTTTATATTGCCTTTACATTGTTTGTGACTAAAATGTCTAACCCTGATTTTAACGAAACAATTACTTTAGTAAACAAAACCCTGGCAAGTTAGTATGAATTCTGCTGTAAATAACTTTCATTATAATTAATTGTGTTTGAGTTTTATTGCTAAAAGGTTCAGCTGCTAGTGGAATTATTAGATGCAAAGATTCACCATTTTCTTCGTCAGTTTCTTATATGTATCATCCAGTGCCGTCTCCACAGCAAGGGTTGACGGCAGAATATTGACTTTTTGAGCCTTGGCTCAGAAGAATAAGAATGTATCAGTATCAGTATCCTTGTATCCTTAACATAGCTTGATGCTAATGTCCATATATCTTTGACGTCCTCTAGCTCTTTTTCCTTTAGTTCTTCCTTCTGTATTGGTTTTTAATTTTAAAGTATTGCTACGAATTATGATGCTGTTAGATGTAGCTAAAGTATCTTTTTCTTCTTCTTTTCCTTCACTTTGAATATCTCCCACTCCCACTTCCTTATTTGGGAGTTAAGGCAGTCCAGTATTTAGCATGCTTGCCTGCCGGCCTGTAATCAGATTTTCAATTCCCCATTGAGGCAGATGTGTTAAAAATTGACTGACCTAGACTGACAGGCTGACCTGCCTAACATAAATGGGTTTATGGAAATTATAATGTAGTAGGTCAATATTATCAGCCAGTTAAGAGAGGTGTGTGACAGGGATGTGTAATGTCTCCAGATCTTTTTTCCCTATGCAGTGAAAATATTTTATTTTAAATTTAGAAGATATGCGAGGAATCACCATTGGAGGACATAACATCAATAAGATTAGATGTGCAGATGATACAGTGTTGATCTTGATTACAGACAATTAACAGGATCTGCTATATTTAATAGATATGGTTAATGTACACAGTGAATAACTAAGGTTAGAATTAAATTGTAAGAAGACAGATTATTGTCGCCTCAAAGAAGAAAGAAATACCACAATGTAATAAAAGGATAAATGGGAATATTCTTAAACAAGTAATTAGGTACAATTATCTTGGAACAGTTATAACATCTTATGGGAGGTGCCTTGAAGAGATTAGAACAAGAATCACAATGGCATAGATAGCCTTTTGCAAAGTGGAAAACACACTGACTAATAAAAATATATCAATTGCAACAAGAAAAAGAGTGTTGAAGTGCTACATAGAACCTGTACTTTTGTAAGGATGTGAAGTGTAGACAATGAGCAGACAAGCTGAAAACATCTGATGACTGTGGAAATGTGGTTTCTGAGGAAAATGCAAAGAATACCATGGACAGACAGAAAAACCAATGAACATGTCCTACAAGAAACAAATGAAGATCGTAACCTGATTAGAGACATTAGACGTAGACAGTCAACATGTTTTGTACATGTTATGAGAAGAAATAAATTAGAAAACTTGGTGACAGCTGGCAATACCGAGGGGAAGAGAACAAGGGGAAGACAAAGAAGTAAATGTCTGGATGGCTTGATCACATGGTATGGTCGAGACAAGAACACTGAGCTGATCCATGACTCTGGTGATCGAGTGAAATGGCAAACCATGACCGCCCACGCTTACCGACATTGCACATGATGGATGGATGGAGCACTCAATGTTACAATGTGCTCAATATCATACTTGTCACATTTATTGTCACCTTTACTGCTATCTTACCTGTCACCTTTACTGTCATCATACCTGTCATCTTTACTGTCACCTTTACTGTCAGCTTAGCTGTAACCGTTACTGTCACCTGTTCTGTCACCTGTACTGTCACCTTTACTGTTATCTTACCTGTCACCTTTACTGTCATCATACCTGTCACCTTTACTGTCAGCTTAGCTGTAACTGTTACTGTCACCTGTTCTGTCTCCTCTACTGTCACCTTTACTGTCACCTTACTGTCACCTGTTCTGTCACCTCTACTGTCACCTTTACTGTCACCTTTACTGTCACCTGTACTGTCACCTTTACTGTCACCTCTACTGTCACCTTTACTGTCACTGTACTGTCACCTTTACTGTCACTTGTACTGTCACCTCTACTGTCACCTTGACTGTCACCTTTACTGTTACATTTACTGTTACATTTACTGTTACATTTACTGTCACCTGTAGTGTCACCTCTGCTGTCACCTCAACTGTCACCTCTACTGTTACATTTACTGTCACCTATACTGTCATGTGTACTGTCACCTCTGCTGTCACCTTTACTGTCATGTGTACTGTCACATGTACTGTCACCTTTGCTGTCACCTTTACTGTCACTTGTGCAGTCACCTGTACTGTCATCTCTTACTGTCACATTTGCTGTCACCTTTACTGTCAACTTTACTGTCACTTGTGCAGTCACCTGTACTGTCATCTCTACTGTCACCTCTACTGTCACCTCTACTGTCACCTTTACTGTCACCTTTACTGTCACCTTTACTCTCATGTGTACTGTCACCTCTACTGTCACCTTTGCTGTCACCTTTGCTGTCACATTTTTGTCACCTCTGCTGTCACATGTACTGTCACCTTTACTGTCACCTCTACTGTCACCTCTACTGACACATGTACTGTCACCTTTACTGTCACCTCTACTGACACATGTACTGTCACCTTTACTGTCACCTCTACTGTCACATTTTTGTCACCTCTACTGTCACACGTACTGTCACCTTTACTGTCACCTCTACTGACACATGTACTGTCACCTTTACTGTCACCTCTACTGTCACATTTTACTGTCACCTCTACTGACACATGTACTGTCACCTTTACTGTCACCTCTACTGTCACATTTTACTGTCACCTCTACTGTCACCTTTACTGTCACCTCTGCTGTCACCTATATTGTCACCTTTACTGTCACATGTACTGCCACCTCTACTGTCACCTTCTATTTCCTGTTACCCATTTTAGATGGGACTGACTTGGAAGCCCAGGTCATATTTTAATAATCCTTCTCTATGGGTATTTGAACATGTGACCACTGGGCCGGTAAGCTACCATTAGCTTGTTTTCTCCTACCACTGACCTTTTCCATACACTACTTTGTGTCGTACCCAGTGTGTGTTTTGTTTTGTTGTTTTTTTGTTTACTTGGCGCTGCATTGTCTTTTCTACTTCTTCTTCTTCATCTTCCTCTTGTTTCTTTCATCTTCCAGGAAAGCATCGGCCATCAACCGACTCAACCCCTTTTCAGAATTGAGTTTTATTACTGAAACCTACATCTGTTTATGAAATCATTAGACACAAAGGTTGACCATTTTCATTTGTGTCATACCCAGTGTGTGTTTTGTTTTGTTGTTTTTTGTTTACTTAGCGCTACATTGTCTTTTCTATCTCTTCTTCATTTTCCTCTTTTTCCTTTCATCTCGCAGGAAAGAATCGGCCCTCAATCCACTCGAGCACTTTTTGAATTGAGTTCTATTATTAACATCTAAAGCTGCTTATGAAATCATTAGACTGCAAAGGTTCATAATTGTCATCATCAGTGTAATAACAAGTACTGTCTCCACAGTAAGGGTTGACTAAATCGATCTCCAGTGAGTCTACATACATCTTAACAGGCTACCAATAGCATTAGTTGTTTTCTGGTGATCTTAAGAGATGGTGAAACATATCCGCCCATGCTTATCGGCACATGATGATGATGATGTTTTCTCCTAACACTGACATTTTTCATACACTACTTTATGTCATACCTGGTGTTTTATTTTTTGTTTTGTTTTTTGATACCTTCTGCTACTTTGTCTTTTCTACTTCTGCTTGTTCCTTTCTTTCATCTCCCAATAGAGCATGGGACCTCAACCAACTACGTCACGCCCTTTGTAGACTTGTCCATGATTGGTTGGATTCTGCAGCTGAAGTTTTCTATGGGATGAGGTATCCAGTCCCATGCCAACCCTTCTTTGTTGTCTCTTATGACAAGCATGGTAGGTTACAGTGTTGCTAATTCTTTGCTTCCCTTATGGGCCTTGGTAACACATAGGCTTGTCTTTCATTTTTACAAATATTAACAGACTCTGTGGCAAACAAATCGTAGGTCTGGACCAAACAAAACTGGATAGTGGAAAATAGGAAGTAGGAGTGTGTCACATTTATGACTTTAAAGTTGTTAATATGGTAGCAGAGGTGTTGTATTATATTGCAATATCAACATTTTGGCGATATATAACCCCATGGAAAATATGGGAAGTCGCTTAAGACGTTTAATTATCCCATGTCACTTAATCAGTTAAATGTAGGTCGGCATGGCCAAATGGATAAGAATGTGTATTCTTAAACATCCGGTGTGCTGATACCGAGGTAGCGGGTTCAACCCCTGCACCGGACAGTTGGACTAAAATGTTGACCTATCGTCCTTGACTTGAGGACATTAATTACAAGTACCTCTGAAGTTGAAGTGGGTTCACCTGGTGGTGAGGGAAACTGTTAATAGGGAAAGCTAACTCACACGCAAAATGTAGTCCAGCACTACTAGAAGTAGTGGATATGGACTACACGTGAGTTCAAAGCGAGAGAGCGAAAAAAACAAAACAAGAAAACATCAGTGAAATATTTTATAAGTTGTAATACACAGATGAAATATACAAATGTCACGCAAATCATAATACATGTCTACATCTACTATATTTGCAGCTCTCAGCTTCAAGCATCAGTTTGAGTGAGAAATTGAGATAAAGGACAGAGAATATAGAAGCCTGTGAGCAGAAATCATGTTGCATTTGTTTGAACCATTGATTTCTATCTATGCATTAAGATTTGTCAGGATGATGCTATACCCAAGTTACATCACATTTAATTGGCTACTGTGTCTTTACATTACAACATTGGAAGAAAACCGTCATCCAATCAAAGTCCTTGTTAGAAAGCTTCTACTGACACCGTTATATTTGACATTATTTGTCATCTACTTTCCACTGCTGCTCATCTTCCTGCCAATTCGGTGTTTTCTGGTGAACTTCAGGCAGCCATTTTTGTATTCAGAGAAACATACAGCTTTTACCAAGAGACAAACTGAGATTATTCATGAGGTTTTGGAGAAAGGAGATTACAAGTTTGGCATTGCATCTGCAAATCTGTGCCTTATGCCAGAATTAGCATCAAAGATGAATAACTTCAGTAATGTTGATGAAAGAGCCAAAAATATTGGTGATAGACTAACAGTTAGTCAGTTTTTTAATGATGATTGGTGTAAAATGGAATTATGGTGGAGAAAAAATTGTCAACATTTTGCCAGTTCATCTGACAGAACACAGCCCAAAGAAGGGGAAATCAGGAATACAAATCTCCCGCCTACTGATCCAGGAGAAGTTGTAGGAGATGTGGCAACATCATTCCCATTCCTGGATTTTATAGTGATTCAAGAAGCATGGTCCACCTACCACAACAAGCTGCTTATAGACCGGCTGCACAGGGTGTTCCCTTATATTGTCCATGATGTGGGAGTGCACTCATTGAGAAACAATCATTTTGTCCTCAACAGTGGTCTCCTCTTGGCCAGCAAACATCCTATTGCAGCTGTCAGCTTTAAGCCATACAACAACTTTATTAAACATGGGAAAATTCTGTCTTTAGGACTGTTGATGGTTAAGGTATGGTATGATGTCTTCTTTTTTTAAAAGCAATTTTACTGTGTAGTGTAGTCTTCTTGTATTGTTTTGATAGTGTCATCATTGCGGTATAACTAGGTATTTGTAGATTGTCACTCTCATCACACTTCACTCGAAAGATTCTGAATCCTTCACCAGTTCCCCTGTATTTTGAGTTACTTGGGATAAATAATGTGATAGTTTCCCCTTTGGACTACATCCTCAACCATTAGCAACCTTTTAAGTTGCTAGGGTAGGTGTGTAACCTACTATAGGAAGGAACTTTATTTTCAAAGGATTAATAATTAAGCATGCAGAGCTGTCTAAGATTCTGCCCTTTTTATCTCTGTGCTGCCATAAATTATTTCATTCATACATTATTTATGACACTAATCTTAGACAGTGACGACAAAAATAATATATGCATTAAAACAGAAACAATCATTACTTCATGACTCATTAACACTAATATTTTGACACTGCAATTATAATTCACTAAGGTAGATATACCATACCACTGTTAGAAGAATTTTTATTATACCAGTTTGTATTGAAAATTATGTTTGTTTTTTAAGGGGGCATATAGTCTGTACTTCTGTGAAATGTAGCTAAGCGTAAAGGGCATTCTAAAGGTGTCACTTTATCCCACTGGATATGTTGTTGAGTTGAGTTGAGCTAAGAACCAACATCACTGCACTCAAGACATTCCCATATACGCTCCGTCCCCTTATACAACAGCCAGCGAAGAGTCACACTACTAATAGTTCCCACAGCTATCTGATCGAAAGTTCTCCTGGTCTTCACTCTCGGTTTTGAGATTCTACCAGAACCCTTGCCAATCTCCCGCAATCTCATTCTTTCCACATATGGGTTCTCAATCTGTTCCTCCACCTTCTCCACTTGATGGCATAGATGCACAACCACCTCTTCCTTGTCCATACGTAATCGACCACCAAGAGATGCATTCCCTGCCAGCCTATCATCCAATTCATTCCCCCACACTCCTTCATGGTCAGGGCAAAAAATTCATAAAATTCTTACAACCTGTGACCTCTGAAGCGACGATAGCTATTCCACACGAAACATTCCTTTCTCCACTTTACTAAGCATACTCCCTGAGTCCGTGATGAAGATAATGTGTGTTACAGTGGTCTCCTCTTACCAACTTAATGCCACTATTACTGCCTCCACCTCCATTCTCATCCCACTGGATATTTAGTCCCCAGAGCTGCATCTGCCAAACTGGTGTGTTTCCTGTCCATGTTAGGGTACATTTGGGATTTTCCTTCTTCCAGTTATGAGACCGTATTGGCACTTCTCAAACTCTTCAGTAATTTTTTTTTTTCAGTAGCATCATCATTATGCGCCCAACCAGATGGCACAGATATTCATGTCTCTCTACAGATCTTGAGCCTTGGTGTTCTGGAGCAGTTTTATGGATATTGGCTGGCAGGGAATGCAACTCTTGGTGGTAGATTACCTATGGATAAGGGAGGGGTGGGTGGTTGAGCGCCAGTGGGACAAGGTGGAGAAGACAGGTGAACAGATTGAGAACCTGTATGTGGAAATATATTATAAAAAACATATATTGGAATCAACAAGCTGCCATAAGGATTGATAATGAAGTGGGTCAATATCTGCCTATTAAGAGAGGTGTGAGACAGAGATGTGTAATGTCTCCAGATCTTTTTTCCCTATACAGTGAAAATATTTTCAGAAATCTCTCATCTCATCTCATCATGTTCCTCTTGTACCTTGCGGTGTCGAGGTGAAGTATAAACAGCGGGAGAGTGCCCGCTTATGGGCTTCATGTATCGATATTCCCATGGACTCTGTTATTCCCTGCGTCCATCGTTTACGTGGTCGGCCTCTTCCTCTGCTTCCCTCTGGTCTGTACATCATTGCTTGTTGTGGTATACTGTTAGTTGGTAACCTACTTGCATGGCCAAACCATTTGACTTGCTGCCTTCTAATAAAATCTAGTGCAGCTATAACCCCCACTTTAGTCCTGATTTCTTCATTTCTGATCTTATCTCTTCTTGATACATTGAGTATTCTTCTCAGGAATCTCATTTCTGTTGTTGTGATTTTTCTTTTCTCTTTTTCTGTCATTGTCCAGGTTTGGCATTGGTAACATAGAGTTGGTAGGAAGATTGTGTTGTAAAGTGCTTTCTTAGTAGTTATTGATACATGTTTGTTCTTTAGTATTGGTGCCATTTGTCCAATGAGTTGGTTTGCCTTATTGCATCTATTTTCGATCTCGTCTTCTGATTTGCCATTTGATGATATTATACTTCCTAGGTACTTGAAACTCTTTACTTGTTTCAAGGGATGTTCGTTTAGGTAAATCGTTGTTGCTTTTTCTTCTTTAGTTATAGTCAGTACCTCTGTTTTACTTGTGCTAATTTTCATGTTATGTTCCCTACACATTTCGTTTAGACTATTCATGTGGTCTTGTAATTCAGCTTCTGATTTTGCTATTAGTGCTTGGTCGTCCGCAAACAGGAGTTCTCTAATGGTTAGATTTGCAGATGGTTCTTCTTCTGTGTTCTCGTCATGCGGTGTTCCTGCGGTCTCTGTTTGGCTGGTTTCTTTACATTTGTTGTCTATATATGTTATAAACAAGAGAGGGGACAAGACACAACCTTGTCGTTCTCCGGATCTTATGGTGAAGGGTTCTGAGTGTCCTCCAGTTGCTCTCACTATGCATTCACTGTTGTTGTATAAGCTTCTACATAGGTTCATTAGATGTGTACTCACTCCATATTGTTTAAGGATTTCCCACAGCTTGTTTCTATCTACTCTATCAAATGCCTTTTCTTGGTCGACAAAGGACTAAGTAGAGTGTTTCATTGAATTCTATTGATTTTTCTATAAGTTGTCTAAGAGAAAAATGGCATCTGTGCATCCTTTGTTTTTCCTAAATCCAAGTTGTGTTTCGCATAGCTGGGGTTCTATAATAGTTCTTAATCTTTTTTCAAGAATTTTGCAAGATAGTTTCCCAGTATGACTCAACAGTGAAATGCCTCTGTATTGTGTGCAGTCTCTTTTGCTGCCTTTGTTTTTCCAAATTGTAATAATTAAGGTGTTTCCCCAGTCTCGTGGTCTCTGTTGTTCTACCCAAACATGGTTGAATAGTCTATGTAGCCATGCTGTTCCTACTTCTCTTGCTGCTTTAATTAGTTCATTTGGTATTTCATCTTGTCCTGGTGATTTGTTCAATGGGGCTAATCTGACTGCTTCTATAATTTCTTCTTTAAGAAATGTAGAAGACAAATGGAATCATCATCAGAGGACGAAACATCAATAACATTAGATATGCAGATGATACAGTATTGATTGCAGACAATGCACAAGATCTACAACAATTAGTAGATGTGGTTGTTACACACAGTGAACTACTAGGGTTAAAATTAAATTGTAAAAGATACAGATTATAGTCGTCACTAGGAAGAACGAAATACCACAATGTAGTATACAAGTAAATGGGAATATTCTTTAACAAGTGAATCAGTACAATTATCTAGGAACAGTCATAACATCTGATGGCTGTGAAAATGTGGTTTCTGAGGAGAATGCAAAGAATACCATGGACAGACAGAAAAACCAATGACCAGGTGCTTCAAGAAACAAATAAACATCATAAAATGATTAGAGAAATTAGACGTAGACAGTCAAAATTTTTGTTGCTCATGTTACGAGAAGAAATTAATTGGAGAACATGGTGACAACTGCAAGATCGAAAGGAAAAGACCAAGGGGAAGACCAAGAAGTAAATACCTGGATGGATTGGCCACTTGGCATGGTCGAGACATGAACAATGAGCTGATACACGACTCTGGTGATGGAGTGAAATGGCGAAGTCATGACTGCCCACGCTTTCCAGCATGGCACATGATGGATGGATATGGAAATAATGAGATTGCGGGGATTGACAAAGGTTCTGAAAGAATCTCAAAACTGAGCGGAAAGACTAGAAGAACTTTCAATCAGAACGATTAGTAGGATGACTCTTTGCTGGCTGCTGAACGAGGGGACGGAGCGCATACAGGAATGTCCTGAATGCAGTGATGTCAGTTGTTAGCTCAACTCAACTTTGTTGATGTTATGATATTATTTGTCTAGTGTTCTTATCCATACTTACCAGGTGATTGTGAGCAGACTCAAGTCAAGCAGCAGATATGTGGGTTATATTTTCAACACCCACTTACAGTCGTACCAAGGTATTTGACCTCTAAACATTTTTGTTGTAGACATGTCTCTTCTTTGTTCATTGACATTACGTGCTCTTTTCCCTCTACCTTCTCACTTTTTCTTCTTTATCTACAGCTCCTCCTGCTTCTGTTTCTCCTTCTCCATTTTCTTCCTCTTTGCCTCCTCCTGCTGCTGCTGCAACGGCTGCGGCTGCTGCTGCTTCACATCTTCTTCTGCCTCCTCCTCATCTTCTTCCTCCTCCTCCTCTTTCATTTAGTCTTCATCTTCATACACACTAAATACAAATAACCACACCTGTCTATCTTATAAAGTCCTCTTCTTCTTCTTCTTCTTCTTCTTCTTCTTCTTCTTCTTCTTCTTCTTCTTCTTCTTCTTCTTCTTCTTCTTCTTCTTCTTCTTCTTCTTCTCCTCCTCCTCCAACTTGCTACTCCTACTTTACATCTTCTTCTGACTCCTCCCCTCATATTCTTCCTTCTCCTTTATTTTGTCTTCATCTTCATACACACTAAATACAAATAGCCACACCTGTCTATCTTATAAAGTCACCAGTCCTTTTCAGATTGCCTTTATCATAAGAGTTTACCTCATGTTGAGTTAGCTGAAACCAAGTCACCACCCCCCTCTCCTCCCATAGAGCAGAGAATATTGAAGTATGCATTCCAGTATTACCCCTCTCCGCATAAAGACACATTATAGCAATAATAATAATAATTCAAAACAATGTATTTCCTTAGTGAATTTAACCACAGAAGCCACAAAACATTATGTTGCATGATTAATAGCCTGGCATATTTTGCATATTTGAATAATAGAAAGTCAGAAGTCATGGTGATATCAAAGAAATAGATTGTGCCTAAATGTGCAATTAAAGTACACAAGGTTATTTTGGGGCAAGTGCGGAAATTCAAATATCTAGGTACATGGATAACATCAGATGGAAGATGTATCAGTGAGATAAAGAACAGAATAGGACAAGCAAAAGATTGCTTTCTGTAAAATGAAGAACATTTTGTGCAATAAGTCGCTGTCCTTGAAAGTTAGAAAAAGAGTTCTTGCATGTGACATAGAACCAGTTTTAACATACTGGCTGCGAGTCAAGGACAATTAGTAAACAGGCGAAAAAATCCCTCGAAGCCTTGGAGAAATTGCAAAAAAACAGAAATTATGGTCGTCACTAGGAAGAATGAAATACCACAATGTAATATACAAGTAAATGGGAATATTCTTCAACAAGTGAATAGGTACAATTATCTAGGAACAGTCATAACATCTGATGGAAGATGCCTTGAAGAGATTAGAACAAGAATCGCCATGGCTAAAGTAGCCTTTAGCAAGATGAAAAACATATTGACCAATAAAAAGATGTCAATTGAAATGTGAAAAAGAGTTTGAGGTGCTACATAGAACCTGTACTTTTATATGGATGTGAAACTTGGATAATGAGCATTCAAGCTGAAAAACATTTGATGGCTGTGGAAATGTGGTTTCTGAGGAGAATGCAAAGAATACCATGGACAGACAGAAAAACCAATGACCAAGTACTATCGTAAATTGATTAGAGAAATTAGATGTAGACAGTCAAAAATAGGTGGGCATGTTATGAGAAGTAATTAGTTGGGGAACTTGGTGACAACTGGCAAGATCGAAGGGAACAGACCAAGGGGAAGACCGAGAAGTAAAATACCTGGATGGCTTGGCCACACGGCATGGACGAGACAGGAACACTGAGCTTATCCACGATTCTGGTGATCGAAGTGAAATAGCGGGTCAAGACCGCCCACGCTTTCCAGTATGGCACATGATGGATGGATGATTGTCCACTCCAGCCAGCAAGGCATAGGATCATGATGGCGATATTTTGCTGCATCTCATCAGGTGCATACTGCATCTATAAATATATACCATTCGACACTCCTATTCTGTCTATAACTAATAATATATCATCTAGACTGTGACAATCCTCCTGTCATATCCAACACCCCCCCCCCCCCACCCCCCTTACTTCCCCCATTTTTGACATGTCACGACACTTGTGGTTACATTTTTCAGCCCTACATTTTTTTTAATATTTCAGGAAAAGAGCCAGTTATTCCAAAGCAGTTGGGCGAGATCTATGAGTGGACGAAGGAATTTGTTCAGAGAAACACAGAACATGGGGATAAGGTTCTGTTTGAGTTGCTTTGTGGGGACTTTAACTTTGACAACCTGTCACCTGGTGAGTTAACTTCAACTCTGACCTTTAGTCTGGTATTGTTACTTTAACAAGAAGTAATGCATACAGTGGTTGTAAAAATAAATGTTGTATGTGCTTTGCAGGACATTGTGTTAAAATCCAGGTTGATGTACTAGGTTACATTCATCTGTTAAGTTTACATCAACTTTGCCCTTTTTCTTATAACTTTGCTGCAGTTTTGACATTTTTCTTGTAACATTACTGCAGCTTTGACATTTTTCTTGTAACTTTACTGCAACTTTGACATTTTTATTGTATCTTTACAGCAGTTTGGACATTTTTCTTGTAACTTTACTGCAACTTTGACATTTTTATTGTATCTTTACAGCAGTTTGGACATTTTTCTTGTAACTTTACTGCAACTTTGACATTTTTATTGTATCTTTACAGCAGTTTGGACATTTTTCTTGTAACTTTACTGCAAATTTGACATTTTCTTGTAACTTTACTGCAAATTTGACACTTCTCAAGTAACTTTACTCCAATTTCGAACCTTCTGCCTGTTGTGTTTATTTCACCTTTTTAACCTTTCACCTTGTAATTTAAACAGATCATCAGCTCCCATCTTTGTAAGTTACCACATTTAAGAGCTTATTGTATAATATTCTATGAGTTGTCAAATCATGGAATCATGATGGTAGATGCCTTGTAGAAGTCAGATGTTTCAGCCGAAAGGCCCAAATATTGCAGCTCCGCTGTAGACAGTCACCATACAGTTGCGTCCAAAACAAACATTTCGGATGAAAGAAGAAGAAGAACAACAAGTACTACTAGTAGTAGGTCTCTTTAAAACATGAAGGACTATAGAGTTGTGTTGCTGGGGAGGTACCTGGCAGCACCACTGGTGACTGTATAGTCCAATGGGAGAGTGACAATCTCTATCGCAGTTTCCACATCTGTAAGACAATGCTGGTCCCGCAGTAAGTGACTGCATTGTATGCCTGTTCCTCCTATCCTCAGTTTGTTGGATCAGATTGCGCTCGAAGAGCACCAGTCCATTTTGTGCATTTATTCTCCAGGAACTTCTGTCTGTTGCAACTCTTTCCCACATGTCTTGGTCTATGCCAAGGGTGTTCATATCTTGTTTACACACATCCCTATATCACATTTGGGGTCTTCCGATTGGAATATTCCTTGTGGCTAGTTTTCCGTATGAGAGATCTTTGCGAATATGCTCATCCTCCATTTGAGATAAATGGCCCAGCCACCGGAGGCCTCTCTGCTTGAGGAGGGAGTGCACTGTGGTAATATCTGCTCTTTCAAGTGCGTGTTTGTTTGTTATGTTGTCTTTTCACTACATGCCCAGGGTACGTCTCAGACATCTCGTATGGAAGGAATTCAACTTTCTTTCCTGTCGTGAGTACAAAGTCTAGGATTCAAACCCATAGAGTAGTGTGCTAACAACACAAGCTTTATATACTTGAACTTTTGTACACTCTGTTAGCCTATTATTCTCCCAAACTCTCTTAGTTAGCCTGGAAAGTGTTGTGGCTGCCTTTCCAATGCACTGTCGATTTCTGCCTCTAGGGAAAAATTATCTGATATTGTCGACCCCAAATACGCAAACTCATAGACAACTTTGTTTCTCGTATAACTCATATCTCGTGTTTAACATAAATCTCATATTTAACAACAAGAATCACCATGACAAAGGTAGTATTTTGCAATAAACAGCTGTCAATAGAAGGATAAAAATGGTGTTGGTGTGTATATTGTATGTATATGAAGCAATAGGTAGACAAGCTGAGAAAAATTTAGTGGCAATGGAAATGTGGTTCTGAGGAAAATGCAAAGAATATCATGGATGGACAGAAAAATAAAGTAGACAGTTTTTCAAGAAATAAATGGAAAATGTAAATTGATTGGGAAAATTACACATGGAATGTCAATATATTTAGCACTTTAAGAGGAGGAATAGACTAGAAAACCTAGTGACAACTGACAACTGCTGACAGGAAAAGAGAAACGGGAAGGCAAAAAGGTTAACTTGGCTTCATGGTGTAATGGAGACAAGAACACAGAGCTAATCCAAGACTCTGGTGATTGTGTGAGTTGTCTGGTGATTGTGTGAGTTGTCTGGTGATCGTGTGAGATGTCTGGTGATCATGGGAGACGTCTGGTGATCGTGTGAGACATCTGGTGATCATGTGAGATGTCTGGTGATCATGGGAGACATCTGGTGATCGTGTGAGATGTCTGGTGATTGTGTGAGACGTCTGGTGATTGTGTGAGATGTCTGGTGATCGTGTGAGACGTCTGGTGATCATGTGAGACGTCTGGTGATCGTGTGAGACGTGAACCTCACCGCCCACACCTGTCGACATGGCACATGATGATGAGTAGGATAGTCCACCGATACCCGCAGGGCCATTGGTCAGAAAACCAGAACACAAGGAAAATCTAAAATCTAAAAAGAGGACGGTCGTGGATGGGTCAAGCCGAAGACATTCTTCAACAGGTGTGTTCACTTGAGGACTTAGAACCTGGCGAGGAGTGGGTGCAAGTGCCAACAGACTTCTGCACATCCTTTTCAGTTTGCATCCAACTAGATAGAAAATGCAGACAAGAAAATCCGGCTGCTGTTGAGGCTGAAGTACAAGTCGTTGATTTTCGAGAATTCGCTAGACGGTGACGCAGTCATCTACACAGATGGGTCGGTCGTCCGACATGTGAGAAGCTCATGGGCCTTTACAGCTCGGGCCGGAGGGAGAATTGTGAAGGAGGACTCTGGTGCTTTCACTGAAACCACAAGTAGCCTGACCATGGAAGTCATGGCAGTAAGTAAAGCAATAACATGGCTCGAGACACAGACATTCACTAGGGCTTGTTTCCTTAGCGACTCAATGAACATGATCAAGAGGATAGAGGAGGGGTCGATCCGAAGAGAATGGTTGCTGCCTCTGGAGCGGTCTCGACTGGCAAAGATTAGTTTCATCTTCGTGCCAGGGCATGCGGGAGTACAAGGAAATGAGCGGGCTGACAAGCTCCCAGGTGAGGCTACTGTGGAGGGCGGACGCGCCATGGACCAGGCCGACATTCTGAATGCTCTACGAGAAGTAAGACTTTTGCAAGAACCAAGTGATGACTGTGAATCTACAACAACATGTTTAACTCATATCTTATATCTAACACATATTTCATGCTTAACTCATATCTTATGTTTAACTCATATCTCATATTTAACTCATATTTCACATTTAACTCTTATCTTGTGTTTAACTCATATCTCATATTTAACACATTAAAAAAAATTAGTTGCATATCCTTTACAGCAGTCAACCCCAGCATTGTTTGGCTATTCGTGATTCCTAGACAAGTTTACATTCAGTAGTTTGCCATTGCTTTCTGAATGACTAGAACCCAAACCATTTTATAAAAAACCAATGCCAGGCAGTCTGCTGCCAAATCGCCCACAACTGTGTTTCGAACACGGTATGGGGGATTACAATTGCGTAACTCCATTTCAGAGGAGCTGGCATTTAACACATATCTCAAGCTTAAGTCATATCTTATGTTTAACTCGTATTTCATATTTAACGCAGATCTCAAGCTTAACTCATATCTCATGTTTAACTCTTCAGCTGATGCAGACAGTACCAGACACAAATTATTTGATGACTATGTTGATGTATGTAGAGTTAGCCCAGGCTGTGATAAACAATGGACTGTAGGTAGGTGATTGTCAAATCTTCTGTTTCAACTGCCACACCGACTGGCATGGGCTGTCATGTTTCTCTACAACCCTCTTTCTGTAGTTGATTGATTGATTGATTGATTGATTTAGGAATCGACATCACAGCATTCAGGGCATTCCCATAAGTGCTCCGTCCCCATCCTCAGTAGCCAGCGAAGAGTTCCAACACTAATAGTACCAGTAGCAATCTGATTATAAGCCAGTCTAGCCTTTCCTCTGAGCGTTGAGCGTCGGCCAGATCCCCTCGTCACTCCTCGCTGTCTCATTCTTGCCACACCATGGTAATCCTTTTGCTCCTCCGAGGTGTGCACGTGCTCCCACAATGTCGCAACCACATCTGCCTTGTCATGTATCAATACTCCACCAAGTTCTGCAGAGCCAGCCAGTCTGTCCGCCTGTTCATTTCCCAGCACACCGGCATGCCCCGGAGAAAAGATCCAGGCGATGCTTGCACTGAGTCCCTTTTGAGATCTTGTCTCAACCGTCTCCACATGGTCCTTGAAGGATAGGCTCCTGTCAAATGTGATCCCTAGATACTTCAGTTTGTTCTCTCTGCTGACATTTCTACCATCTATCGCGGGGCTTGGGACATCAGCTCTTACAATCCTGTTGTCCAGAGAGCACCACAAAACAGCCGCCTTTTCCGGGTGGATGGCAGCACTCTTTCTGTAGTAATGACTGCCACTGTCTGGTTAGTCGAAGCAAAGACTCATACAAAGTTTGTTTGAATATATAATCCCACCATAAATCTGACTTTATAAGCATAAATGTATTCTGGTGACATTAATGTGGTGTGGTGGCTTCTCCTTGTCATCATCAATCATCATCAGGTGCCCTGCCAGCTGGTGTAGGAGTTCATGTCTCTCCACAGATCTCAGTATTTTGTGTTCTGGATTAGCTCTGCTGATGATACTCCTCTATGCCACCGTCTCAATCCATCTAGCATCTTCTCTCCTCATCTATCTGTGCCTCTCTTTTCTTTGATCTTTCCAGTTTTTTCAATGTTCCCCAATGTCTCTCTTCTCATCACATGACCAAAGAAAACTTTATCTCTTTCTTATTGTTGTATATAAAGTTCTAGTTTCATTAGCCTCTTTCAGGCAATCATTGTTAGTTACTTTGGCAGTCCAAGGAATTCGCAACATTCGTTTCAGGAACCACATCTCTGTTGCTTCCAAGTTCTTCCTAATTTGTCCATTCACATTCCATGATCCAGTGCCATCACAGTGACTGCCCCTTGTAAAATAAAACAATGAAATTGAGCATTTGTTCATGTCTTAAAGCATATTGGAC
Organism: Cepaea nemoralis; assembly: GCA_014155875.1. Taxonomy (NCBI): domain Eukaryota; kingdom Metazoa; phylum Mollusca; class Gastropoda; order Stylommatophora; family Helicidae; genus Cepaea; species Cepaea nemoralis. Next base: position 176,495 of record JACEFZ010021714.1, on the reverse strand, counting down.
ATATGGTCCTAGACCAATATTTATACCAGCCACTCTGACACTTGCTGGTGGTTCATGCTATACCAGCTACTCTGTCAGCTGCTGGTGGTTCATGCTATACCAGCTACTCTGACAGCTGCTGGTGGTTCATGCTATACCAGCTACTCTGTCAGCTGCTGGTGGTTCATGCTATACCAGCTACTCTGACAGCTGCTGGTGGTTCATGCTATACCAGCTACTCTGACAGCTGCTGAGGTGGTTCAGGCTATGCCAGCTACCCTATGTTGACGAATGCCTTCAAGAACAATGACATTGGAATAGACATCAACTACCGCATGGATGGAAAGTTATTCAATCTCAGAAGGCTGAAAGCTAAAACAAAATGTAACAGCGACACCATCAGAGAGCTCCTGTTTGCTGATGATTGCGCTCTATATGCCAACTCAGAGGCGGACATGCAACATAATGTTTCAGCTTTCTCACATGCCTGTGCCAACTTTGGGCTCAATATCAACTTGGAGAAGACTGTAGTTATGTACCAGCCAGCTCCAGGGAATAATCACACTGTGCCGAATATCAAAGTGAATGGTCATAGACTAAGTGTTGTGGACAAATTCACCTATCTTGGCAGCACCATGTCACAAGCTGCCACAACTGATGACAAAGTGAATGCAAGAATCTCCAAGACCAGCGCAGCCTTTGGCAGACTGTACAAGAATATATGGGACAGAAATGGAATAAGCCTGCAAACAAAGCTGAAAGTCTACAAAACAGTTGTATTATCCACACTGCTAAATGGTTGTGAAACCTGGACTGTTTATCAGTGACACGCTAGGAAATTAAACCACTTCCACACAGTCTGTCTTACGAAGCTACTGAAGATTAAATGGCAAGACAAGATCCCAGACACTGAAGTCCTAAAAAGAGCGCCCATGCCCAGTATCCACGCTCTACTAATAAAGAATCAGATTCTCTGGGCTGGTCACTTAACTCGCATGCCAGATCACAGGCTCCCTAAATGAATTTTTTACAGCGAGTTGCATTGTGGTAAACGCTCCCAAGGCGGCCAGAGGAAACGCTTTAAAGACACTCTGAAAATCTCACTTAATGCTTTTAAAATTCATCATGACACCTGGGAGACTGCAGCCAGAGACCGAAATTTGTGGCGTGCATCATTACACAAGGATGCAGTCACGTGTGAGGCAACCAGGACTGCAAGAGCTGTGAAGAAAAGGCAGGACAGAAAAACCACTGCAGAAATTCCTCCTCCAGAAACGTCAAGCATTCTTTGTCCACATTGTCAAAGTACATTTCGAGCCAAAATAGGCCTTATCAGCCATCTTAGAACTCACGGCTCCATACTTTCAACCTCACTGGATGAAATGAATGGTCATCATCATTCTTGATGGACAAACAACAGAGCTACCCTGACAACTGCTGGTGGTTCATGCTATAATAGTTACTCTGACAACTGCTGGTGGTTCATGCTATAATAGCTACTCTGACAGCTGCTGGTGGTTCATGCTATAATAGCTACTCTGACAACTGCTGGTGGTTCATGCTATAATAGCTACTCTGACAACTGCTGGTGGTTTATGCTATAATAGCTACTCTGACAACTGCTGGTGGTTCATGTTTTATTGTTTCAACCAAGCAGGTTAAATGTGCTGAACACCCCATTTGTCTCATGATGCTCCGCAATTTTTAATGTTAAAATTGAAAGCTTTACTCTAGTCAAAGGAAGTGTCTGGCCAAGTGGTTAGAAAGTCTGGCTCCCATTTGTGAGACCCAGGTTCGATTCCTTGGTAAGGTAATGGATTATTTTCTGTCGAGAGCAAAAAGAAAACCCTAAAATGCACAATTCATGGTGACTGCACCAGCCAGGCATCTTTAATTTTTCAGGCTCAGGACCCCCTGCCCTACTCCACAAAGTACTATTGGGAGTAATGACCGTTTTTTATTGTTGGCTGTAGTCAGAGAGATAAAGAACAGAATAGGACAAGCAAACACTGCATTCTATCATATGAAGAAAATTTTGTGTAATAAACCCTAGTCCTTAAAAGTTAGTAGGCGAAATTAGTAAGCAGGCAAAATGAGTCAACAGGCAAACTTAGTCAACAGGCAAAAAAATCCCTAGAAGCCTTGGAGATGTGGTTTTATAGTAGAATGCTGATAATTAATTGGATTGATTTATTTGGTTGTTTCGGGATTTGAGGTTTGAAGATTGAGCATAACCCCCACTACTGGCAAAGCTTATCATTTTCCAGTATTAACCTTGTAAGATTGGAAGCACTAGACTCGAATTTGGCTCTCTTTTGAGCTCGTCAGTAGGGAGATATGGCCTTTGAGCTATGAACTTTGAGCTATGGCTGTCAATGGGTGACGTGATATTCTAGTAAGATAATTTGGTCATGTCTAGCATGAGCCACATAGTCAAATGGTTACACACCGGCCTCACACACCAGTGATCCGGAGTTCGATTTCGGGTCCACTCAGGGATATGCACTACTGACAAGCTCAAACGAGTGCAAAGCGCAAATTAATTGGACAGCCAAAATGAGCAAAAGCAATAGACAATTACTCATGTCAATTGTCATTTGTTGTGTTGACTGTCTGCAGGTACAGAGATGAGACAAGACCACATGTTTGATGGTCTGGTCACCTCACCAGTGGGCCTGAAGTCAGCCCTGGAGGACCCAGCCCTGCGGCAATGCCACATTATTGATGGGGACATTGTGGAGCACACCAAGGAGGCTTTGGCATTTGGGCATATCAGGAGGGATGAGCAGAACAACGTGCTGCTGTTTCCTGAGGGTGGCCGCAGACGGATTGACTACATTATCTATCATAGGTCCCATCCTGTGGTGAGTTTTCTGTGTGTACAGATATAATAGGTCCCATCTTGTGGTGAGTTTTTGTCTGTGTACAGATTTCATAGGTCCCATCCTGTGGTGAGTTTTTGTGTGTGTACACAGATTTCATAGGTCCCATCCTGTGGTGAGTTTTCTGTGTGTACAGATATAATAGGTCCCATCCTGTAGTGAGTTTTGTTTGTGTACAGATATCATAGGTCCCATCCTGTGGTGAGTTTTGTGTGTGTACAGATATCATAGGTCCCATCCTGTGTTGAGTTTTGTGTTTGTGTTCAAATATCCTAGTTCCCATCTTGTGGTGAGTTTTTTGTGTACACATAAGTCCCATTCTGTGGGGAGTTCTTTTTGTGCATAGATCATGGCTAACCTGTGGTAAGTTCTTTGTGTACACATATCATGTCTCATCTGTGGTGTGTTCTTTGTGTACACATATATTGTCTCACCTGTGGTGAGTTCTTTGTGTACACATATTATAGGTCTCACTAATTGTGAATTTGTGTACATATATCAAAGGTCTCACCTGTGGTGAGTTCTTTGTGTACATACATCATATGTCTCATCTTTGTAAGTTCTTTTTGTACACATGCCATAAGTATCATTCTTGTGTGGGTTCTTTGTGTACACATGCCATAAGTCTCACCCTTGTGTGAGTTCTTTGTGTACACATGCCATAAGTCTCATCCTTGTGTGAACTCTTTGTGTACACATGCCATAAGTCTCATCCTTGTGTGAGCTCTTTGTGTACACATGCCATAAGTCTCATCCTTGTGTACATTCTTTGTGTACACATGCTATAAGTCTGATCCTTGTGTGAGTTCTTTGTGTAAATTGAGAAAGAACAAAAGTAAAGAACCCTTGTCCACATCCTGAGGTGTACTGGGTATATGGTTGGCACTATTAGCCACCGGACGCCGTTGCATATGCAAGGGAGAGGATCTGAGCACCTATGGACCTGTCCGGAGTGCAATGAAGATACCCCAACTGATAACTGGACAAAAATGTTGACCTGCCGTCCTTGACTCGGGGACATAAATTACAAGTACCTCTGAAGTTGGAGTGGGTTCACCTGATGGCGAGGGATACTGTTAATAGGGAAAGCTAATCCACACGCAAAATTCAGTCCAGCACCACTAAAAGTAGTGTGTATGGACTACGCTTGAGTTCAAAGCAAGCAAGCACACACAAAAAAGTATCAGTATCATAGTCTCATAATGTGGTGAGATGTTTATATATATATATATATATATATATATATATATATATATATATATATATATATATATATATATATATATATATGTGTGTGTGTGTGTGTGTGTGGGTGGGTGTGTGTGTGTCAATGTGCTTTAGTTATTTTATTGTCAACAAACCCCATCCTAATTCACAAACGGAATAATAATTCACATATAATACTGAGGGATTACATAGGCTGCCTCGGGCCTCATAAGTTGGAAATCACAAAGAGTAGGCTGCAAGGTTGCAGCCCTGGTAAAATTAAAAGGAAATCAAACCTACCTAGATATTGGTGGAGCCCACTGCTTTGTATAGAATCTGTCTAGAGGAAGTAGATCTTACACAGATGAATGCTGAAGCCGACTGACTCTGAGGTATATCACATGTTGTGACAAACTCCTCTCAATAGAAGAACGAGGATATTACACAGATGAATGCTGAAGCCGACTAACTCTGAGGTATATCACATGTTGTGTCAAACTCCTCTCAATAGAAGAACGAGGATCTTACACAGATGAATGCTGAAGCCGACTGACTCTGAGGTATATCACATGTTGTGACAAACTCCTCTCAATAGAAGAACGAGGATCTTACACAGATGAATGCTGAAGCCGACTGACTCTGAGGTATATCACATGTTGTGACAAACTCCTCTCAATAGAAGAACGAGGATCTTACACAGATGAATGCTGAAGCCGACTAACTCTGAGGTATATCACATGTTGTGACAAACTCCTCTCAATAGAAGAATGAGGATCTTACACAGATGAATGCTGAAGCCGACTGACTCTGAGGTATATCACATGTTGTGACAAACTCCTCTCAATAGAAGAATGAGGATCTTACACAGATGAATGCTGAAGCCGACTGACTCTGAGGTATATCACATGTTGTGACAAACTCCTCTCAATAGAAGAACGAGGATCTTACACAGATGAATGCTGAAGCCGACTGACTCTGAGGTATATCACATGTTGTGACAAACTCCTCTCAATAGAAGAACGAGGATCTTACACAGATGAATGCTGAAGCCGACTAACTCTGAGGTATATCACATGTTGTGACAAACTCCTCTCAATAGAAGAACGAGGATCTTACACAGATGAATGCTGAAGCCAACTGACTCTGAGGTATATTACATTTTGTGACAAACTCCTCTCAAAAGAAGAACGAGGATCTTACACAGATGAATGCCGAAGCCGACTGACTCTGAGGTATATAACATGTTGTGACAAACTCCTCTCAATAGAAGAACGAGGAAGAAGGAGAAAATGTCAAAGTGTATTGTCCTTATGTATCTACTTCACTTTTCTAAGATGCAACTTCTGCTAATCCCACACTTGTTATAAACATGTTCGTTGTTGTAATTAGATTATTGTGTCCCTTATAATGTTTTCATTTTTGTTTTTAAATGGCTGTTCAGTGGTGAATAAAATTATGAAAATAGTATTGCTTTAAGCTCAAGCTTTCCACATGATACAATATTGCCTTTTTCCCCCCAGAATGTACAAGCCTTTCATTTTGTGACCCAGCTAGCATCTCTCACAGACCACGTACCTGTTGCCATGGAGTTCACTTGCCCTGGTTTAAACTAGAACATTGTCACATTCATTTACTGAATGATTATTTTACAGCGACATATTTTCTTTTGGTATTGGGTTCGTCTGTCATAGTGTAGACTAGAACAACTTTAGACAGAAATATTTTACGTAGAACAATTTTGCATCTGTTTTTGTATGTAATCTTTTGACCCAGAAATTTGAATATTTTAATCTGAGCATGAATTTTCTGGGCGTGTGTCCCATAAAACCTGACTGGCCCCAAAGAGCACAGAAGAGAAATATAACCATTCCATGTTTAACTTGAAAGAGAGCGAAGAAAGGGAAGATAAAAAAAATTCACTAACATTCACAATTATAACCGCTGCTGAAGAAGCAGGTTGAATGAGGATGAATTTTAATTTTTTTTCATAAATATTGAATCAAATTGAATTTCTAGGTGCTGTAAGCTTGTTGTGTTAGGTTATGGGAGGAGTGCTTCTTAAACTAATTATAGAAGCTTTAAAATATTGACCAATCACAGATTTTCTTGTAATGGGATGGATGTAAACAAAGATGTCTGCACTCAGTAGCAACAAATAAATGAACATTGAGCTCAATTTTCTCTTTGAATTTATGACAGGCGGAGGCAAAACAGAAGTGCTGCCAGTAATAGCATAGTAGATCTGTTTATTTCATTTTTTAAATGTCAATTATTAGAAAATTAGTGACAATGAAAGCTTTTCATCATGATTGTCCATTAGAAAGTGACAGAGATTATGGATAAAGGGCTACAAATGTGGTGCCAAATGTAATCTTTTTACCTCAGAAACTCCATATTAGGGGATCTCAAGATCAAAATAAACATGGTTCAAGGGGTTGGATGTTAAATAAAGTTCTTTTGACTGTGTCAATTTAGACTAAATATCTGGCATCTTTTTTCTTATTTGAAGAGTTGATATAAAGAGTTCTATGTCTTTAAAACAATGTATTCCCTTAGTGAATTTGAACACAGAAGAAACAAACAATATGTTGCACGATTTATTGCCTGGCATGTTTTGCTACATCTTGTCAGGTGCATACTACAAACTAGAAAGAGTTTGTGTTAAATTTGAAATTACTGTGGGGATAACAGATGCTGCACATTTGAATAATACCAGTGATTATGTGTTTTATTTGTTTCAGCTAAAGTATAATTAATTTATTCACTACATATGATATATAACTCTGCAGTATGCCCCTGATGAGATGCAACGAAATATGCCAGGCAATAAATCTTGCAATCTTTTGTTTGTCACTTCTGTGTTTAAGTTATATGTCTATCTAGTTTACCTTCTCTGGTTTTAATTACCCCAATGTAACAACAAAGGTAAGAGGACCGACTTCATTGCGTCGGGCTTTATCCCATATGGCTGCAGCTCTGTCCAGAGACCATCTTGCTCAAAGCGTAGCATGGTGCATGAACCTCTTAGCTCCAACGATGATCCGCCAGGGTTCTCCAAACAAATTGCACTTGTAAACTGAATGACAGAGACAAACATTAGCCCGTAGCTTTTGGAGCACTAGGCAGACAACGTGACGACTTCACTGCAAAATGTAACTTGCGTTCTCTTATTTGTTATTACGGCTTATGTATTTTTCTTTGCTAGAGAGCTCATATGTAGTACAGTAGTCTAGAGCTGTGTTATTTCTATTGACTTATAAAAACAGTTATTATATTGCTTTCTGTGGAGTTTGCCCATTTAAACGAGAACAATTTCACATGCAGAATTTTATGTACTTAAATATTTTGTATTCCTTCTCTTTATGTCACTTCTCTTTATTTTCATTAGTTGATGTACTTTATTTTGCCTCAAATGGTGTGAACCCTAATTTAGACTAGAAGATTGTCATATACATGTGCTGTTAAGTAATAGACACACGCACAGTTGTTGCTGTTGTTTTTGTTACTGTTAGAACTTTTGTGCAACCTGAAAAAGAGATGAATTACATTGATGACTTTGCATGCCTCTGTATTAAAGTGTAGCGGTTGGAGCACTGGTTCAATGGTTGTAGGACTAGTTTACTGGGTTGGTTGTTAGAGCACCGGTTTATTGGCTCATTGGTTAGAGCACTAGTGTACTCTTGCAGTAAATAGATAGTAAAGCAAAGGACATCTTTACATGCCTTAAGATGCATTGGCCATATGTTGCCTTGTCGTCAATGCAGAAGTCAACGCGCTCATCTATGAACACTCAAATAATCCCGAAGTGCTTATCTATACAGATGGATCTGTTGTAAAGCAGCAGAGAAGTGCATGGGCATTTACAGCCCATTCAGCGGGCCGAACCGTTCAAGAATCCAGGGGTGCCCACTTCATGACCACGAGCAGCATGACGATGGAGGTGATGGCAGTTACACAGGCTTTTATATGGCTAGAATCACAGCATTATACCAACGTGTGTGTACTAAGTGATTCAGTGAGCATGATTCGAAAGGTCGAAGCTGGATCTGTACATAGACAGTGGACTGAGTCGCTGCGGAAGTCTTTTGTCCATAAAGTCACCTTCATCTTCGTCCCAGGACATGCGGGAGTTGAGGGAAATGAACGAGCTGATAAAACTGGCTGGCTCTGCACCCCCTGCAGATGGCCAGCCTATGGATCATGCCGATGTTATTAACACCCTTAAAGACATGTCGAGAACAGAAGACTTTGACGTCAGTGAATCCACATCGCTGTCCAGGATGAAAGACTTGGCATGGCCAGACACGAGAGGTGCATCGGGAAAATGAGGTGCCTCGTCAACCAACACAGAACTGGCACTATTAGCCACCGAACGCTGATGCATATGCTGGAGGGAGGATCTGAGCACCTATGGACCTGTCCGGAGTGCAGTGAAGATACCCCAACTGATAACTGATAACAGGGCCATATGTTGCTACGCCCATTTATTTGTATAGATCAGCTGGCACTCAGTGGGTGATATGGTCATTATCAAACCAGCTGCCTTCACTGCCCCAGTCATTTCCTGGTGTCCATGTAAGGATAAGTTGACCTGGTGTCCATGTAAGGATAAGTTGACCTGGAGTCCAGGTCCATTTTCACAATCCATCTTTTGCATGGATTTGAATCCATGATTACCCAGCCAGCAGAAATAAACAGATAAAATATGGTATTTGCACAGGAATTATTTTTACTATCCATCCTTGCCATGTATTCAGCTAAGTGACACTTGTTTCACTTAGTTACGTTGAACAGTGACAAAAGAAGAAAATCAGAGCATGTGTGCTAAAATGTTTCAGAATTTGGATTTCTTCATCAAGTACAGAGATCTGAGGAGAGATATGACCACCTACGCCAGCCGGCAGGGTACATGATGATGGTGATGTTGATGATGTGATGATGATGTTGATGGTGATGTTGGTGATGGTGATGTTGGTGATGATCTTGATGATGGTGATATTGTTGATGATGGTGGTGATGATGATGATGACAATGATGATGATGCATCTTTTCAGTGGTAACTTATGATATGAATCATGGGCCTCTCATAATTATTAAAGAAAACATTCAGGACTTTTGAACTCACATATTACAGTAAAGTTCTTAAAATATCATTGACGAGACGAAGAAAAATACTGGAATTCTACCAAATCTTGACATGCAAAAAACGCTGGCACAGAAACAGCGTAGACTTCAGAAAATGAAATAGCTTAGTCATGTTAAACGTCTCTGTGGTTTAGCAAGAACAGTGATGGAGCTGAGCTGAGACAAGAACTGCCACAGCACTCAGGAAATTCTCATATGTGCTCTGTCCTCATCTTCAACAACCTGTGAAGAGTCCCAATACTAACAGTACCAGTGATAGAAGATATTGTTCATAAAAGTAGAGGCAGGGTAATGATCAATGAACATGAAGATGCCTCGGACATGAAAACTGACATTTCAGCACTTAGGGCATTCTCATATGTGCTCCGTCCTCATCTTCAACAGCCAGTGAAAAGTCCCAATACTAATAGAACCATGGAAATGCCTGAGATAGGAGAACTGCTCAAGGACTGAAAGCCTTCTTTTGGTGGGCCATGACAAGAGCGATGTTCTGCAAAGGTCTTGCTGCATGACAATGAGTTCAGGTGCTTTCAGATGTTGTATGCATTTATAATGTTACTTAGGGCAAAAGTGCACTTATTCATGTTAATTGTGATTTTACATGTAAGTATTTGGGGTGAAACTGTTATATATTTTAGCATAATAGTATTTGTTACATATTTTAACATTACAGTATTTCAAAACAATGTTTTTCCGTGATGAATTTGAATAACGAAGACACAAACAATAGATTGCACGATTTATTGCCTGGCATATTTCGCTGCATCTCGTCAGGTACATACTGCAGAAATCACACAACTTACGTGAATTAATTAAATAAATCCTTCAAACTGAAATATACACATGTTCGCACAGTAATGTCGATTGTCTACCACGGTAATGTTAAACTGACTAACATGTCTTTCTGCTTACAGAAGGATGGCTTACAAAGGTTGATTAGTATAGCTTCAGCAAACTTTAACAATCGACTACTTTGTGTGTTGAACGCTGTGTTGAAAAGAGTAACTTGGCCTTTTACCGTCGTTACGTGGATGATATACTAATTATCACCACAGACAAGCTCTACAAGCAACGTCGTTCCAGGCCACAATGAACGAGACACATATAAACATCTCTTTATTTATGGAACACGAACACAACGAAGCATTGCTGTTTATAGATATCCTAATGAGACGTCGAGCAGATGGCACAATTCAAAGATCGGTGTACCGCAAAGAAACATGGACTGGCCAATACTTAAATTTTCAGAGCTTCGCACCTGTCCAGTACAAACGGGGCTTAGTACGGATCCTGTTTGACCGTGCTAGGAAGATATGCACCCAGGACACACTGACAGAGGAATTTAAAACTCTGAAGGATGCCTTAAACCTGAATGGGTACTCCACAGGATTTATAAAGCGCCACTGCCAACAGCCCAAACCGAAATCAGAAGTAACTACAGTCCCTAAACTCAAAGTATTCATCCAGCTAACCTTCTGAGGAGATGACGTAATGCAACGTCTGCGGGACCGGCTCACCACAGCAGTCAAGCGAACATTCTGTGCTTCAGCTCTAGTCATCAGGTACAGAAACACACCGATCCCAGTCCCAGCAGTAAAAGAACCTGTAGCTTTGTACGCCAAATCTAATTGTATTTACCAATTTACATGCATATGCGAGGCCATCTACATAGGCAGAACTGAGCGACAGTTACATTGCAGGGTTTCGGAACATATTCCGAATTGGTTGGACAAGATACTACACACAGAAGATGGTAGCCTAGGCAGGCCGACACACCGGAAAAGTCTGGCTTCATCGGTCGGGAGACATGTGCTCGAGAGTGGTCACGTGGTTGAAAGAGACAGTGCCTTCCGTGTGTTGTTCAACACATAAAGTAGTCGATTGTTAAAGTTTGCTGAAGCTATACTAATCAACCTTCGTAAGCCGTCCTTGTGCAAGCAGAAAGACATGTTAGTCAGTTTAAAATTACCGTGGTAGACAATCGAACATTACTGTGCGAACATGTGTATATTTCAGTTTGAAGGATTTATCTAATTAATTCACGTAAGTTGTGTGATTTCTGCAGTATGTACCTGACGAGATGCAGCGAAATATGCCAGGCAATAAATCATGCAATCTATTGTTTGTGTCTTCGTTATTCAAATTACAGTATTTGTACAAGCGTATGTCAGCAATCTCAAAACACCTGCTTTATAATCATCATAAAGTTAACAAAGAAAAGACATTTTGTATATTGTATTTGATGAACAAGAATTGATTGCTCAGATATATTGAGGCATTAGCAATTAGGCTGTTCGAGCTAGTGTTGTGCAAACAGAAAGATTTCATTTTAAATTTGTGATTACCATGGGGATAACTAAGGCGCCATATTCAAACAGTATCTGTGACTATGTGTTTTAAGCCAGAGTATCATTTATTTATTCACTTCTATGATATATAACTCTGCAGTATGCACCGGACGAGATGCAGTGAAATATGCCAGGCAATAAATTGTGCAGCTTGTTGTTTGTGACTTTTGTGTTTAAATAATAGTATGTGAATATGAATGCAAGTATTTCAATAGGTTTGCATGTTAGTAAACTTGTATGACGTACATATTCAGTTGTACCTGTCATTAACTATCATTTACTGCCAATATAGTACCTTGCGGTGTATGGCAGAGGGGCCTGAGCCTGGGGAATAAAGGCCGCCTGGCTAGTGCAGTCGTCACGAACTGTGCAGGTTAGGGTTTTCTTTTTGCCCCCGACAGAAATAAATCCCACACCTTACCGAAGGATCGAACCCGGGTCTCCCGAAGGAGAGTCTGGCATTCTAGCCACTCGGCCAGTCACTCCTCCTTGTACCTAATGATTATAAAATGGTCTGTAATTATTGCTAAGGCACATATATGTGTACAATTTTATTTATTAGGTACCTAAAAAGTAATTTGATGTTTATGATTTCTTAACATGAATTGTTATGCATATGATGTTATTTATAATATAATATAAATCATTGTTCTTATTATTTATATAATTCGTTAATTTTGTACAATGTATCATGGCTTGTTATTTGGAGTTATTTTGAGTACTTACATTTCTTCCACATTTATTTCGGAAAGTGGAGACTAGAACCAAGAATACATTCAAGAATAATGTCCGGTGGAAAGTGAGTTTGTCAATGGATTTGGACCTGCATCAGGTTCCAAGTGGTAGTGTACAGCTTTTCAGTTACCTGGAGGTCATTGTGGATTTCACCTTGTCGAAGGCTAGGAGATTGTGGTTTGGATATTGGTGACAGGCCAGAAGATTTTGGTTTTCACATTTGGGAAAGGCCAGGATATTGTGGTTTTCACATTGGTGGCAGGTCAAGACATTTTGGCTGTCAGATTGGTGACAAGCCAGGAAATTGTGGTTTTCTCATTGGTGGCAGGTCAAGAAATTTTGGCTGTCAGATTGGTGACAATCCAGGAAATTGTGGTTTGGATATCGGTGACAAGCCAGGAAATTGTGGTTTGGATATTGGTGACAGGCCATGAGATTGTAGTTTTCATGTTGGTGACAGACCAGAAGATTGTGGTTTTCATGTTGTTGACAGACCAGAAAATTGTGGTTGTCACATCGTGTAATCTCCTTATGCACCGCATCATACATTTTCTATTCTTTTTTAACCTTTTTGTGTAAACAGAGTTTGTAGTTTTTTTGGGGGTTTTCTTTGGAATTCTTTTGCTCTGTTTTAGACTCACCATTATGTTTCCTGTGTTTATCATTTTTATTATTATACAAGAAGATGAATGCAAGAAAACAATACTGCAATTGTAATTGTGGGTGGCAGGTTAAGGAGTATCCCCTATCAAAGTAGGAGTAAGGTGCCTCCTTCCCACCGCTAGCCTACAGGACACCCTTGGGCAATATACAGTGCTTGTGTAGTCCCCTAAGCACGGTAACTTGAAACTATGAGAGCACAGAGAGGATTGAGTATGAGAGCAGCCTAATTTACTTCCCCAAGTCAAGGACAAGACGTCAACATTTTAGTACAACTAGCCCGTGTAGGGGTTTAGCCCACTACCTTGGCATCAGCAGACCGGTTGTTTAAGAACGGGTTTCTTATCCATTTGGCCATGCTGACCTCTTGGTCATTGTACTAAGATTCTCTTTATGTGATGTATGTGAGGAAACCGGAGTACTTCTGGGTTATCCGTGTGCAATGAAAGTGATTCTCTGTAAAGCAAACGATGTAGCTTGACATAAAAAAACATCGGTATACTCTTCTCGTCCGTGACTTAGGGACATAAATTACAAGTACCTTAGAAGTTGGAGTGGGTTCACCTGATGGTGAAGGACAGTGGTAATAGAGAAAGCTAATCCACACGCAAAATTCAGCCCAGTGCACTGTAAGTAGTAGCACGTGTATGGACTATCCAAGAGAACGCAACAAAGATACTAAACAAATGTATCAAGTCATGAAGAGCAGGGATGGATGAAAGCCAATTCTGATGACATCAGAGGGCCACCATGAGGTCTTTAACATAAAGAGAGTAGAGGAAAGTGTAAAAGATGATGACGAGAACATTGAAATGTTCAGCAATAAATTGTATGCTGTTTTATTTATTTATTGTTTATGACAATCACTTTTGTTAACAATATGCATTTCTCAGTCACCAGGGAAAGCTGTGTTATTTGTAAGCATATATTTTTGTCTCATTTTGCCTGTGGAAGATTTTAGACTTCAGCCTTTTGTTAACATGTCAGAGAAGATATTTTCGAAGTAAACAAACTGACACTTTTGTCAACACTTTATTTGTTTGTTATGTTTTACCAGGTTGAGTGTTGTTCTGTTAATAATTTAGGATTTGAAAAACAGAAATATCATGACAAACACAAACATCCGGTTACTGAACGGCTGTTTGCGGTGTCTTCTGCATGGATTCAAATGTTGGGCAATGAGTATTGTTGGAGAAGCTGGGGGATGTTGAGATGTGGTTTTTCTGAATGATTTTGAACATATTGTGAATGGGGAAGAAAACAAGGATTGAGGTATTGCACTTCTTCTATTTCTTCTTCTCCTCCGCTTCCTCTTCATTGTCCCCGTTTTCTTCCTTACATGACCTAATGGAGCGCAGGCCCTCAACCTACTCACACCAAGCTATTTGTAGACTTGTTCAAGATTGGTTGCATTGTGCAGCTAAGGTTGTCTAGGCTATGAGGTTTCAAATTCCCCCCACCCTCCCCCTGCCCCCATCCTGTTTAGTCATGTCTTACAGTGTGCACATTGTTACATTGTTACATTTTGTTGCTTCCTTTATGGGCCCTGGTAACACAAAGGTATTGTCACAGTCTTTACTAAATCTATATCTATAATACAGAGTGTATGTGGCTTTGTTTGTTTGTCTGTATTGGATGCGTTCGATAACGGTACATCCGATTGAGATGAAATTTTCTACACGTCTTCCTTTCATTCCTGTGCAACCGACTGTAATAGTTTCTTAGTGTAAAATCTTCTACTTATTTAATAACATTTACTTTTTCATTTTTCATTATATAATTTCTATATAGCAGGGGGACTTCACTCTAGAAAAGTTATTTCAAGGGGCATAACTTTTAATAACATTTCTATATACTTTATAGTCATATTGTTGGACTTACTTGCACTATTGTTAAACTCTTTGTCTATAGTTATTTTCAGGCATATAAGTTATAATAAATAATGATATAATCTTTAAGGCATTTTCAAAGTTTTCATAAAAATAATGCATAATGCATAACATTGTAACCCATCTTTTTCTGCTTAAAGAACTTATCAACTGTCATGTCAGTGATTAAAAACAATTTTCATTAAAAATAATGAATGGTGTGTGGAAGGACATTCTTTTAAGTTACTGTGCGCCAGGAGCTGGGCGAAACCACGCCGGGTCAGATAGATAGACAGACAGATAGTCGGGAACGGAAGCTTATTTGACTACTTATATGAATTAAATGACATGCTCCCCACCAGGGACTGGGTGAAGCCGGGCCAGGTCAGACAGACAGACAGATAGACAGACAGACAGTCGGGAACGGGAGAGCTTATATGACTACGTATATGAATTAAATGAGATGCTCCCCACCAGGGACTGGGTGAAGCCGGGCCGGGTCAGCCAGACAGACAGACAGACAAACAAGCAGACAGACAGACTGATAGATAGATAGATCCCCTCCAGGGCCTGGGCGAAGCCGGGCCGGGTCAGCTAGTAACTCATATAAACTAATATGTGTATTGTTGCGCACGTAAAAAATCCCTTGGCAGTTGGAAATTGAAAAAGAGTAGCCTAACGGCGCTGCCCGGGCAAAATTTTGAGTTAAAAATCTACCCAAAGTATTTCAGGATCCTCGCCGATGCAACAGAGTTCATGCATTGAGCTGAGTTTCTCCAGACTCAGGTTTGAGTTAGGAGGAAAACGGAGCACTTATGGGTTAAACCGTGTGCTGTGATGTTGATCCAACAACTAAACTAAACTAAACTAAACTCATATAAACCATTGAGACCAGAAAAATGACATTTATGGGTCAGGTCAACAGCAATGGTAGAATAGAGAAAGTAGCCTTATGTGAGAAAATATCCGGCAATAGAAGAAAAAGGAGACATGGAAAGATTTGTGAGGAATGTTCAAAGAGTTGGGCAACAAGTTATGATGTAAGAAACCTCAATTTCATTAAAATATCAGATAGGTCAGATTCATTGATAATGTCTCCTTCTTCTTTCTTTTTTCTTGAAACATGTCTATATCTGTAATGTTGTCTCTTGTACGAACTTTACTGTCTCTTTTAGTTCACTCGCTGGTCCATAGAGTTTATCTTCCTGTGTTGTTTCTCTAGGCCAGAATGTGTGTCTAGATATGTTGTATTTTGGGCAGTCTTGAAGTATGTGATCTGCTGTCTGCGGCACCAATCCACAAGTGGACGTGGCTGATGTGCTGATATTAAATTTTGTATACATGTGGTTTCATAATCGTTTGTGTCCTGTTCTGAGGCACAGAATAACAATTTGTTCTGGTCTGTCCATAAAATGGTAATCGTCTAGAGATGGTGTTGGTGGATTTCTTATTGATTGGACCATTTTTTTTTTCTTCTGGTGGTATTAACAGGCACATCAGGTTGTTCTTCTCTAGCTCCTTCCTTAGCTAGTTGATCAACTCTCGTTTCCATGCACTCCACAGTGAGATGGTATCCACTGTATGGTGACCTTACACTGGCTGCCAAGTTCAGATAGTAGTGTCCATAGTACTGGCAATTTCCCAGACTGGAGTGCCTCCATGACTGATTTTGCATCTGTCAATAGCACCACAAGTTGTGTACCATGGCTGGTATCTTGACTGCCAATGTCTGCTACAGACTGGGCAGATGAATAAGAGAAACTGTGTTTTTTTTTAATTTGTTTTTACGTTGGCTGGCTTTGAACACAAGTGTACTACTCCTAGTGCACTGGACTGATATTTACTATATTACTAGTGACCCTTGCCATCAGGCGAACTCACTCTGACTTCAGAGGTACTTATAATTTAAGTCCCCAAGACAAGGACGAGAGGTCAGCATTTATGTCCAACTGTCCGGTGCAGGGGCTAAACCCCTTACCTCGGCATCAGCGCACCAGATGTTTAAGAACACTCGTTCTTATCCATTCGGTCGTGCTGACTTGACCCCGTGTATCAAAGGTTTAATGGTCTTAGAACGGGAAGATAAGCGAAGATACTCTACCATTGTTTGTATAGTAAAGGGCGGGAACTAAATGAAACTATTGGCAAAGATGTCGGATGTGAAATTGGGGCAATTGATTGTATGGCAAACATCTCTATTTTAGCGTAAATCCAAGTAACTGACCCTTTCACATGGCTTTAGGCTGTTGGGTATATGGTGCTAGTCCGATATTTGTATAGACCAATTGACACTCGGTGAGTTATGTGGTCAATATTTATATAGACCAATTGTCACCAATTTGGTCGAAGTAGCTCCCGGGCGGGCAACCACTCAACCAAGAGTAATTTTCTCCTACTGATGTTTAGTTCTGGGTGCAGTTTGAGGTCTCTTAACTCTTGTCAGAAGAGACTAATTATCACCCCAGATCCCAGAGAGAAAACGCGGGACAAATGTCCGTTATGCTGATTTAAGACACCGTCCCTGGATACTCAAGAAAACGGCCAAGAAGTGGCTTATTAAAAAGATAGATTTAGCTGCTCTTGGTATCACCACGAGTGAGAAGGGGAAACTAAGATATGCAGGATAAGCTTGTGAGTGATGTGGTCAATATTTGTATAGACCAATCGACATTCTGTGAGTGATGTGGTCAATATTTGTATAGACCAATCGACACTCGGTGAGTGATGTGGTCAATATTTGTATATTTGGTTGTTTCGGGATTTGAAATTTAAATATTGAGCACAATCCACTACTGGCATCGCCGACCGTATTCTGGTATGAACCTAAGGCCTATCCACATGCTCCGGGGCTTGTTTCCGGATCCGGTCTGGGATCTGCACTACTGACGAGCTCAAAACGAGAGCGAAACTTGAGTATAGTGCTTCCATATTGACGTGGATAGGCCTTAGGTTCATACCAGAATACGGTCGGAGTTGCCAGTAGTGGGTTGTGCTCAGTATTTAAATTTCAAATCCCGAAACAACCAAATAATCAATTTGATTATTGCTCATTGGATTTTAGGAGGCCTGGTGTTCCTTGCCAGTGAGAAGTCCTGATCGTTCGGGTCCACATTGACTTGACGGACGTCAGTCGCGGCGATTGGGCAATCTTGAGCATAACCTACGATGGCTGACGTTGTAATATTCTGTTATGATAATTTGGCGTGTCCAGCGCGTGTCGCGTGGTTACACACCCGCTTCACACGCCAGTGATCCGGGGCTTGTTTCCGGATCCGGTCAGGGATATGCACTACTGACGAGCTCAAACGAGAGCGAAACTCGAGTATAGTGCTTCGATATTGACGTGGATAGGCCTTAGGTTCATACCAGAATACGGTCGGCGTTGCCAGTAGTGGGTTATGCTCAATATTTAAATATTTGTATAGACCAATCGATACTCGGTGAGTGAAGTTGTCAATATTTGTATAGACCAATCGATACTCGGTGAGTGATGTGGTCAATATTTGTATAGACCAATCGATACTTGGTGAGTGATGTGGTCAATATTTGTATAGACCAACCGACACTCGGTGAGTGATGTGGTCAATATTTGTATAGACCAATCGATACTCGGTGAGTGATGTGGTCAATATTTATATAGACCAATGAATGTTCGGTGAGTGATGTGGTCAATATTTGTATAGAAGCCGATTAATGGATATGGCAGAACTTCATCTTGCCGCCAGTTAGTGTTCGAATGCGGATGTTGTTTGCAAGTATCATTTATCGACATTGTTTAAGATGATAGTGAAATGTTTAATGTGTTGTGAAGAGATTGATTGATTGATTGATTGGGTGATTGATTGATTGATTGATTTAGGAACCGACATCACAGCATTTGGGGCATTCCCATAAGCGCTACGACCCCAGCCTCAGAAGCCAGCAAAGAGTTCCAACCCCAATAATACCAGTAGCAATCTGATTATATGTGCGTCTCACCTTTCCTCTAAGCGTCGAGCATCGGTCAGATCCCCTCGTCACTCCTCGCTGTCTCATTGTTGCCAGACCATGGTGATCCATTTGCTCCTCCTCAGTGTACACGTGCTCCCACACGGCCGCAACCACGTCTGCCTTATCATGCATCAATACTCCACCAAGTTTTGCAGAGCCAGCCAATCTGTCTGCCTGTTCATTCCCCAGCACACCAGCATGCCCCGGAGAAAAGATCCAGACGTTGCTTGTCATCCGTCTCTTCCGAAGCGAAGCAAGCCATTCTGTACGAAGCTTGCCTGTCCTCACCCTACTCAGCATGCTGTCTGAGTCAGTTACAATCACGATGTGTGTGTATCGTATTCTCCATCCAGTAGGAAAGCTGCACTGACTGCCTCCATTCTTAAGTTAGATGTTGTGGTATCATATGCCAATCTCACCTGCACCAACAGTCAACAATTAGCCTTTGCCAAGAACCCCCAGGCACTTCTACTACCTCTCAGCACCGAACTGCTGTGAAGAGATGAGGATATAATGGATCAAACTGCATCGATGTTATGTTATAATAGTTCATTGCTGAGTGGTGTCAAACGTCACATAATGTGTGTACAAAGATTAACATTCAATAAGCCATACAAGAAAAACCCCTTGGCAATTGAAGTGAAAGTAAAAGATAACATAGTCAGTCTCCAACGAGTATGGCTATGGTCCAGCTCAATCAGCTGGGCTATAGTAATATGATATTATGTCATCTTGATGCGATGTCAACCATTAAATCAACTACTAAACTACATGACATATATGGGGGATCCTAGTGGTAAAGAACCTGAAGATATACAGATTATTTTACAAAGGAGAATAACAATGGAAAACCGTATACAAGATAAAGTGAAGCAAAATTATGGTAAACTTGCATAAAAGACCTTCTCCATAGAATGTGATAATTACTTGCCGACAAAGATAAACATTTCTGTTAAATAACTATTAATCTAAAGTATCAAGAGAACTATCATGAACTGGAATGGTGAAAATAGAAAGATAAACATTGATTGAAAAAACGTAATGTCAGTTACGGTAGATTACAATGAAAACTCCGACTGACGTCATATTTTGCAGGAGACTCTGACCTGATATAATTTTGAAAAAGTGTGTTGTCGTGTGTTGTGAAATTAAAATGGGATCATGTGAGCAGATTCGCATGGACGGTGTTATGAGGCGTTTAACTAGGGCAGGGGTCACCAAACTTTCTCCACAGTGGGGCGGATAACTGACAAAATGACGAGCGCGGGCCGCATAATCATCCTATACAATATTTGCAAGCCAGAACGAAAGCTCTGGGGAAAAAGACGAAAATTAATTTTTGTATTCCGTGTTAATCATTGGTGAGCGGCGTGCAGTGCACAAAAACAAAGATAACCAACGTATTTATTTACTAAATAAAAGTTATCAAAGAAGGCGACGTTAGCAAAAAAGATAGTTACTTCAGACCTAGTGTTCAAATATCCTAATCTCACAAACTAAGCAACAATAAAGGTTAGTGAGATTTGTGAAACTGACGTTAGGCTTTCAAATATCCTCAATGTTTGGCTTGGAATTGCAGCATTCAATCAAGAGAATTGCTTTCAAATGTTTATCAGTCAATCTCGTTCGATGTATTGACCTCGCATAATTCATTTTTGAAAATATTTGCTCACAGACATAAGTTGTTCCAAGCACTGATGCCATACCAGCGGAAAATTTCTTCAGTTTCGGAAACTCATCATCACGTAAGCAGCGGTAAAATTTAATAATTGTTCCTTCTCTGTTCTTCTCTTTCAACAAGTCATTTGCTTGCAAACCAATGAGCTCCAACTGTACTGTAGTTCAGCTGGCACATCATCAAGTTTACAATGTTACAGACAAATGTCACTCTCAGTTCTTTCAAGATCTGAAAATCTCTCCAAAAACTGTTTCTTAAAGTCATGAATAAAGGGGGTTTTTTGTTTGTTTAGTTTTTTTCCTCGGAAAATCGAGGTTGACATTTTCCGCGATTGTAGCACAAAACTATTTGAAACAGTGAAAATTAGAAAAGTTTTCTCCTTCCAACTGTGCTTGAAACAATGAAAGCTTTCTCCAAAATCCTTAGATGATTCTGTAGAGATCACAGACGAGGTTATCTTTTCCCTGAAGTTTCAAGTTCATTTCATTTATGTGGGATGTGATGTCGACCAAAAATAACAATTTTTACAGCCAGGTAGGGTCTGACAGCTGTGGATCAGTTCTATCTTTTTCAGTGATGAAAACATCTATTTTGTTTCGGAGCTTGTAAAAACGAAACAGGACATTGCCGCAGCTGAGTCACCTCACTGGTGTGTGATAAGGCAAGTGCAGAGAATTCAGAATAAATTTATTCAAAAAAATCATGGGATTGACGGTGATTGAGTGCATGTCCCCGATTGGAGTTCACGGAGCAGAAACGACTGGTTTCAGTACACAAGAAATATCTATGTCTTTCCCACTGAGTGCTGCTGATGTATGATGCAATGTAAGAACAGAGGGCCCGCAATTTGCAAATCTTCCAACTGAGTCCTGATCTGCCCCACCAGACCCTTCCTCACCCAAGCTATGTTTTTCCTCCATCTACTGTAACACTTCGAAGATGATTCCACAGAAAGTTATAGTCTTGCAAAATTTGTTGCACTTCCACGAAAATGTCTTTTCCAGTTGTTGTTCCATGCATGCTGCAAATGGATGCTAACTCTTCCGTTATCTGAAAGTCCAAACTGACACCACGAATGATCACGAGATGTTGTGGCGTACTCGAGAGATCAGTAGATTCATCCAGCGCCAGAGAATACCAAAACATGTTCCTAGCTTTCTCACGTATCTGTAGCACTATGTTTTCTCAAAGTTCTTCTGTACTCCACACAACTGAACATGCCAAGAGGCTGATAGTTCTAAACTAATCAGTTTTCTCAGTACACAAGTCATTTGCTGCTTCCATCATACACTCTTTAATGAAGTTGCCATCGGTAAACGGTTTTCCTCGTTCTGCAATCTTATGCACAATTTTGTAACTTGTACGTGGTCACGGCACCAATTTCTGCTATTTAACAGTGTTGGTACATTGTATAGCAGAGACAATACTGTTGGCTGGAGTTTTCAATTGTTTATTTAGTCAAATACATCGTAGAATATCAAGTGACCATCGATCATACAAAATAGGTGTTGTTGACTTCAAACTCCGATGGTAACTGTCTATATCTAACCCCGCGTCACAGCTTGGGCGTCCCTAGTTACCTTTCAACGGGATGCTCAACCGTGCCTAGTCTTTGCACACCACCTATTAACCCACAAACAGAGATGGTGCTCTGTTACACTATGGCACTTTTATGCTATGTTTCTACTTTATTGCCTCTATTCACACTTGTAGTTCAATTACCTATCACTGTCAAACAAAGAAATCCTTGTTGCAAACCTATAAAATGGATGACAGGCAAAACAAAATTAATATTTCTGGAGAGTCGGACCTGTGTTGACAGCAGGACGCATCTGAGGCGGGAAAGATGCGCGTTTGTGTGTATTGCCATGGAAACCACGGTAACGTCAGAGCGTAGGCGGAACTACCGCGAGCCAGGGAAAGACTTGGGATGGTGCGAAATAAGCAAACATTACAATAAACGAGAAAATCTAGATACAATAATTTATAATTTTAAATAGTAAATTTAAGGCACATAGCAGCACATATGCCAGTCTCCCCGGCGAAGGGATTTAACGACTTTCTCTGTAATCCCGTATATCCACGTGAGGAACACGGCTGAGCGATATTTGGCAGAAGATCACGTCGCGTAGGTTACTTACGGTAATTATGCACCGTGTACCTTTGCGGGCTGTTGGATTGCCGAGACTCCTCTCTGTTCTAATTTTTAAATTGGACACGGGATCATTTTGTGTGATATTTACTGGCACAGGAACGGAGCATAATGGGGATGACGCGTTACCGTGAAGTTGGAACCTCGACTAACTAACTAACTTACGGGGTATGTGAGCCGGTCACTCAGAAACTACTGAGCATAATCTTGCCAAGAACATCAACAACAGCTGAAAATACAGGCGTAGACAGCAACGTCCTGTAAGGGATATGCAACTTCAAAACAACCAGGAGGTCTCCGCATGTGTAAAGAACTCCTAGCATGAAAAGAAGCGGTGCTGGTTATTTTTCAAAAAATGTATAGGAGCCGGTCGTTCAGAAAGCAATGGCAAATTACTGAACGTAAAATTTGCCCAGGAATCACGAACAGCGAAAATGTTGGGGTTGACTGTGAAGGACATGCAACTTAATTTTTTTTTTTCTCTCCACCAGAATGGTGTACGTTATATTCCTGGGAAGTTATAATATCCTCTAGTCTCACATATTTAAAAAAAAAAAAAAAAAATTTGCGTATCCCTGTTACGGGACGTTGCAGTCAACACCAGCATTTTCAGCTGCTGTTGATGTACTAGGCAAGTGTTACGTTCAGTAGTTTGCCATTGCTTTCTGAACGACCGGCCCCTATACCTTTTTCGAGAAAACCAGCACCGCTGTGTGTCGAACCCGGGTATACGCGCTCACAAACCGCGTTCGCAAGGCCTTAGCCACAGAGACCAATCTCACATATACCTAGCATGTTAATATTCAGCCTTCTCATTTCTTTCTTAATGTTCTAAAAGTTTTGGGATGGGTGAGATTAATTTTCACTACATTTTGTGTGGCCCGGCCCTGGTAGGCCAGTTAAAAGAATGTTGTTTCCCCAGAAGGGGAACGTTTCCACTTCACAATTCAACGGTCTCCAAACTGAACTCTTTGAAATTAAACGTAAATATAAAACGCAAAAAGATGGTTATAAAATGTAATTTAAAAAAGATTAAACACAAGTTCTCTAATGAAGCTAATAGCGTTATTGTTTAGATTATGATATCTGACTGTAATGTTAACTAATTTAATTCTGTAGGAACAACAAAAGGTTTGTAAGTGAGTTAATTATATTATTCTATGTATACAATTTTCTTTTTAAAATTTGAGTAATCTCCCTTGTAACAATATTAGATCTTTATGTCCCCTACTTATTGCTTGACGAGGGCAGAGTGCAAGATGCAAGATCATATTAATAATCTGAGTTCAACAAGCAGGAGACACAATATGAGTATAAACACAGCCAAAACCGAAGTAATGCGAGTTAGCAGATCGCTGGGCTGTACACAGATAGATAACACAACTCTGAAACAAGTTAAAGAATTCAAATATCTTGGAAGCATGATCACAGAAGATGGCAGATTAGGACAGAGAAATTGAAATCAGATGTCAAAAAGCTAGTGCACTTACATATCAACTATCACCCTTACTGAAACATCCAAATATACCCATGTCCGCAAAACGACAGATAATAAACAGCATATTCACACCAACCCTATGCTACCATTACCAATCTCAAACCTGGACTTTATCCAAATTACACCTTCGCAAAATCAACACCTGCGAAATGAGATGCTGAGGAGAGCTGCTAACTTAACCATCCGAGACCGAGTAAGAAATTCTATTATCAGACAGACTGTGGGATCAACACCTTGTGCCACATTTATTGAAAGACAGAAGATCAAGTGGTTTGGCAATGTCGTTAGAATGCATCTCCAGCAAGTACCATCACTGGCCTTACATCAAAGATCATCTGCGACGAGACCAAGAGGACGTCAAAGAAGAAAATGGATTAAACGACATCAAAGACATTGTACAGCCACAAGGAATGACACTATCCAGTGCCGCGATCGGGCGCTGGAACGCAAATTATCCCTTCCCACGACGATTGACGGCAGAAGTGGAAGATGATGATGATGATGATGATAATGATGATGATGATGATGATGATGATGATGATGATGATGATGATGATGATGATAATGATGATGATGATAATGATGATGATGATTATGATGATAATTCCGCAGAATGCTTGAACATTAGTATTAATAAGTGTAGTGATAAATCAAGGCATTGATATCATGTTATTATGTTTTAAATATTATTTATGCAAACGTAATTGCACCAGCATTTCACACACACACACACACACACACACACACACACACACACACACACACACACGAGAGAGAGAGAGAGAGAGAGAGAGAGAGAGAGAGAACGAACAGAGAGAGAGAGAGAGAGCAAAAGAGGAGGGGTGGTGGTGGGGGGGGGGGGGGGAGATAACTTTTTTTAAAAAATGTTGCATATCCATATGCTGTTGATGTACTAGGCAAGGTTACGCTCAGTAGTTTGCTGTTGATTTCTGAGCGGCCGGCTCACATCCCCCGTAAGTTACCAAAGTGGCGAGAACCTCTACCGATTCTCGCGCAAGTTACGTTCCTCACGAGAATATACGGGGTTACAGAGAACGTCGCTAACACTTAGGCCAGGGAGACCGGCGGAAGAGAACTATTTGTTCAAAATGAATTAAATTTACAAACATAAATGACATTTCGTCTAAGCGTAATATTTGTCTACATAAAACCCATAAACTTGCACAGCTTTTCGCCAGTGCGAAAATAAGTGCTTGCAGGCCTTGATTGTACAAGACCAGGTTTTGTCCCGCTCACTTCGCCTATTACCTCGTCATCTCTCTCATTCCTATCATCTAGGCTAGGGCAGGGATGGGAAAACTTTTTTGTGCGTAGGGCCACATTGACAAATGTAAAGCTATGGGGGGGGGGGGGGGGGGGGGGGGGGGGCATATATATTATGTCCACTTTGTTTACAACAACCTATCACACTAAATAAGTAATAATGAATTATTTATAGGCTATTCAATTATTCAATCAATCAATCATGAACCATGCCGGAAAGCGTGGGCGGTCATGACTCGCCATTTCACTCGATCACCAGAGTCATGGATCAGCTCAGTGTTCCTTTCTCGTCCATACCATGTGGCCAAGCCATCCAGGTATTTACTTCTCGGTCTTCCCCTTGGTCTGTTCCCTTCGATCTTACCAGTTGTCACCAAGTTCTCCAATCCATTTCTTCTCATAACATGTCCAAAAAGTTTTGACTATCTACGTCTAATTTCTCTAATCAATTTACCATTTTCATTTGTTTCCTATAGTACTTGGTCATTGGTTTTTCTGTCTGTCCATGGTATTCTTTGCATTTTCCTCAGAAACCACATTTCTGCAGCCATCAGATGGTTTTCAGCTTGACTGCTCATTGTCCAAGTTTCACATCCATACAAAAGAACAGGCTCTATGTATCCCCTCAACACTCTTTTTCTCGTTTCAATTGATATCTTTTTATTGGTCAGATAAGTTTTTCATCTTGCTACTTTCGCCATGGCGATTCTTGTTCTAATCTCTTCAAGGCATCTCCCATCAGTTGTTATGACTGATCCGAGATAATCGTACCGATTCACTTGTTGAAGAATATTCCCATTTACTTGTATATTACATTGTGATACTTCGTTCTTCCTAGTGACGACCGTAAACCTGTGTCTTTTTACAATTTAATTCTAAACCCAGTTGCTCACTGTGTACAACAACCGCATCTACTAATTGTTGCAGATTCTGCGCATTGTCTCCAATGAATACTGTATCATCTGCATATCTAATGTTATTGATGTTTCGTCCACAAATGCTGATTCCATTTATATCTTCTACATTTCTGAAAATATTTTCACTGTATAGGGAAAAAGATCTGGACACATTACACATCTCTGCCTAACACCTCTCTTAATAGGCTGATATTGTCCCACTTCATTATCATTCCTTATTGCAGCTTGTTGTTTCCAATATATGTTTTTTATAAGTCTAATGTCTTTCCCATCAATTTGTAGATCTGCAAGCATATCCATCATGTTGACATGTCTAACTCTATCAAAAGCCTTTGTGTAGTCAATAAAGCAAAGATGTATATCCTTGTTTACTTCTATAGCACGTTCAATAACTGTTCGCAGCATATACACAGCATTTACTGTACCCTTTCCTTCTACAAATCCACATTGTTCTTTCCCTATTTCAGGTTGTATTTTCTTCCTCACTCTTTGCATGATAATTCGTAGCAAAATCTTTGTGATGTGACTCATTATACTAATTGTTCTATGTTGATCACATTCCAAGGTTCCTGATTTCTTTGGGATTGCAATAAATACATTGTTACATAATTCAGAAGTTACATCTTCAGTATCATATAATGTGTTCAGCAGTCTACTAAGTTTAATGTCTCTGTCCTTGTCTTGCGATGATCAGTCTTTAGGCGTATTATAATGTACTAGGCACTTTTAAAGAGGTAGTTTGCCGTTGTTTTCCTCTATGGCAGTGACCATACAGGCCGGGTGACCGCAACCATTGTCTCTCGAAAGAGATCCTCTGCCTGTCGTCGCGAAACTTGAGACCATAACCAACGAATATCTGTCGGCTGCCCTCAAAGTTTCATCCACCACCTGCCTTCCGTGGCTTCTTTTGAACACTTCCAATAAACGAATACGAAATAACACCACACAATCCACAGTTAAACAGTAAGCAGCGTCTCCCCGAAGAATAAACGCGTCACTTCGTCGCCATTTTAGGTTATTAGACAGTATAAATAACTAATTATTGCAATTTTATTTTACTTATACACTTATTCATTATATTTTACAATATGGACAAAAACGTTTACTTATTTGTTAACAATATTTTACAATTTTTAAATTATATTTATAATACATTTTACACATACCATAGGACTAATAATAACAATGAAAAAAATAATAAAGATCTGGAGAACAGAAGAATTACGCCATGACTGGAAAGAGTCATTATTGATACCTATCTTTAAGAAAGGAGACAAGTTCCAATGTGAAAATTATAGAGGAATATCACTACTGTCCACAAGCTATAAGATACTATCCGCGGTATTACTAAATAGACCTAAACTATATTCAGAAGACATATTAGGTGACTACCAGGCGGGTGTTAGACAAAACAGATCAACAATAGATCAGATATTTATTTTACGGCAAATAGCAAAAGAAGGAAGTTAATCAACATGACCAGACTATGCATGGAAGATACTTATAATATAGTAACATAAAAAGGCAGGAAATCAGACCCTTACCAAATAACATCTTGCTTGAAACAGGGTGATGCACTAGCGCCGCTCCTTTTCAATCTGGCTCTAGAGAAAGTTGTAAGGAAGGTAAAGGAGGAATGTGCTATTAGAAGAACACCCAGACTGCTTGGTTATGCAGATGATATAGATATTATAGGGGAAAATGAACAAAAAACATTTGAAATATTGACTCATTTAAAGGAAAAAGCTCAACAAATGGGGCTGGTTATCAACCAAGAGAAGGAACAGCTAAAAACTCTGGCCACATACAAATAGATAATATGACCATTAAAAGAACGGAAACATACAAATACATGGGTACAATCTTCAACTGCTCCAACATCATAAGGGAAGAAATACAAGCTAGAATCAACTATGGAAATAAGATATACTATACACCACAACATCTGCTAAAATCAAATGCGCTATCTTGTAACACCAAGATCACAATATACAAAACACCGATCAGACCAGTTGTGCTGTATGGTTCTTAATAGGGGTGTACCGGATTTCGGCTCCGGCTCCGGAAAATCCGGAATCCGGCCATTTTTACAAATCCGGCTTCGGCTCCGGCTCGGGCCGGATCTCACTTCATAAATCCGGCCAAACATTTGAATCCGGTACAGCCCTAGTGAAAACACTCATGGCTTTCCTCCAGAAAGAAGGTAGTGATGCTGGGATCAAAACTATGAAAGCAGCCCTGCTTGAAGCTGTTAGCAGCAGATTTGCGGACATTGAATCCAACAGTATTTACACCTGTGCCACACTACTGGATCCTCGATTCAAGCTGTGCTTCTTCTCCGAACGTGGTAGAAGTGATGCACGAGCCCATCTGCTGTTAGCAGCTAACTCCATTATTGATTCAGCAAACACAGTCAGTCCACAGGATCCATCAGCTACTAGTAGTAGTAGTAGTACTAGTGTTTTGACTTCTGTGAGCACTGCCACACAGTACGAGTCCAGCCTATGGAGCTGTTTTGACACAATTGTCGAGGAAAATCCCACCACAGATCGTTCTGCAAGTGCCGAAGGCAACAGCATTAACACTGAGGTGACACAGTACCTGTCAGGGCCACTTCAAACTCGACAGTCAGATCCAGTTTCATGGTGGCATGCCAATAAGCAACGATTTCCAAGTATGGCTAGACTGGCGCAGGCATTTCTTGCACCACCACCTACAAGTGTGCCATAGGAAAGGCTGTTCAGTACTGCAGGTGACATTACCACTGACCACCGTAATAGCCTTTTACCACAAAATGCGGAGACGTTGATTTTCCTGAAATACAACTCGTCCCTTCTTGACTCTGAGAGTTCAACTTCACAGTCATAATGAAGACTGACTGACTGAAATAGTGAAATTACTGAATGAATGTATTTCAATAAATTCAATCTGTTCAATGTACTGTTGTTGTGAGTTGTAACTGAGCTGCCAATTTGCCAACTGAAAACAATGTGAGAACTAAAAACTGAAACTGAAAACTAAAAATTAAAATTACTAAATTAGCATTATGTGCTTATGTATTATGTTTCATCTTGAACTTATGGAACTTAATATTACTTAATTACTTATTCTAATTTAAATGTAATTATTTTACATTTAAATGATTTAATATGAATACATGTCATCATTGTCATGTCTATAGTAATGAACTGCAGTAATGAACAGTCGAGTGACTCCACTCACCTAATATAACAGAGTCTCTCTGATAGGGGATCTGGAGGGGTGTGCAAGGGAAAGGGTCTAGTATTCAACAATGCACGGGTGAGCACCCCGCTGGGACGTAACTAGGGAATGTCACGCTGTGACGTGAGGGTAGAGAACAAGTTAGTTACCAACTATAGCTTTTGCCGGCAAGACGTGATGTCAACATCTAGAGCGAGAGTCAGTTTATATTTGATAATGTCAACTATAATGAACTAATAAAGTGGGATTTCAAGAAGCTACAGCCATGACTTCTCGTTTGCTCTGTTTACACCACATCACATTAGTCTCCAGCACTGTTATACTAAGTCAAATGATGTAGAGCGTTATTTTATTTTTATTTTTTTATTTGTAAATCTGGCTCCGGCCGGATCTCACTTCATAAATCCGGCCAAATCCGGTTCTGGCCGGATCTCACTTCATAAATCCGGCCAAATCCGGCTCCGGCCGGATTTCAAAAATTTGAATCCGGTACAGCCCTAGTTCTTAAACCTGGAGCACAACTAAAGGAGACGAAGCCTTATTACAAACCTTTGAGAACAAAGTTTTAAGACGTATCTTTGGGCCCATTAGGGATACAAAAAGTGGAGAGTGGAAAAGAAGAAGTAACTGTCAACAACCGAAGTGGACAAGCATTCATGGACACTTCTCTTGCACCACACGAAACTCGTAAGGCGTACAAGAGGATTTATCACAAGTTTTATTTCGGCTCGGCCTTTACAATTGCAGAGCCATAAATGATTCACAGGTTATATAAACACATGATAATGCACAGTATTCCTTATTCTAAAGTCAGTCCTAAGCTCTAGCTATAGCTATATCTACACAAAGAAACCCAACGTCGATAACAATGTGCTAGTTCTCGTGTCCAGTCCCCCGTCTGACGATCTCCGCCGATGGCGGTAACGCCACGCGCGGATGGATCTCGTGGGTTAGTAGGCATTGCGTGCTGGAGTTTCTCAGCACGCCTCAAGTGGTCTGTCCACTACTAAACTCTATTAAGAGTTTACTTGTTTGCCTACACTTCTCGTGAAGGTGTGATCATAGCTACTCAACTCTTTGGTTGACACTTGCGTGTCCGAGTAGAGAACTATTCATAGCTCTCGATCTCACCATTCACCCTCCTACTCCCTGGGTAGAGCTAATCTTTCCCCTTGGTCTCCCCACTCCTGGGCAGGGGTATGATCTTTATCCCTCCTTAGGCTTCTCCTTGACTTCTCGTCCCCTGTGGTCTTCCTTATATATCCCTAAATCTTTGACAGTAACAAAGACATTTATGATCTGATTAAGTCCCCACTAATCACTAGTATCATGAAGGCTAATAGACTGCAATGGCTGGGGCATATAGAAAGAATGGAAGATGGTAGGGAAACTGTGACGGGTTGACCCAACTCTCAGATCGTTTTTTATTAGATGGAGATAGCCCTCAGTAAACCCCTCTATGTATTCATTATTAATCTTCATTGTTGGCTATATTTTCATATATTAGCTTAGATCATCTGTGTTTAGTGTATTTATATACATACCACTATAGAGAGAGAGAGCTAAAATATCATTTCCTCTTATAGTTAGAAGTAAATGTAGTGTAGAGTTTGTTTACACGCCAAGAAATCAAGTCAGGCTGAATTTGATATTCAAGTTTGGCTGTGAAGTTTAATTAGGCCACAGGAAGGGAACTCTACTTGATGAGAAGTTAACTTCCGGTAGCACCCTAACCTCTGCCATTTCTGACATCAGACTGGAGGGTGACAGGAGCTAACTATCAAGTCAATTGGCTAAAATTGAACACCTGTCTGTGTCTTAGACATTTTTTCTGGCTCTTGTTAAGCCGAACAACCCACTAAAACATAGAAAAGCCAATGATAGTCTCCACACCCGATAGGCCAGTCAAAATCTAGTTGCAGGGTGAGTTGATAATAATTTTGTTAACACTTTTTCTGTGTGTGTTGATATGCCGGCAAAATCTAAAGGCCATGCCGATCGATAATACATACTATTAATTAAAACTAGTGTTAGTTAACTAATACTAGAATTAGGACCATGTTTGTGCTATGTGGCTTGCCGACAAGGGTAAAACGCAAAGCTCGTCACATGTGGCATTAAAAATAAGGATAAATTACATTACGTGATTCTCGAAATTAGGTATCCGCCTGCGGAAGGAAACCTGAGTTAATCAGTAGACGATTAGAGTGAAGATATGTTAATTATGTGCTTAATTTCAAAACTAGCGTATTTCTCTAGACAATATACTTATTAGTTGAAGGAATTAGTTCAGAGAGTGAATAAGTTACGATTAATTATTCTTAATTAATCTCCATCTTGCCCATAGTCAGATTACTACCATGTAGTCCAATATGGCACACTTAACAAAGTTCAAACCTTGGGGGAATTCTCCAACCCTAATATTGTTCTTGTGTATAGTGAAAGTAATCTTAAACCTAGCTAGAAATCTTCTAGATAATTAATTATATTTAATAAAATATAAGGAAGACTATTGCTAAAGTACAACTCATAACTCTTTAAGTGAACTTGTGATCTTTCATGGATTTAATGGTTCAATCATGTACATAGTGACGTTATAGTTGTGGTGTGTGATTTCATTTCATTCTATGTACAAATATGTGATGTTAATTCATCGTGTGGAGTGTAGTTTGTGTGTTTCCATACTTGAAACACGACGTGTGTTGTTTCCTCGATTTAATGGTTTGTTAATGCATATGGTGACGTCGGAGTTGTGGCGTCTGAGTTTCATTCCAGTGAAGTCATCCAATGATATGTACTGTTAATTCATTATGTGAATTGTGGTTCATGTTTCCATGATTAATCATGACTTAGAATGTATATATATTTTTGGAATGTGGTCTTTGACGTAGAGCATTGTGATTGTACATGTTTGATCTAAATATCAGCAGAGAGAATAGGATATCATGTGTGTGCTGTTTCCATTAGACCAGTGTGCTGTTGTAGATTTCAGATAAGGAATCAAAATATGTAAATTGAGATAGTACATGCTATTGAAATTTATGAGACAAGCATGCCATGCAGGACCATGACATGGCCAAAAGAATTTACAACTCTAGAAGGATTATTCACCCCTTCTCACTGTCATTCACAGAGCCTGCACCCTGATCATCTGTAGCCGTAGACACGACCGGTGACTGAGCTACGAACCACTCACTTGATGCAGCAGAGAGTGAAGTCTATACCACAATCCAGTCAGCACTTTCAGCTTACCATCCAGGAGGCCAAGACTTATCAGATGAGTGGCTAACCACCCGTTTGCCACTGCACAGCAATCACCAATTTATGTCCGCTATTGGCTATGATACTGTCTATGATTACATCCTCTAGCTGAATCTTGTAGAAATTTAATCTAACAGGGATCTGCGTATCTCTTATGTGCCAGTGAGTTCCCTGTGGGGCTCACGAGTAGTGTATTTCGGGCTAAAGCCGCTCCTTTTGAGGTGGAAATCGATTTCCACCTCAAAGGGCGATAACTCCGGGTTTTTTAATTTCCACCTCAAAGGGCGATAACTCTCCGGATTTTAAAAAAAGTCAAGGGCGATAACTCGTTTTTTAATAGGCGTGTGTCCGATTAGGTGTGGTCTAGTGACGTTAGGTATGTGTACAACATAAAAAATACAACATTCAAAATAACAAACGAGTCAAGTAAGGTATATGTTTTTTTTTATTAAACCATGTATAGACAAACAATGCATATTAAATAAGTAATGGCATAGTCGAGATATTATCACTGTCAAGCTTTCTTTTTATATACAGATAGGACAGAGATGCACGATGTTGCTGATATGTATATACAGAAGAGTCTTGGGTCTTGAACCCTATATTGGTCCCTCCACTTGGTGTTTGGGTAGTGAGTACTTCTAAAAATGTGTCCTTGTTTAAATGCGTGTTATGGTTTTTGGTCAGACCTTTGGTACTGATTTTATCATAATCTCCGACGCAAATATACGTCTTACTACATAACGAAACCATCCCCTTCCCTTCGTATTCTAGTTTGAAAAGCCCGGGGGTTCTCTTTTCATACGCTCTGATAGCCACACAGTCCTGACAGGTAGTAGTAGGGGTAAATCTATGAACAGGGCAGGTTTCAGACGGGAACCACTGATTATAGACTCTGTCATATTCTTCTCGTAGGTGTGGTCTAACTACTTCAGAGAGTGAGTCGGCGCTAAGGGCCAAATATAGAGAGTCAGTGTCCATTTCACAAAGCTGAAAGTCGTCTTTAGAGATAAATTTGTCTAGAAAGTCATAATAAAAAGCTAACATGCGCAGCTTGGCATACTGATAAACGAAGAAACCGATTTGTAGAGGTAGATCCCAGACTGTTTTCTTCTTTAGGGTTTCAACTTCGAAAAGATCAGGTGTAATACCAGTCATGCTTTTGAACCTGGGGTTATTGAGTACTTTGGTCGTGTCTTTTCCGTGACAGTAGGAGACATCGGTATGTTTTGTTTTATTAGTTAATGTTTTACCATAAGCGGCGTTACCTAACAATTTCATTGTGTCGGCTGTAATACTCTCAGCTGGATTTTTGTCCCCTTGGCGACGGGCATTAGAGACTGTTTCCCCAAATTGTTTAAAACAACTAACCGGTCGATACTCTATTGTCTGGTAGATGTGTGTAACCACCAACCCATGGGCTAGATACCACTTTAAAAGAGGGGTGGCTAATAATATTTTCTTCCCGAAATAACTACTAATCAAAGTCCGTCGTGGGGTACTCAGTAGTTTATTTTTTATGGCGTATTCTTTCATAAATTCCCCAATATCGTCCCTCGACACTTCTGTGTTCTTGAAAATAGGGGGCATTTCGGCAAAGGCCTCTTGTAAATCAACCGGGGTCTCTATATCGCACTCAACCAACCCGAAAAATGTATCACTTTTTACAGCCTCAATTATCTGGTTTTCACTCAAAGATCCCCAAGGAAGCTCTGACGGTGGAAACGTTTCACGTAAGAAACACTTGATTTGTGTGTTTGATCTCTTTATTCTTTGCCACTCACACTCCCAAATAACCTTAACTGTCACCCCAACAGTTTTTTCTAGATACGTGTGAATGTTACACGTATTCTGGTGCAGTTCTTCTAGTGGTTTCTTATTGACGGGGTTAATAGTTTTCCCAGCAGTTAGACGGCAAGAGGGGTGCCCTTGGAACAAACACCCATGGAATTGGTAAGCTGTATTATTCTTTTTATCCCACCCATCTACTCGAATGTGTCGATCACCGAGTTGCATCTCATGGCTATTGAATTGGGTTTTTAAATCTATATTTTCATTATGTGACACCCAACTTAACCACTCTCGACTCTGACGTGTGTACTTGTGTAATCTATGTGCTCTAAAACCATCCTCGCGACTTCTATATATGGGGAAGTCTGTTGGCATATCTTTCATCAGAGACCATAGGTATAAGGCATTCGCATCAAACCCTTTAATACCTTTTACCGACTTATTACCCCTGATATGGGTCTGATTGACCTCGTGGTAACGATGAAAAATGATACTCGGCCCACCCACTATATTGTCTCGTAACAACTTGTGTACCTTCTCCTCCTTCTTCGAACACAAAACAAAACAAACATCTTTATTCATGGTGTTGAATAGGTACTGTAGAGTAATACCGGGGACAGAGATGGCCTGCTTACACATGTCTATATTTAAATTGGCATAAAAGGCTACTTGTTTGTCCAGGGCTTTTAGAAAGGGGGA
The DNA here is from genome assembly GCA_014155875.1 of Cepaea nemoralis. Lineage (NCBI taxonomy): Eukaryota > Metazoa > Mollusca > Gastropoda > Stylommatophora > Helicidae > Cepaea > Cepaea nemoralis. The sequence continues at coordinate 141,180 of JACEFZ010021714.1, read as the reverse complement.
TACGTCTTTGATGTTGTACCAAATTAAAAAATCCCTCAACGTAGTCATCTTATTGTCGGTCCAGACTTTCTGACAAACGGAGTATTCTACCTCGGAAATGTTACGGTTTTTAAGTCTTGAAAAGAAAGCTGTATGAGGTGGTAACTTTGTTTCTTTTAATTTGTCTAAATCTGTTATGAATTCGTAAGGGACATAGCCTTTTGTCTCTTCAATACCAAAAGAGGCCAGATATTGAGAGTAACTTACACCCGGGACCAGAAAGTTGGAGACATCAAGGAATTTCAGTCTTTCTGTCGCTATGCACATGAAATTATTATTTCTTTTGACTATAAACTTGAATGGGTTAGCCTCCCGATCAAGGAAATATTTATCAAATAAGGTTTCAGGAGGTTAATGTCATATTTTCCGCTATTCAGTCCAAACAGTGGTAATTCTTTCAGAAAAGAGTCGAGCCTTTCACTTAATTTTTGGTGGTCACCTAATTTTGCAAAGACTGACTCGAACTGTTTTAGTAATAGCTCATAAGACCTATCAGCTATGTCATGGAGATAGTCCATCATTTCGTTTACGAGGACCTGTGGATCACCTGTGGTAATGAAACATTTAGGGGTGTCGAACCCAGGGACATTAGTGGCGACCGCACACGAGAGGGGGACGTGTCTGGCTATAAAGGTCGTCGACTTTGAATCAGCTGGTAAATTTACATTGGAGAAAATGATTCCATGTCGTAGCATGCTCTATATGGGAAAATAAAGTTTACGTCGACGTCAAACCCGTGTTCACATAGTAATTCCAAGATGGATTCAGTCGGGCGATAAATCCCGCCTTTATATGTTTCAATGGTAGCTATGCCTTTACACGTAAGTTCGTGGGGTGTCAGTCTCTTGTACATCTTAAACAGTTTACCACATTTCCCACAAGAAAAACATCGAGCGGCCCTATTAATATCAACAATATACATGAAATGATTTTCATGTAGAAGAAGATTAAGTATGTCTTGATTTGTACTACTACTTCTAATTTTCGGAACTAGATGTTCCTCCTCTGTAAAACTAAACACATTTATTTTTATGTTAAAGCAGGTTTCCAGGGCAGGTAAATCAACTAAATTGACCCCGGTGAAATGTTTGTGAGATTTCAACCCTTTATAGCACACCCATTGGGTGACCAGTTTTCGTGTATCTTTTCGTATATTTCTAACAGACCCTGTTCTGAAAACAGCCAAGGCACGGAACAAACACCTATTATCGTTATAAACTCTACCGTGTTCGTCGCTCTGAAGTGTATTAATAAAATTGTTATGTTTGATATGGTTTGGAATTGATTCTAAACAACAACCAACAGGGAATTCTACCAGTTTATACACATAAAAAGTTATACTGGGAATTGCTTCGACGTTGTATTTGGTATCTGGTCGGGTTAATGTCGCTGAATTCACCAAGTCAACAGTGTTTAGTTTGTTTACAAAGGCCTCGAAATCAGATCTATTGTTCACTAAGAAAGGTAAATCGAACAACGAAGAGTTATTTGGGCTGGCATGGTAGAACCGTAGGGCTTGTGTCTCACGATGTCTCAAGACTATATGCAGACTGGGGATTATTTTAAACCGTGAGTTTTGAACATTAAAAAGTGGGAATAAACGAAAACTCCAATCTGTTGTCATATCACTATCTGGTCGATTAAAAAAATGTCCATTCACAGAGATACCGACCATGTCGTATGTGTGATTTAAGAGTGTCCCAATGCTCATTGTACACTGCTCGAACACCTAGCGGTAATTTCTGTAATGATAAATATTCAGTAGTTGTGTTAACACCAGAGGTTCCTGGCTGCTCGTCTTGTCCCAAGGTACTAGATGATGATAGTTGCTCAGATGACAAGGTATCTGTTGATGGTCCGTCACTTGGTGTGGTACCAGCTGATAGCTGAACATCTGTTGACAAGGTACTTGGTATTGATGCGTCACTCGGTAAGGCACTAGATAATAGCTGAGTATTATTAGTAGGAGACAGGTTATCACCCCCGCCATCCGACAGGGCACCTAGTATTGTTGGTTCTGCGTCACTCGATAAGGTACTAGATGATGATAGGTGAGTAGGTGAAACATGATCACCCATACTACCTGACTTGATACTGGTCGCTGACTTGGTCATTGTTAGTCACCAATCCATGACCTATCGCACCAGACGACAAGGCACATGTTGATTGTTCAGGTATTTTCTGTCGTTTACCAGTAGATTGTTCGTCTGTAGTCGGATCTCTTCTCCTCTTGCGACTTGTGATTTATGTGATCGTATGTATACGAGATACGATAATTTACGTAGACACATAAAGACTGAACATGAACCAGTATCAAATAACGTCTCGACCACTCAACCATCATCTAACCGTGTGGGTGGTAATAATCAACAAACCACAAGTCGCAAGAGGAGAAGAGATCCGACTACAGACGAACAATCTACTGGTAAACGACAGAAAATACCTGAACAATCAACATGTGCCTTGTCGTCTGGTGCGATAGGTCATGGATTGGTGACTAACAATGAATAATCAGCGACCAGTATCAAGTCAGGTAGTATGGGTGATCATGTTTCACCTACTCACCTATCATCATCTAGTACCTTATCGAGTGACGCAGAACCAACAATACTAGGTGCCCTGTCGGATGGCGGGGGTGATAACCTGTCTCCAACTAATAATACTCAGCTATCATCTAGTGCCTTACCGAGTGACGCATCAATACCAAGTACCTTGTCAACAGATGTTCAGCTATCAGCTGGTACCACACCAAGTGACGGACCATCAACAGATACCTTGTTATCTGAGCAACTATCATCATCTAGTACCTTGGGACAAGACGAGCAGCCAGGAACCTCTGGTGTTAACACAACTACTGAATATTTATCATTACAGAAATTACCGCTAGATGTTCGAGCAGTGTACAATGAGCATTGGGACACTCTTAAATCACACATACGACATGGTCGGTATCTCTGTGAATGGACATTTTTTAATCGACCAGATAGTGATATGACAACAGATTGGAGTTTTCGTTTATTCCCACTTTTTAATGTTCAAAATCTCACGGTTTAAAATAATCCCCAGTCTGCATATAGTCTTGAGACATCGTGAGACACAAGCCCTACGGTTCTACCATGCCAGTCCAAATAACTCTTCGTTGTTCGATTTACCTTTCTTAGTGAACAATAGATCAGATTTCGAGGCCTTTGTAAACAAACTAAACACTGTTGACGTGGTGAATTCAGCGACATTAACCCGACCAGATACCAAATACTACGTCGAAGCAAATCCCAGTATAACTTTTTATGTGTATAAACTGGTAGAATTCCCTGTTGGTTGTTGTTTAGAATCAATTCCAAACCATATCAAACATAACAATTTTACCTGCCCTGGAAACCTGCTTTAACATAAAAATAAATGTGTTTAGTTTTACAGAGGAGGAACATCTAGTTCCGAAAATTAGAAGTAGTAGTACAAATCAAGACATACTTAATCTTTTTCTACATGAAAACCATTTCATGTATATTGTTGATATTAATAGGGCCGCTCGATGTTTTTCTTGTGGGAAATGTGGTAAACTGTTTAAGATGTACAAGAGACTGACACCCCACGAACTTACGTGTAAAGGCATAGCTACCATTGAAACATATAAAGGCGGGATTTATCGCCCGACTGAATCCATCTTGGAATTACTATGTGAACACGGGTTTGACGTCGACGTTATCTTTATTTTCCCATATAGAGCATGCTACGACATGGAATCATTTTTCTCCAATGTAAATTTACCAGCTGATTCAAAGTCGACGACTCTTATAGCCAGACACGTCCCCCTCTCGTGTGCGGTCGCCTCTAATGTCCCTGGGTTCGACACCCCTAAATGTTTCATTACCACAGGTGATCCACAGGTCCTCGTAAACGAAATGATGGACTATCTCCATGACATAGCTGATAGGTCTTATGAGCTATTACTAAAACAGTTCGAGTCAGTCTTTGCAAAATTAGGTGACCACCAAAAATTAAGTGAAAGGCTCGACTCTTTTCTGAAAGAATTACCACTGTTTGGACTGAATAGCGGAAAATATGACATTAACCTCCTGAAACCTTATTTGATACAATATTTCCTTGATCGGGAGGCTAACCCATTCAAGTTTATAGTCAAAAGAAATAATAATTTCATGTGCATAGCGACAGAAAGACTGAAATTCCTTGATGTCTCCAACTTTCTGGTCCCGGGTGTAAGTTACTCTCAATATCTGGCCTCTTTTGGTATTGAAGAGACAAAAGGCTATTTCCCTTACGAATTCATAACAGATTTAGACAAATTAAAAGAAACAAAGTTACCACCTCATACAGCTTTCTTTTCAAGACTTAAAAACCGTAACATTTCCGAGGTAGAATACACCGTTTGTCAGAAAGTCTGGACCGACAATAAGATGACTACGTTGAGGGATTTTTTAATTTGGTACAACATCAAAGACGTATCCCCCTTTCTAAAAGCCCTGGACAAACAAGTAGCCTTTTATGCCAATTTAAATATAGACATGTGTAAGCAGGCCATCTCTGTCCCCGGTATTACTCTACAGTACCTATTCAACACCATGAATAAAGATGTTTGTTTTGTTTTGTGTTCGAAGAAGGAGGAGAAGGTACACAAGTTGTTACGAGACAATATAGTGGGTGGGCCGAGTATCATTTTTCATCGTTACCACGAGGTCAATCAGACCCATATCAGGGGTAATAAGTCGGTAAAAGGTATTAAAGGGTTTGATGCGAATGCCTTATACCTATGGTCTCTGATGAAAGATATGCCAACAGACTTCCCCATATATAGAAGTCGCGAGGATGGTTTTAGAGCACATAGATTACACAAGTACACACGTCAGAGTCGAGAGTGGTTAAGTTGGGTGTCACATAATGAAAATATAGATTTAAAAACCCAATTCAATAGCCATGAGATGCAACTCGGTGATCGACACATTCGAGTAGATGGGTGGGATAAAAAGAATAATACAGCTTACCAATTCCATGGGTGTTTGTTCCAAGGGCACCCCTCTTGCCGTCTAACTGCTGGGAAAACTATTAACCCCGTCAATAAGAAACCACTAGAAGAACTGCACCAGAATACGTGTGACATTCACACGTATCTAGAAAAAACTGTTGGGGTGACAGTTAAGGTTATTTGGGAGTGTGAGTGGCAAAGAATAAAGAGATCAAACACACAAATCAAGTGTTTCTTACGTGAAACGTTTCCACCGTCAGAGCTTCCTTGGGGATCTTTGAGTGAAAACCAGATAATTGAGGCTGTAAAAAGTGATACATTTTTCGGGTTGGTTGAGTGCGATATAGAGACCCCGGTTGATTTACAAGAGGCCTTTGCCGAAATGCCCCCTATTTTCAAGAACACAGAAGTGTCGAGGGACGATATTGGGGAATTTATGAAAGAATACGCCATAAAAAATAAACTACTGAGTACCCCACGACGGACTTTGATTAGTAGTTATTTCGGGAAGAAAATATTATTAGCCACCCCTCTTTTAAAGTGGTATCTAGCCCATGGGTTGGTGGTTACACACATCTACCAGACAATAGAGTATCGACCGGTTAGTTGTTTTAAACAATTTGGGGAAACAGTCTCTAATGCCCGTCGCCAAGGGGACAAAAATCCAGCTGAGAGTATTACAGCCGACACAATGAAATTGTTAGGTAACGCCGCTTATGGTAAAACATTAACTAATAAAACAAAACATACCGATGTCTCCTACTGTCACGGAAAAGACACGACCAAAGTACTCAATAACCCCAGGTTCAAAAGCATGACTGGTATTACACCTGATCTTTTCGAAGTTGAAACCCTAAAGAAGAAAACAGTCTGGGATCTACCTCTACAAATCGGTTTCTTCGTTTATCAGTATGCCAAGCTGCGCATGTTAGCTTTTTATTATGACTTTCTAGACAAATTTATCTCTAAAGACGACTTTCAGCTTTGTGAAATGGACACTGACTCTCTATATTTGGCTCTTAGCGCCGACTCACTCTCTGAAGTAGTTAGACCACACCTACGAGAAGAATATGACAGAGTCTATAATCAGTGGTTCCCGTCTGAAACCTGCCCTGTTCATAGATTTACCCCTACTACTACCTGTCAGGACTGTGTGGCTATCAGAGCGTATGAAAAGAGAACCCCCGGGCTTTTCAAACTAGAATACGAAGGGAAGGGGATGGTCTCGTTATGTAGTAAGACGTATATTTGCGTCGGAGATTATGATAAAATCAGTACCAAAGGTCTAACCAAAAACCATAACACGCATTTAAACAAGGACACATTTTTAGAAGTACTCACTACCCAAACACCAAGTGGAGGGACCAATATAGGGTTCAAGACCCAAGACTCTTCTGTATATACATATCAGCAACATCGTGCATCTCTGTCCTATCTGTATATAAAAAGAAAGGTTGACAGTGATAATATCTCGACTATGCCATTACTTATTTAATATGCATTGTTTGTCTATACATGGTTTAATAAAAAAACATATACCTTACTTGACTCGTTTGTTATTTTGAATGTTGTATTTTTTATGTTGTACACATACCTAACGTCACTAGACCACACCTAATCGGGACACACGCCTATTAAAAAACGAGTTATCGCCCTTGACTTTTTTTAAAATCCGGAGAGTTATCGCCCTTTGAGGTGGAAATTAAAAAACCCGGAGTTATCGCCCTTTGAGGTGGAAATCGATTTCCACCTCAAAAGGAGCGGCTTTAGCCCGAAATACACTACTCTCACGTAGTGTTCTTTAAAATTAAACAAGCTATGTTATATTTGTAAATTTAACAAACTGCGTCTGTCCTTATAGAATTAGATTATAGCATCATCAGATTGTGTGACGAGCGAAAGGACTATATCTATACTTATAATTCTGTCTTATCTCCTGTTGTGTGAGAATACATTAGGCAGTTGGGGTTCATTATTCATCCAGGCACGTTAGCAGGAATCACTTGACATACTGTCTTCGTTTGTTAGTACAGTTAGTCGTCATAACTTTCCGCCTGGCACTGTTTAGAAGTAGTGATCCATTCTGGGACTTTGATAATCATTCTTCTAGAATTGCGAGCCATTTGATCGCTTCTTCAGCAGTGGGTAGATTCTCTATTCGTAGAAGTCTATTTAGTATCTACTTTGATCCAATTCCATCCTAGTAGTATACGCTACGCTACAGAAACAAAACTCACACGCAGGAAGTAAATGACCGTAGACCCCGAGGTAGACCAAGAAGATGGTAGAGAGATAATATATATACAGACCTACAAGCACTTGGAATCAACGACTGGCAAGAGAAGGTCAACCACAGAGACGAATGGAGACGGCTTGTATCTGCAGCAAAGAACCTCAATGGCTATAAATGCTAAAGAAGAAGAAGAAGACAGGACCTCTGGATCCGAGTCTACACAGTTGGGTCAGCACAAAATGCTGTTCGAAATGGAGGAGCGAGAGTGTACATAGAATACCCAAATAATACTAGGGACACGACCAGCGTACCAACAGGAAAGTACTGCCATAACTATGATGCTCGAATTGAGGCAATCAAGATAATAACAGAGAAATTAATAAATACCAACCATGGTACACAACCTGTGGTGCTATTGACAGGTTGACAGCTCCTGTCTGGGAAATTGCCAGTACTAAGGACACTACTTTCTGAACTTAGCAGGGCATAAGGTCACCATACAGTGGATACCATCACACTGTTGAGTACCCGGAAACGACAGAGCTTATAAATTGGCTAAGGAAGGAGCAAAAGAAGAACAGCCTGATGTGCCCGTTACATACCACCAAAAGAAAAGAATGATCAAATCTGTCAGAAAGCCACCAAAAACCTGCTCAAGATGACTGCCACATTATGGACAGACGAGAACAAGTCATTATTCTGTGCCTCAGAACAGGACACAATAGAATACGCAACCACATGTATACATAATTCAAGATTGATTGATTGATTGATTGATTGATTTAGGAACCGACATCACAGCAATCGGGGCATTCCCATAAGCGCTCCGTCCCCGTCCCCAGAAGCCAGCGAAGAGTTCCAACCCCAATAATACCAGTAGCAATCTGATTATCTGTGCGTCTCGCCTTTCCTCTAAGCGTCGAGCATCGGCCAGATCCCCTCGTCACTCCTCGCTGTCGCATTCTTGCCAGACCATGGTGATCCATTTGGTCCTCCGAGGTGTACACGTGCTCCCATAAGGCCTCAACCACGTCTGCCTTATCATGCACCAATACTCCACCAAGTTTTGCAGAGCCAGCCAATCTTCCTGCCTGTTCATTACCCATCACACCAGCATACCCCGGAGAAAAGATCCAGACGATGCTTGCCACCCGTGATTTCCGAAGCGAAGCAAGCTACTCTGCACGAAGCTTGCCTGTCCTCACCCTACTCAGCATGATTTTTGAGTCAGTTACTATCACGATGTGTGTGTATCGTATTCTCCATCCAGCGGAAAGCTGTAATGACTGCCTCCACCTCCATTCTTAAGCTAGATGGTGTGGTATGATATGCCAGGCTCTCCTGCGCCAACCGTCGACCATTAGTCTTTGCCAAGAACCCCCAGGCACTTCTACTACCTATCAACACCGAACCGTCTGTGTAGATAATCACATCACCCGGGCGAGCATTATCCTGAATTAGTTGCTGGATTTCCACTTTCGTGGCCCCTGCTGGCCACTCCCTGCACTCCCGGCTCAATTTGATTATAACTGCACAAGTCTAACTGCTCTGTTGGCACTCTGAATTCAAAATTCAAGATTGGTGAATCAGCCATGTGCACATGTGGATTGGCGTCGCAGACAGCAGAGCACATACTCCGAGACTGCCCAAATTACAACATGTATAGGCAAATCTTCTGGCCTAAAGAGACGACAATGGAAAATAAACTCTATGGACCGCTGAGTAAACTAAAAAAGACAGTTAGATTCATACAAAAGTCAACATTGCAGTTACAGGCATATTTCAAGCGAACGCAAGAAGAAGAAGAAGAAGATAATACATGTTTTTAAAAATTATCTATCAATGGCTTTAATTTAGGCAGAAACCGACTACAGTGCCACTACACTTGTTGATTTCTAATGAGTTGTATGTAGCTTACTTGCAACTTTTGACAATATTCTTGAAATCTGAAGTAAGTTTACTTGTTGGAATTCGCATGATAACATGCAAGCTGCAGTCCAACAATAAAGACCTATTTACGTCTGACTTCCCGTTTGATCAGGATATCAGAGTGAAGATTTCTCAGATGTAGAAACCAGACGTTGGTTCTTTGATCTATGAACTATAGTATGTCCACATTTGTTTGCCTTCATTCACGATCAATTATTTTGAAAACTGTCTGTTGCATTGTTATGAATTTTTTCCAGCCGTCTTATATTTACCCCCACCCAAGGAATATGTCTTTAATAGGTCCAAAAGCAACTTAAATCATTGAAAGCGGCAACATTTCTTTGATGTTTTGGGGGAAATGTAGTGAATTCACGCTAACAAACTAGTCTTACAGTAAACCACGTTATTTCTGGTAAAGACACAAGTACAAGGCGTAGCCAGGTTCGTATGGGAGTGGGTGCAATAAAAAAAAGTAGCTTAAAGTAGCATTGCACAGGGTTTTTATCCCATATGGCTCAGTCTCTTTCCGCAGGGCGGAAATCGTGGCACAAAGCACGAACTCCGTATCTCCAGCGACGACCCTCTGGAGTCTCCGAAAAATGCACTCGTGAAATGAAGGAATCGAACATACAACCCTCGGAGCCCGAGTCAGACGGCTTGACCACTTCACCACGGAGATTCCCGAGAGGGGTGCAATGTGTAATATTAGTAAAGACAGAGAATGTACAGAGGTATGGGGTAAATAATGTGTAAATTGACAGGAAAGTAGAAGGAATATATTTCTTACCTTATTTTTCATTTCCTTCTTGTTTCTTCAGCTGCTGGTTAATAATTGTACACAAGTATTCATGTTACTAGGATGCATTTAGCTTTTATATTGAGCTCGTGAAAGCTTCCAAATAGCTGTGCGTTAATGTGCGTATGGAGTGACCAGAAATGATACCGCAGTTTAGTCATCATGTTTCCATTTTTAAGGATCTGTTCAGCTGTCTGTGTAGTTTGTTCACACGTACACATGGGTGACAGACCCGCTGTGAGTCTTCGTGACAGACAGACAGACAGACAGATAGATAGATAGACAGACAGACAGATAGACAGACAGACAGACGGACAGACGGACAGACAGACAGACAGACAGACGGACGGACGGACGGACAGACGGACAGACAGACGGACAGACAGACAGACAGACAGACAGACAGACAGACAGACAGACAGACAGGCAAATGGCATTACACGGACAAAACATTCTGTCATTAAAAGTACACGCTTTGCAATTCTGTCGTTTGCAGCTCTGTCGTTTCAGGGTACTCCACAGTGGGGTGGTATCCACTGTATGGTAACCTTATGCTGACTGCTAAGTTCAGAAAGTAGTGTCCTTAGAACTGGTAATTTCCCAGACAGGAGTGCCTCTATTATTGATTTTGCATCTGTCAATATCACCACCTCCTGTTTATATATCCATTATAATTTATGCCGGTTTTTTTGTTGTTTTTTTATCTCCACCAGAATGGTTTATGCTATATTCCTTGGAAGATATCCTCTGGTCACACATATACCTAACATGTTAGTATTCAGTCTTCTCATTTCTTGAGTTGAATTGAGTTGAGTTAAGAACCGACATCACTGCACTCAGGAAATTCCCATACGTGCTCAGTCCCTTCGTTCAACAGCCAGCGAAGAGTCATACTACTAATGGTTCCCATTGCTATCTGATTAAAAGTTCTCCTCGTCTTCCCTCTCAGTTTTGAGATTCTTCCAGAACCCCAGCCGATCCCCCGCAATCTCATTCTTTCCACATATGGGTTCTCAATTCATTTCTTACTTAATGTAATCAAAGTTTTGGGATGGGTGTCGTTAATCATCTTTACATTTGGTGTGGCCCTAGAGGCCAGTCAAACAATGGTTTCCCCCACAGAGGGGAAATGACGTTACAAGTATACAAAAATATTTCTGTCATAAAAGTACATGCTTTGCAATTAAACATAAATGTGAAACGCAAAAAAGTTGATTATAAAATGTAATTAATTAAAAATTAAACAAATGTTCTGTAATGATTCTAATATCGTTATTTTTGAGATTATGAAATCTGATTGCAGTATTGACTATTTTATTTCTAAAAGAAATGTAAATAGGTTTGTAAGTCAGTTAATGATATTATCCTATGTATGCAATTTCCTTTTACAAATTATAGTAATCTCCCTTGTAACAATATTGAACCTTTATGTTCCCTCATTATCATCAAGTGCCGTGCCAACTGGCGTAGGCGTTCATGACTCTCCAGTCACTCTCCACAGATCTACGCACATATAATCAGATTGCTACTGGTACTATTGGGGTTGGAACTCTTCGCTGGCTTCTGAGGATGGGGACGGAGCGCTTATGGGAATGCCCCGAATGCTGTGATGTCGGTTCCTAAATCAATCAATCAATCAATCAATCAATCAATCAATCTCCACAGATCTCTGTCATTGGTTTTCTTGATCAACTCTGTCGTTGATGCCACCGTCGAGATCCATCCAGCATCAATCAATCAATCAATCAATCAATCAATCAATCAATCAATCTCCACAGATCTCTGTCATTGGTTTTCTTGATCAACTCTGTCGTTGATGCCACCGTCGAAATCCATCCAGCATCATTTCTCGTGGTCTGCCTCTGCCTCTCTTCCCCTCGATCTTTCCAGTTGTCACGATGGTCTCCAGCGCCTCTCTTCACATCACATGACCAAAAAAAGCTGTTTGTCTCTTTCTTATTGTATATAATGCTCTAGTTTCGCCAGCCTCTTCAAGGCATTCGTCGTTAGTTACTTTGGCAGTCCAAGGAATTCGTCTAAGGAACCACGTCTCTGTTGCTTCCAATCCCTTCCTAATTTGTTCATTTATATTCCAAGATTCACATCCATACAGCAAGACATGTTCCATATAGCACCTCAGCACTCTCTTTCTTACATTCAATGATAGCGACTTATTGCATAAGATATTCTTCATTTTTTGAAATGCAGCCTTTGCTTGCCCTATTCTGCTCTTGGGAGTCTCCGTGGCGAAGTGGTCAAGCTGTTTGACTCGAGCTCCGAAGGTTGTGGGCTCGATTCCGGGCCGCGTCCTTTGGTTCACGAGTTAAATTTGTCGGATACTCCTGTTGGTCGTCGCTAGAGCTACGGAGTTCGTGCTTTGTGCGACGCTTTCTGCGCTGCGGAAAAGACCGAGCCATATGGGATAAAACCCGGTGCAATGAAGTCGACCCTGTCGACTTTTAAGCGCCTTTTTTTCATTCTGCTCTTGATCTCTGTTGTGCATCTTCCATCTGATGTTATAAATGTTCCTAGATATTTAAAACTATCCACTTGTGTATTATGTCCCCTAATTATTGTTTATTCATGTGTTTCTCATTTAGATATATAGTAATTCCGCAGAATGCTTGAACATTAGTATTAATAAGTGTAGTGATCAATCAAGGCATTAACATCATTTTATTATGTTTTAAATATGCTCTATGCAAACCTAATTGCACCAGCATTTCGCAGAGCGAGAGAGAGAGAGAGAGAGAGAGAGAGACAGAGAGAGAGAGAGAGAGAGAGAGAGAGAGAGAGAGAGAGAGAGAGAGAGAGAGAGAGAGAGAGAGAGAGAGAGAGAGAGAAGGAGGGGGGAAGAGAACTTTTTTTAAATGATACATTACAGGACTTTGCAGTAAACACCAGTATTTTTCAGCTGCTGCTGATGTACTAGGCAAGATTACGCTCAGCATGTTGCCATTGCTTTCTGAGCGGCCGGCTCACATACCCTAAGTTACCAACACGGCGACAACCGTTATAGAGCATATATATATATATATATATATATATATATATATATATATATATATATATATATATATATATATATATATATATATATATATATATATATATATATTATGTCCACTTTGTTTACAGCAACCTATCATAATAAGTAATTATGATATAATTATAGGTTATTAAACAGTATAAATAACTATTTCAATCAATCAATCAATCATGTGCCATGCCGGAAAGCGTGCGGGTTCATGACTCGCCATTTCACTCGATCACCAGAGTCGTGGATCATCTCAGTGTTCCTGTCTCGTCCATGCCTTGTGGCCAAGCCATCCAGGTATTTTCCTCTTGGTCTTCCTCTTGGTCTGTTCCCTTCGATCTTGCCAGTTGTCACTAAGTTCTCCAATTCATTTCTTCTCATATGTCAGAATCTTGCATTCAGCAATAATATAGGCTCGTGTACACTGACAAATGTGATACAAAACACGGTCACAGAATGACTTGACGTGACACGCTACAACTATAATTCAAACACTTTATTCACGCAGCTCACTCTTCACAATCATTACCTGCATCGCGCATATTACAATAGCGATGACATAATGCAACCAATAGAGATATACATGCAATACAACTTACAATCCTACAACCCAGGCGCTCAGTCTCCTATATTCACACAGGCTTTCTATCGATACGCGTTCATACACACAACTCGAGCATCATTCAGACCGTCCGTCCTCTTCAACAGTCCCCAAGCCGTCTCAGGCTAACCACTGTGAATTCTTGCCAGTCGGAGTGGTGTACCTTCGTGGACTTCATGTCTCACGCTTACACCGACTGACCCTCGCTATCACAGCGTGGTTAGTGTCGTTCATAGTTAGACCTGGCCGTATCTGCCAGGCGTCGTCGAAGGCGACGCGGAATAACTGGGGAGATTATGACATTCTCCCGCCCTCCTTTTCATGACAGGGGAACCCTTTCATGTAAACTATATACATTCTATTCAACCTGTCAGAATCGACCCATTATTAGTCAAATGATGTGATACATTGGTTTATTTTGAAATACGTAGGTAATTGTAAGTTATATCCACACACTCTTCAGTGCTGCTATCAAGGAACACTCTTCAAGTGCAATCCCTTAGATGGATTCTTACTTTAGCTGTAATATGACACAGCCAGTCCGGTAGCTATCAGCGAACTCGCAACTACCTCCCAACCGATAAACAAAAATTCAAACCAATGACAGGTCAGACTGTGAGCGTCTCCCTATAAGATTACTCTAACATCAGACCCCCAACCTCATTTGGTAGGAGAGTCCCATGTAGGTCTACAGCTTAGGTAATTATCTCCATACATAATTGACGTCATCTTGACGTGTTACCAATCCGGCAACATGAGGATGGTTTCTGTAATTGTTACACATTAACAATAATTTCAATTATCTCCCTTGGTTGTAATCAGGGAAACAATACAAAATATAAGGGCGATAATTTTAACATGCTTTCAAACAAAATGAATTACATTGGTAAATTAATTTCTTAGTGTCATAATTTGATACTTATTGACAAAAGTGAACTAAATGTCGCTGTTGTGAACAAGTAAATCAATTTATGATTCTGAGATCACATCTATCAAAAATCCTCACATACAATTCGTATATGGAAACATTAAACTCACAAAGTTTAAAAGAGCGTCACTTCTTTGTGAGAATAAATTTATAGTCTGCTATCTTTCAAATTAATATTCATAAACACCGGAAGTACACAGCTGAAGTGTCCAGTTGTAGATAACACAATGTTCTCCCGTCTGGATGTTCTAATTAGAAATGGAGTACACAGTTCGTAAAACAGCTGTTGGATTAATAGTTTCTTTCAAAGTGTGGCCTAAAATGTTCTTGTGGAATTCAGATGTCATAGTTTCTTTCCTACGGATTAAAATACGTCAGAACACTCTGCTTTGCTATGGATACTTGGACAGTTCAAGTGAAGTAAGTCTTGAAATCCCGTAGCACTGTTCATGACATTGTTCATATATAATTAAAACAATAAATCCTTTCTACCACATATCACTCAATTATTCATCAAAGTTATTCTTATACTAATATAATACACAATGTATTCACATTGGGACGGTGTCCCTATCACATATTGTACACAGGCGTTACTGCAATGATTACATTATTCGCCGTGTTACTGAGCGATACATCACTGTGCAGATTACTCATTCATCTGCTGTGTGCGCTCAGGCACCGTTTGGCTATTGGGTATGTCGTAAGGACATCTAGAGAGAAGATCTGCAATCGAGTTTTCTGTGCCACGTATGTGCCTGATTTCGAAATTGAAATCTTGTAGCAATAGTGACCATCTTGCCACCCTATGGTTGGTAGAAGTACCAGTTGTGATAAAAGTCAACGGACTGTTGTCAGTTTCAACTATAAAATGTCGTCTTAAGAGAAATCTGGAGAGTTTAAGTACCGAATAAACAAGAGCCAGGGCCTCAATTTCAGGCGTAGAGTAATTTCTTTCTCTGGCTTTTAACTTGCGGCTTACGTAGTAAACCGGATGACGGATTTGATCGTATTCCTGAAGGAGTACTGCCCCAATCGCCACGGACCTCGCGTCACATCTTAATCTGAAAATAGTGTTAACATCTGGTAATTTAAGGATAGGTTAGTCGAAAAGTATGATAACACTTTTGAAAATGCAGGTCGTAAGCATTCGCTGTTTACAATTTTGTTAGGGTTGTTCTTTGTTAGTAGGTTAGTGAAACACTCGGTGAACTCAGCAAAATTTTTAATAAATTGTCTGTAATAATTCAACAGACCTAAGACACTTCGTAACTCTTTCTTGGTTGTCGGAAGCGACAGTTTAAGAATTCTAGACATGATGTTATCGTCAGTTGCGACAAAGCCATTAGAGATCTTATAGCCCAAAAATGAAATTTCTTGGTACGCTAAGTCGACTTTGGATAGGTTGATGCTCTCTGATGCGGTCAAATGTCTGATGTAATGTTGTTACGTGGTCTGTCATATTCTTCGTGTGTATGCAAATGTCGTCCATGTAACAAATTATATTAGGGATGTCTGTCAGAAGAAGTCTCGTCATCCGTACAAAAGTCGCTGGAGCATTAACTAGCCCGAATGGAAGCTTGCACCATTCGTATAGTCCCCAGGGTGTGGCAAATGCCGTCAGATGTATGCTGTCATAGTGTACCGGTATTTGCCAATATCCTTTTGTCATGTCCAGGTTCGTAAAGTATCGTGAGTCTGTCAGTTCAGTCAGTATGTCTTCAGAGTTGCTCATTGGTTCTAAATCCAACTGTGTGATATTGTTCAGTTTACGATAGTCAACACAGAGTCTTATCGTGTTGTCCTACTTTTTCACAATCACTATCGGAGAAGAAAAATGTGACTGTGATCGTCTGATGATATGGGTTTTCTCTAAGTCTATAATTTCCTGGTGTAGTTTGTCTTTGTAATGTATGGGAATGGAGTATGGTCTGAATTTTATCGGTATATCGGATGTCAGGATAATGTGGTGCTGCTGTCAGCAACTCACTTGCGACAGGCATACAAGGATTCCCTACTTTTGCACCACACGAAAGTGACAACTCGTATTGTTTGCAAAAGGATACATTTTATTCGGGGCTGATCGTACATTAGCTCCACGAGCGGAATACCACATCGGTATTAAACATCATAGTATGTTATGAAGATGGAATGAAGAGATGATACTAATAACAATCACTACTGACGCTAAGCTAAAGTCTAAACTATTGATACTGTCCTTAACTACACAGTATCCACAGCGGATACACCGTCTGCTCTTTACGCCGTCCAGTCTCTGTCTGAACCAGCTCTCTGTGCTGTGTTCAGCCACGAGCAATTAGCACTCCGTGCATTTGCTAGTTTACGTGTTCCAGCACGTTGGTCACTTGGTTGTAGTAACCAGAATTACAGGTTACACCTCGTGAAGCGGGTTTCCCAGTCTCTTGGGTAACCCCAGCTCATGCACACTTGTTGCCCTCCTTGTTGACACAAGTGTGTCCCGTTATAGCTATTTATAGCATTTGTGTCTCTTCTGTCTGGTCTCCTAAGTCGTTATGTTACTTGTCCTTTTCCTTAGCTCTATTTAGCTCTCCTTAGCTTTAAGCTTAAGCGTAGCTCTTTGACAGGCTCTCGTTCCTCCCCTCTTGTGTTACAAACTTTTAAGTTGTGGGGGTAACACAAGTCATTCACCAAAAATTGGCTGTCTAATTTTGTCAAAGGCTTCGTGAATTCTCTACTTCTCTTCTGGGGATATGACAAGATCTCTCCTCTCCTTCGTCACACTGTTGTATCACTTCACTCGGCTAATTGAGTAGCTCACCACACTAGTACCATTGGCTATTAACTGTCATTATATTTCTGGGAATTGTGTGATCCGGAACCGATGCCATAAGACCTGTCCTCCGATTGTCCAAAATTAACAATCCCATACAACTTGCCTCTGTTACGAGTGCAAAACATGGACAATAAATGTTCATGCTCCCATATAATAATTGCCCCAACTAGTATACATGCTATATGTGCAACTCTTCACCTTTTAGCTTCCGCTTGTGAAGGAATATTTAAGTGTTACACTAAGGCTTTAGAGATGTTATTGTGTCCCTTGTTGGAGTAGTTATAGTTCTTTGAAGTTCATGATGTATGCAACTTTATGTGTTTGTTTTCCTGGTTGGTTGCGTGTTTCCTATTAAACTAAAGTGTATTTACTTTACTAACATGTGTATGCGTTTCTTATTTACGTGTATGTATTCTTTCGAGCGCTGTAAAGCGGTTTATTGTAGCCACAAATGAGTGTGTTATGCTAATTTATGTCTACAGTTCCGTTTTAAGAAGCTCAAAATATGTTTCCTATGTCTATCACTAAAGTATGGCGACTACACACTTATAAAAAACTCTCAACACATTGCTTACACAGATTGAGGTGCAGTGTCAAAGACAGAAATATACACAGCCACAACCATCTCATTAGAGACATTATTAACTACACACATAGGAAAGATTGTCCATCCTCCATCTTGTCCTTGGATCAAGAGAAGGCTTTCGACAGAATTTCCCATACTTACCTGCATAGGACACTAGAACACTGCAACATAGGAGAGTACTACAGGCAGTGGATACAGATCTTGTACAAAAACCCTGAGAGCAAAGTGTTGGTGAACCACTCACTGACAGATAGCTTCAGGCTCACTAGATCTGTAAGACAGGGATGTCCCTTATCACCACTACTGTACGTGCTCACCTTAGAGCCTTTACTAGAAAAGATAAGACAAGACACTAGTATTAAAGGAACCTTCCTACATGGGATAGGAGAGCAGAAGCTTGTCGCTTATGCAGATGACACTGCCTTCTTCCCCACTAGCAACATCTCAATAAGGACATACTCCACACCTTTACCCATTTTGGAAAAGGCAGTGGAGCCAAAGTAAATATACAGAAATCACAGATAATGGGACTAGGAAAGTGGAAACAAAAGTCTGATTTCCCTCCAGACCTGAGACACACAGGCACCATGGCGCTGTATGGGATCACATTCCCATGTGATCCCACAAAAACACACAAACAGACATGGCACTCATTGACTGAACAGATCACAGACATGTTACACAGGTATAGGTACAAAGCATCCACAATATTTGGTAGAAGCACAATAGTCAACACATACATAATACCCAAAATATTATACTTAGCGACAGTACTAAACCCTCCCAAACAGACCGTCACAGACATAAACATACAAATCAGACGCTTCATCTTCACCAATACAATACACAGCAATCATCACAAAACACTCATGCAGGACAAACTACAGGGGGGAATTGGACTTACAGGACATCCACACAAAAATACTGTCACTTAGAATCAGTCACATAGGTAAAATCATCAGACATCCAGAACAACATAGATTAGCTTCATACTATATAGCACACAACATAAAACACCTCACACCTCTTAACAATGCAACTGCACACTACCAGGGAACACTGCCAACATTCTACCAGACATGCATACAGGCAATACAAGGACATGAACAGTTAATACAGCAAACAACACACAAAATATACAAACATTTAGTTAGAGAGCAAGCACCATCACTCAAACTTAGGATTAAAAGAGGAACAAATACTTCATGTCTGACTTCACATGCACCTTTTCAAACCTACACAACAAACACATAACACCAAAAGCTAGAGAGATCACATATAGACTGTTATACAATATGACACCGACAACACAGACAGAAGCATACAAATACAAACAAATATCACAGTGCCAGCTATGTAGAAATAACACAACAGAGACAGAGGAACACATTTATTATACATGTCCAACAATCACAGCCATACGCGCAACACTCACAACCTCATACAAACACACACAGGCAAACAAACTGACATATATAAAGCAATTTTTCTCAACATTATACCAAAATCAGCAAAAGACACACATACAAACTACTGACAGCTCTTCTTACTATAGACAGCTCATATGGACATGTAGAAACTCAGCCAGATACAAACACCGCACATATAACACAACACTTAATATCATTTATGTTCACGCACAAAATATCACAACTCTTTCCAGAGTTGGGATACAAATGGTATACCAACTCTGGAAATTTTTGTAGTAGTTTTGGTATACATGAGTGAGAGAAAGAAAAAGAAACTGGGAGTAAATGATTAAAAAGATCTTCAATAGGGTCAAAAGACCAATGGAAAATCCCTTATGTAAAATCACCCTTATAGATAAGGGGAAAAAGGGAAAAAGAGAAAAGAAAACTTAACTCCTCCCTTTCCAAGGTACAAATTATGAAATGTTTGATACAAATGAATTTGTTGTGCTAAACTACCACCACAACTAAGATTATCATTTTAGTAAAGGAAATCACATATCTATTATAGTATTTTATTTTATCATTATTATGGTTTTCATTATTATTATTATTATTATTATTACTATTATCATTATCAATTTTTACTTTTTACTATCATTACCCAACCCCTTTTATCCTAGTATCATTAATTTAATAAGTATTAATGTTATCACCTTTATTATTTTACAACTTCATCCCCTATGTCCCCCCCTCCCTTTATTAAATGTTTGTTGCTTTTGCTACCACCCCCACTAGTTTGTTTCAAACATTTGCCCTGCCTGTACCATCATTAGTGGTCATGGGGACATTGGTGATTGAAACCAATCGGTGGGAGAGTAGAGAGGAACAACATGTAAAGACTTTCCCCTATCCTGCAGTCAATACTTACCCCATTATCCTTAGTATCATTGATTTTACAAGTATTATTGATATCATCACTATTATTTTACAACTTCATCTCCCCTGCGCCCCCTGTTGCTTATGTGTTGTTACCCTTGCTGCTACCCCAACTGGTTGTTCAAACACTTGTCCTGCTGTACCATCATTAGAGTTGGCATGAGGTTTTGGTGGGGTGAAACCAGTTGAGAGAGAGTATAGTGAGGAGGGAAACATGTAAAGATTCCCCCTTTTCTTTGTATTCAGTATCCTACCTAAATATCCCTAGTATCATAAAGGTTATAAGTATTAGTGATATCATCATATTATTTTACAACCTCATCTCCCCTAGTGCCCCATTTTGCTTAAGGTTTTGTTGCCTTTGCTACCACCCCCACTGGTCAGTCAACATTTGTCCTGCCTGTACCATCATAAAGGGGGTGCGGAGGGGCATTGGAGTGAAAGCGATTAGTGGGAGTGCGGCAAAGTAAACAAAAATGTAAAGATTTCCCTTTCTCCTTGTCACCCCTTTTGAATCATGTGAGGGAGTGGTTGAAGGAATAAATACAAAATCACATATGTTTTACCAAATCAATAATACTGAAATAAATTTGTGCAAACACAAATGATTGAAGGAATGAGGGAAAAAAAAAAAAACCCAACTCCCTGTATTACAACTATTATTAAAAACTATATTTAGCTTGTGTATGTACACTGCTATGCTATGTTAACACCATCCCAAAGAAAATCATCCTAGCAAATGGAAACCAAATTTGCAAAAAGTTTATCATTTTCAAAACCATTATTACCATTGCTAGTTTTTTATATTGGCTATTATTACCCTCAGTATGTCTCTTCTGGTCATTATTATTATTGTCATCATTAGTAATAAACAAAATCCCTTTCCCATGTGCCCCCCACCCCCTTGCTCATGTTTTGTTGCTGCCTTTGCTGATACGCACACCGGTTTGGTTCAAATATCTATCCTGCCTTTACCATCATTGCCCAGAGAGGAGTGGTAGGGCATTGGTGGAGTGGAACCAAATTGGTGAGAGGGTGGCAAGGGAAACACAAATGTAAAGATTGTAACAATTTGTGCTAATATTGATGCTTGTTTACTTTCTACAATAAGTTTTTAAAAAAAAAGAGGAAGGGAAAAAATGAATAAACCCTTACACAAAAGACCAAAGGAAAAAAAAATAAATAAATAAACAAGGAGAAAAAGATAACCAACTCCTTTTACTTCTGCTATTACTGAACATTGCATGTTGCAAGTATATGGAAAAAAAAAAAAAAAACATAAGCAAGGAGAAAAAAAAAAAGATAACCAACTCCTTTTTACACCTACTATATTATTAAACAGAGCAGGATGCAATTGTTATTGTATGCACCAGCAAAAATTTAACACCATTTCTAAGAAAACCATTTTAGCAAATGGAATCACATGTTTGGAAAATGTGATCCTTATCAAAACAAATCCTATCATTGTGTTTATTAATATTAGCATTGCTGTCATCACCCTTAGTAGTTTTTATTCCTTGTCATTATTATCAAAAGATGTATTTCATGTAAACACCATTCCTAAGTCAATCAATTTAGCACATAAAATCACATGTTAAAACTATTATTTATTTATTATCATTGATTGAGTCTATCACTAGTCTCAGCACTGTTTATTCCTTGTCACTATGAAAATTATTTATGTATTTGGTTGTTATTTTGCATTATTATCATTGTAATCACTATTAATATATATGGCTTTGTAAACGCATATACTATCACATCCCCCTTTCCCACCTTTTTGATACTGTGATGTTTTGTCTCTGCTGCCAACCTCACCGTTTTGTTTCAGTCCTGCACCGCCATGTTTACCATCACCGAGGGTGATGGTACTTGGTAGGAGTTTTTGGAGCTGACAGGAGAGCGGAGAGGCAGGGGAAAAATAACAGCCCGCTACCATCACGCTTTTGATTTAAAATATTTCCTTACAACAATGTCAATGGAGAAATGTTTAAATGTATAAAATATTTGAAATTTTTGCGCATATGTCACCTACACGCCCACATGCAACGCTCTGTAAAAACACGCACACAATACTGAACACACAGTACGCATGTAACAACACAAACAATACAAATGCAGCAACTACCACTCCTGCATTGTAAACTAGGATACTCCTTGACAACCCCCCGCCTCCCCCCCCCACCTTTTCGATACTGTTGTTTTTGATGCTGCTGCTGCCTTCACCGGTCGGTTCTAACAAGTTTTACTGCCATTTCCCTCATTACCAAGTGGTGATGATGGTATTAGTGGGGTTGGAGCTGACAGGAGAAAGGTTGGCAGAGGGAAAATAATGGTATACTACCGTCTTGTTGTTGTTTGTACTCGTTTTTCGTTACCCCCCATTTCAAATGTAAATAGGTTGAAACAAATGTTGTAAAAATTTTGCGCATATGTCACCTACACTTCCACATGCAACGCTCTGTAACAACACGAACAATACAAATGCAATGTTTCTTAACACTCAATAAAAGTTTTAAAAAAAAAAAAAAAAAAAAAAAAAAAAAAAAAAAAAAAAAAAAAAAATTACACAGATTGACGCAGACAAGTTACAACCAGTCGTGTTGTGCGGTGAAAAAAAAATACCGCAATCTCTCTCTCTCTCTCTCACTCTCTTGATTTAATCTATTCTCTCTCTTCCATTCACACATCTTTCGTTCACCTTTCATTCAACATTGGGTTTAAAATAATGGTTCGTTATTAAAATATGGTTCAAGAAATAATGCATAGATGAACAATAAATATGTACATTAAATCATTGGCTGAATATAAATCGGTTTTCAAGCCATATGACTGTACTGTATTTCTACACTTGTCATTTCTATACAAAAATATACATGGTTGTATGGATTGTTTGATACCACTCCTATAGTACTGACTAATCTAACTAATCTATTGTAATTTGGTGTACTGTTCTAAATTAATCTAAGGGAACTAATCTAACTAACTAATTCAATTTGGGGAAAATGGGTTAGTTACCTTAAAGTGTTTTTAATACATGAAATGATATAAATTATTAAATGATGGTGTTAATTTGTAAGTGATGTTTTAATTAACTTATGTAAATAACTAAGTTTAAATGGTGATAAATTAAAGTAATATGATGTGGATGTTACTTTAACTAAGTTCTTAACTAACTATAGGTAAATTATAACTATGAAATGTCCTAAATAAAGTTATATGGTAAATCTATAGAAATAATTTTAATATTTCCACAAAATATGAAGTTATACGCAACTGTTTATAAAAAACATGTTATGTACATATCACAAATAATTGTTAAGTAACTACACTAACTAATTGCATCCAGGTGTGACGTTCGAGCCGTGTCCTCTGTAGAATGTCCTCGAAAACAACGTTCAAGTAGACAAAGTCTGATTCACGCTCTTGTCCTGGGTAAAGTTCATACTAAGGGTATGCTACTGGTTGGTGTAAGTTCAAGTCTCAAATTTCGATCCACTCAAGGGTTGTATAAGTGGTAGTGGTGTAGACAATTCACAAATGCGTCTGTTCATTCCACTAATGCTGACACAGTTTATATTACATACATGTAAGCGACTGGCGATGGTAACGCAATTTAGTGTTTCACAATCACCACATAGGGCACTAAGTAATTACAGTGTCAATGTTTCTGGTGATGTAAGGTCGCTCTCTTCTCGTATTTCAGGTATTTCAATGTGAGAAGGTCTGCTCAAAGTGTCAGCTAGAAAGTTCAAACTTAACTTCACATGTTTAATCGTGAAGGCATAATTTTGCAAAATCAAGGACAATCTGTAGATCCTATTGTTCTTATGAACACCTGTTTGCATGACCGTCAGAGGCAAAATATCGGTCTCGATAACAAACTATGTACCCGCCAGGAATCGATGAAGTTTTCTTACACAATATATCACGCTTAAAGCTTCTAATTCAGATGTTGAATATCTTCTTTCAGCTGGGCTGATCTTGCGACTCACGTACATTATTGGGTGAAACTTGCCTTCATGAAATTGGCCTAGGACTCCAGAAATGGAAATGGAGGTTGCGTCTGTACGGAGATAATACGTAAGATTGACATTAGGCAAACACAAGATAGGTGGAACGCTAAATAAAAGTTTCAATTTTGATAACGCACCGATTAACTCTGCATCCTGCACATTAAGTTTTACAGATGCTTTTAACACATTAGAAAATACACTGGTAATTTCAGCCAAATTGGATATAAATTTGCTGTAATAGTTGACATGACCAAGTAAGCTACGGACCTGTTTCTTGGTCGTAGGCATAGTTAGATTGAGAATCTTGGTCACGATTTTCTCATCAGTTCTTAATTGGCCTCTGGTGATTGTATGGCCCAAAAAATCAAATTCTTCCATTCCCAATTCCACTTAGGTGGGTTTCACTGTCAGACCAAATAATCGCAATCTGTCGAAGACATGTCGCAGTTTCAGTAGGTGTGGTTTCCAGTCTGCTGTATGGATGCACATGTCATCAATATAGGTAGAAGTATTGGTCACTCCGTGGAGAAGATTCCTAGTTAGTCTGACAAAAGTGACTGGTGCATTCCGAAGACCGAAAGGAAGAAAGCGCCACTCGTACAGGCCTAGAGGTGTTGAGAAAGCTGTCAAAGGAATGGAGGAAGATTCCATCGGGACCTGCCAATAATTTTTTGTGAGATCAAGTTTTGAGAAGATACGTGATGTTGACATATCAAGGATTAGGTCGTCACATGATGGAATTGGCTCAGCGTCGACCCTGGTCACGTTGTTTAAGCGCCTATAAACGACGCAGAGGCGGATAGTCGAGTCCTTTTTCTGACCAGGACTATTGGAAAAGAATACTCTGACTGAGATTTCTGAATTATTCCACTCGACTCTACATTTAACAATTCCTTATCGAGATTTTCCCTGTAACTCAATGGGATGGAATAAGGTCTACATTTGATAGGTGTGCTATCAGTCAGAATTATAGCGTGTTATATTCTGTCTGTCTTACCTGGGATGTCGAAGAGGATGTCCTTGTACTCAGTTATTAATTCTATCAGTTGTTGTCGTTGCTCGGCTGTCAGTTTCGGTTCTATACGTATGCTATCGATTGTCCCTGTCGTGTCGACTGTCGGGACAGGTAATTCTATTCCGTCGTCATCCGTCTGATTAAGTACTGTTGTTGTACTAGCTGTGTGTACTGTTTCTGGCTAGGTGTGTTGCGATGTCGTCATGATCTGTCGCCCTACCTAGTGTAGTTGTGTTATTTACGTCTGTCGTCCGGTTAACTGGTGTAGGTGCACTCTGTTCGTCTGTCCTCAGTTCGTGTCGTGAGAAATAAGGCTTCAGCATGTTGATATGAAATATCTTTAATTTTCCCTTTATCGATATTTCATAGTCGACATCTGATATCTTTCTTTCGACGTTGAATCGCCCTTGCCATGATATTTAGTAACAAATTACGTTATCTAGGTAGTAAAAGCAGTACTTTGATTGGGTATTGGGTTCAAATGGCCTAGAAGCCAAAATAGAATGCTGAACCTCGGCTGTCGCATGCTTTCCTTTTCTTACTAAATGTTGACATATACTACATGATCTACAGAACATTTTAATGTCGTTACACAATTTAGGCCAGTAAAGTGTCCCAAAATTCTGGCTCTCGTTTTGTCGTAGGCTAAATGTCCAGCAAACGGTGACTCATGTGCAATGTTTAGCACAGTTTGTCGGTGTTTTACAAGTAACACCGTTTGCTGAATTTCATGGTTATTTGTTGTATAATGAGAATTCCGTTATGTACTTTAAAGTACCATGATGCATTCTTAGTAACTTTCGCTCGCTCACCTAACAATTTAAAATAAGGTGTGATAGTTTGGTCGTTGCGTTGTGTCTCGATAAATTCTTGTCGAGTAGCACTGTTACTCACACCGGTGGGTGTTAACAACTGTAACATTTCGTTTTGTAGGTCAGTGTAATGTGTTTGAGTATCTGACCTTGTTAAAGCATTAGCCGTGTTAGCTTGTTTCCAGGCTAATATTTCTTCATCAGTACATTGTTTTAATGAATGGCAAACAACCTAAAATCAAATCAGTACAGGGATTTTGCAGGATTGCGCACTGTAAATGTGCCGGAAAGGAACGGGGTGTTTATGCGTACTTTAGCCAGCGGGTATTTCTCATGTTTCCAGAGAAAGTACGGCATTTAACAAACTCACCAGTATAATCTTCTGGCTTAACTAGGTCTCTTCTTAACCCAAGTAGAGTGCTGCCCGCTATCAAGTAAACATTGGCATGGTTGTTCGTTGACCAGTGCATCGTGGAACTTTAGATTACCTCTGGAGGCTAAAGCTGCATTGGCATCTTCGTTGGAACATGGTATAACATGCCCACATTTAAGTTTCCGTCCTGTCTGAAACTGGTGACATGTGTCACACTTCATTAACTCTAATATATCAGTAACTACAGCTCACGCTTCTCACACTCACTTGAATTGGTAATACATTTTCAAGATCGGAATCTATTACTACTGTCATCGTCTGATGATGTATCTAAGAGCACAAGATTGCTAGCCTTCATTCTTTGCCTGCCCAAACATTTAGAAGAATAATGGCCATAACTTGAACAAAAGAAGCATTTAACAGCTCGTTTGTACGAGTCTCATTTGTTTTCCTGCTTTTTCATCATCATTTCAAGATGAACAGGATAAGATGGACTTTTATCGCACATAGAGTACTGCGGATGAAATAATTTGCAGTATACACACTGTGGTGGCTTCTGATAGGGTTTATCTTTCTTCTGATACCCTTTTTGGTTGTATGATTTGCTAGGTACGTTCTTAACAAAAGCAGTGATCTCAGTATCATGTAAGGATGTTTTAAATATGTCCCTGTTTGAGGAAAAATACGCTGACCCACGTTTTTCGAGTTGTTCAATAGATTCAATGTCTGCTTGTTGAAGGAACTTAGCAAAGGGAGTAGGAACTGTGGATATGACTTTATCCATCACCATTAAGTCCTGCAATCTATCAAAATTCTTCCCTACTTTTGCCGCCTTATGCAATTTATTGAATATACTCTGGACATTTGATACGTAGTCTAAGAACGTTTCAGTTGGCTTTGGTTTCATCTGAGAGTACTGGATCTGATATCCAGGAGCATCGAGTAGAAAATGCCGCATAATCCTATCATGGATATACTGATAGTTACCTCATAGATCTGATGGTATGGACTCTATTACCTTTAATGGCTCCCCACTGAGACTTCTCATATAGATCATCGCCCAGTCTTCTAATGGTATTTTCTGAGTCTTAAGCTGGAACTCTATATTTTCAGTCCAAGCTGATATTGAATCGCCTTGACTGAAGGGATTGATGATCCCTTTATACTTTGAGAATTTATTTTTCTCTTCCTGGCTCTTCTGTTTAGTAGAGGCTATGTGGATGTTAGCATTAATTTCCATTTCTTTCATCTCTTTCTGATGCTGTCTTTCTAATGCTCTCTCATCTCTCTCTAGAGCAGCTTTTCTGTCTGTCTCTTCTCTGTATCTTTCGTTTGCCCATTTCTCTAATTTTTCTCCAGTATGGCCTAGTTCTTTGCCAGCCTGGATGCAGTCATTTAATGATGACATTATATGGCTTTATATTATTCCACAATGATATTAATATACTTTTACAATACAGTTTTACAGTTATTCTGTGTTAAATATTTACATCGTCACTGAAAAAAAAAGGATGCATCGTTAAAGATGGTTATCAAAATTAGTGGAAAATATACTCATCTAATCTGCTGAAAAATACGGCACTCGGGATGTTCCACCGTTGTCTTTCGTACACACAACTGATCGACTTGTTTTTACAACAGATGTCTCTGTTTGATAGAGCATCAATACTTTAGCAACATGCATGTAATGTATAATACATGTTTGTTATTACTTTCACATATTATAGTTTCTACGGATGGTACTTATAAATGTGATATAATTAATGATGATTGATGTAAATGATATGATAGTCTAAATGATCGTCAATGAATGTCAATGTCGTCTTGTCTTCACTTTCTATCGTCTCTGACAGAGCTGCGCTGTATGACTTAGCTTAACCTCTAATCTATTTCTGTTGTGCAAAACAAATTTGATTTTGCACAAGTACAAACGTGAATGTGATAAATGTTGACATTATGATAGTATCACACAGAATGGTTCACAAATGGTGGATTAATTTACAATTTTGATACATTTTCATGAAAATAATTTATACAAATAATATAGATAACATTTTATTTTCAAGTACTTTTGAAAATGGTATCCTAATGATATTTGATGGTTGTTCAAGGCACTTATGATTACCAAATGATATTTTACTATGTTTATCAAATAGTATTTGGCTGTGGTCCAAGACCCACGATTTTGACACCAAAATGGTAATGAGCGGTGGTTCAGGAACTTCTGACACCAAATGGTAATGAGCGGTGTTTCAGGAACTTTTGACACCAAATGGTAATGAGCGGTGGTTCAGGAACTTAGTTAGTTAGTTAGTTAGTCGACAGATCATCCTCGTTGCACATCGGACCATTCAGTCCATAAGTGCTCGGATCCCCTCCTCAGCAAATCCCGCAGCGTGTAGCGGCTAACGACGCCAGTTCTGTGTTGGTTTATCAATCTTCTTTGGCTTCCTGCGTAGTGTTCTTGTTTGGCCACCCCTCTTTTAATTTGCTGCTCTCGCAGTCTGGCCATTGTTGTAGATTCACAGTCATCACTTGGTTCTTGCAAAAGTCTCACTTCTCGTAGAGCATTCAGAATGTCAGCCTGGTCCATGGCGCGTCCGCCCTCAACAGTAGCCTCACCTGCGAGCTTGTCAGCCCGCTCATTTCCTTGTACTCCCGCATGCCCTGGCACGAAGATGAAGCTAATCTTTGCCAGCCGAGACCGCTTCAGAGGCAGCAACCATTCTCTTCGGATCGACCCCTCCTCTATCCTCTTGATCATGTTCATTGAGTCGCTAAGGAAACAAGCCCTAGTGAATGTCTGTGTCTCGAGCCATGTTATTGCTTTACTTACTGCCATGACTTCCATGGTCAGGCTACTTGTGGTTTCAGTGAAAGCACCAGAGTCCTCCTTCACAATTCTCCCTCCGGCCCGAGCTGTAAAGGCCCATGAGCTTCTCACATGTCGGACGACCGACCCATCTGTGTAGATGACCGCGTCACTGTCTAGCGAATTCTCGAAAATCAACGCTTGTACTTCAGCCTCAACAGCAGCCGGATTTTCTTGTCTGCATTTTCTATCTAGTTGGATGCAAACTGAAAAGGATGTGCAGAAGTCTGTTGGCACTTGCACCCACTCCTCGCCAGGTTCTAAGTCCTCAAGTGAACACACCTGTTGAAGAATGTCCTCGGCTTGACCCATCCACGACCGTCCTCTTTTTAACCTGCTGCCCTTCACCTTCCTAATTTCACTATGCAGTGGATGCTGTGTGTTTGCGTTAATTCTGAGGTAGGCACGTGCCCTGCAAACTTGCATTCTCTCTTCAATGGTTGGAAAATCAAGAAGGTAGCGCATCGCCCTGCATGCTGTATCTCTTGTACATCCAAGAATAATGCGCATAGCTTCATTCTGTATCCTTTCCATCCTTTCTATCTGCGTATGGCTGAGAGTCAGGATTGCCATTGCATACTCCAAAACAGACATGACCAGCCCCTCGTACAGAAGACATAGATGGCGCTGCTCACAGTTTGCTGCCGCCATCACCCGCATCGCTGCCAAACCCCGCTTGGCCTTTGTTATCACCTGGTCTATGTGCACATTATAAGCAAGGCTTCGATCAAACCGTATCCCCAGGTAATTCATTGCCTGCGTTCTTTCCACCGTCTCTGAACACAGCATTACAGTTGGTGTTGGATTGTTGACAATATGATTATTCAACGAGAACCAAGTCACTGTTGCCTTTGTTGGGTTGACCATTGCCCCAGCTTCATCACACCAAGTACTTATGCGATTGAGTTCGGTTTGTAGTTCCACAGCAACCTCCTCTCTATCCTTACCCTGACGATACACTAAAACATCATCGGCATATGACAATGTCCTGCCAGGTCCAGTGATCTGCTCACTGGTGATTCTCACTGTGTAGGCGTTGAACAGTACCGGAGATAATGGTGATCCCTGTGGCAGGCCAGGATATATTGTTGTTGGTTCCGAAGTCCAACTGCCACATCTAAAAACTACTTTCCGTTGGAAGAGAGCTGCAGCGATCCAACTAAGGAGGAATGGACTTACATTTAGTTCAAGAAGCTGAAACATTAAAAAATCCAGTGGTACTCTGTTGTATGCGTCCTCAAGATCAATCGCTGCAGCAACGGTTTCAGTGCCTGAGTGGAAACCTTCATAGACATCGTGGGCAAAGACTGCTGCATTGGTCCAGGTTTCTCTTTTTGGACGGTACCCACCCAGGGTAGGTGGGAAAACACCTTGCCTCTCTAGTTGGCTTGATATTTTCCTGGCAATTACCTTCTCCAGCAGCTTGCCTATTGTATTCTGCATGGTTATAATTCGATATCCCTGAATTTTCTTGTGGTCTTTGTCAGGCTTCGGCAAGGGAATCAGATAGCTGTGTAACCATTCCTCCTTGATGCTAGCACTCCCTATACTGTTGTTGTACATGTCTGCTAGTTTCTCTAGCTCATTGTCGGTACACCTATTTATGTCGTCGTATCTTATGCCATCAGGACCTGGAGCACTGTTTTTTGATCGTCGAAGCACAGCCTTGATTTCTTTCACTGTCACTGTGTCTTCATCAGAAGTGTTCTGGGCCTTGCATCTGTCTGAGGTGACCTCCTTGGCCAGATTCCGGCCTCCCATGTCTGTCTGGTTGCTCTGCTCAAGGTAGCGTTCAAAGAGGGCTTTGCCCTTGTCCTCGTCAGTCCTCTGCCAGATGAGGTCAGCACCTTGGAAGTCAGAAATGCTCTTATTCTTGACTACACCACTCATGCTTTTATGTAGTCGCCAGAACAATTTCAGTGACTTGTCTGTGCTTACTCTT
Source organism: Cepaea nemoralis (assembly GCA_014155875.1). Lineage (NCBI taxonomy): Eukaryota > Metazoa > Mollusca > Gastropoda > Stylommatophora > Helicidae > Cepaea > Cepaea nemoralis. Next base: position 109,857 of record JACEFZ010021714.1, on the reverse strand, counting down.
TGACACACCTCTGCCCATTTTTCGCTTTTAACCACCGTGACCAGTTTTTTGAAATAGCTTACTTTTGTGTGCATCTCTCTTTCTAAGTGCAAGCAGGGACTAGGATGACCAGCTCTGTTCTTCTTGGCATTTTGCCATCTCCTTACAGCACTACGCTTATCCACCCAAGCCTTCTCCACCTCGAAACTCCACCACGGTGGCTGCTCCCAGCTTTTTTTCCTTTTCTTCCTGCCCTGAAACGTTCTGCGCTTGTCACGTCTTATTTTACTCACCACATCTTGCCCTGTACTGTCATACTGGAACGTCTTTACCTTTAGCTTGTGCTGCCTGGTTCTGCCTTTCTCCACCAATATGCTGCATGGGTGGTGGTCACTGCCATGGTGTCCTAGGACACCCCATCTACACACTGTAGTGAGTGAAGGTGAAACTAGCGCCAGATCAATAGCACTGTCCTCATCGCCTGGACGGCTTGCTGTCCTGGTGACACAGCCACTGTTGATACAAACCAGGTCGATGGTTTCCAGTGCAGTCTCGAGCTCCTCCCCTTGTGTATTGGAGGAAGTGTTTCCCCATGATCTGCCTTTAGCGTTGAAGTCACCACAGAAAATAACATTTCTCTCGTGGCCTAATATGCCACTTAAGCACTGCCACTTCTGGGCGTCCACACTCGCATTGCGGGCATAAACATTAACCAACACGAATGGTATACTGGAATGAACTCTCAACGCCTGTATTTGTATATCGTCACTGTTCCAACTGGACATGTCTAGCTCTGACGCCACCATGCTGTCGCGAACGAGAATCGCCGTTCCCAGATGTCGTCTGTTATAGAAACATTTGAAGCCGGCAATTCGGAGTAGCTGATCGCCCAGTCTCGTCTCCTAGAGTGCTACAATGTCGTTCCTGTAAACTAGGGTTTCTAAAATAGAGCCCCGTTGTTTTACACTGGCACAGTTCCAATATAGAATACGGATGTTCCTGAGTCCTAGACGGTGACACTTGAGTCTAAAACGTCTCAAGCCACCGCGCTTACCTGGCTTCTTTTTCCCTGCGCGGCTACCACGCCGCTTCGGTATGTTGACTGCTGATCGTTCGGAAAACACACGTTGTTCCGCCATGTTGAAAAAACGTAAACACAGACTTTTGATTGAGAACCACACACGCTGCTGAAAATTTACTCAAGGATGGCTTCGCTCGATGCACGAACTCCGTAGCACCCGCGCAGATCTTGAGTAGAAACTCCTGGTTTTACATCCTGGCACACCAATTACACGCCAGAAATGAATAAATCCATCCCTTACGCGAAAAAGTTAACGAACACAGAACAACACGACCGTCCGTCGCCATCTTGAAACCGGAAGCTTGTTCAGGAACTTCTGACACCAAATGGTAATGAGTGGTGGTTCAGGAACTTCTGACACCAAATGGTATCCTGCCTGTCAGCAACTCACTTGCGACAGGCATACAAGGATTCCCTACTTTTGCACCACACGAAAGTGACAACTCGTATTGTTTGCAAAAGGATACATTTTATTCGGGGCTGATCGTACATTAGCTCCACGAGCGGAATACCACATCGGTATTAAACATCATAGTATGTTATGAAGATGGAATGAAGAGATGATACTATTAACAATCACTACTGACGCTAAGCTAAAGTCTAAACTATTGATACTGTCCTTAACTACACAGTATCCACAGCGGATACACCGTCTGCTCTTTACGCCGTCCAGTCTCTGCCTGAACCAGCTCTCTGTGCTGTGTTCAGCCACGAGCAATTAGCACTCCGTGCATTCGCTAGTTTACGTGTTCCAGCACGCTGGTCACTTGGTTGTAGTAACCAGATTTACAGGTTACACCTCGTGAAGCAGGTTTCCCAGTCTCTTGGGTAACCCCAGCTCATGTGCACTTGTTGCCCTCCTTGTTGACACAAGTGTGTCCCGTTATAGCTATTTACAGCATTTGTGTCTCTTCTGTCTAGTCTCCTAAGTCGTTATGTTACTTGTCCTTTTCCTTAGCTCTATTTAGCTCTCCTTAGCTTTAAGCTCACACGTAGCTCTTTGACAGCTGCACTAAGTCTGTCTGTCCTGGATTCTTAAAGAAAATGTTGCTGTAGTCTTCTAACAGTTGTCTGCAACTGTCAGTCTCTGTCTGAGTAAGGCTAGGATTTATTTTGATGTCCTGTAGATTGGTTGTCGTGTCAAGTGATGGGGTCGGTATCTCGTCAGTATCGTCGTCGTCTGTGTGGTCCACTATCGTTGTGCTTGCAGCTGTGTCTTCTTGGTCCTCGTCTCTGTTGTAGTATGGTTTAAGCATGTTTATGTGGAATATTTTATGTTTGTCCTTAACTGCAATTTCGTAATCTACAGTCGAGATCTGTCTTAGAACTTTGAAGGGTCCTTGCCACGAGTCTGTCAGTAACTGTCGGTCACTTGGCTTTTGGCCTATTAAGTTAAAATACTTGTGCAAAGATGGATCAGCCTTTTGAGCTGTTATAAAATTCTCCCTCATGGTGTTAGGAGGTAATATAACTGGGTTTAACATTTCCAAAGCCTCTGTCTGATTAATTTGATCTTGCACCTTTGCAGCAGATCTAGTTACTGCATTTGTAATATCAACAACATGGCAAGGTGATGTTACATTTAGACCAATACAATCATGTGATGAAGTTAATGAATTCGCAAACATGCATTCATTCAAAGGTGATAATACATTGTCAAAAGTTAAATCAGTTGAAGATGATATTGCATTATCAACCATACAATTGGCAACAGATGTTATACTGTTATGTGGCATATCATTTACCTCAGGAAGGTTACCTACGATTATGTCGCAACATGGGTTGGATAATGCTGCGCATTTAACCTTTCCTGTAAGAAATGGTGTACCAATATATGCCCATGCAAGCGGGTATTTCACGATGTTACCTAAGAAAGTTCTGCATGTAACATGTTTGCCTGTATAATCTGAAGGTAAAATACAGTCTCTCTTTAAACCAATAAGAGTACATCCACTATCACGTAAAACGGTGGCAGCTTTCCCATTCACAAATCCTTGGTGGATATTTAATTTACCTTTGGAGTTAATTACCAAATTAGCTTCTTCATTGGCAATAGGTCTAGAATGGCCGCATGTTAATAGGCCATCTTCATGAAAACGATCACAGATGGTACATTTTTCAAGGTGAAATACATCGATGGAATGAGCTGATTAACAGGATGATTTTCAACATGTTCTTCATCTGAGGAAGAGCTATCAAACATGGCTGCATTAGCCTTTCTGGTCATTTGTTTGCATTTACATGCGTGGCGCCAATGGCCATAGGCTTTGCAAAGGAAGCATTTGGTTAGTCGTTTATAGCTCTTTCGCTCCTTATCTTGCTTATCTATATAGTTTTGCAAGTATGTAAGGTACCCAGGGTGTTTGTCACACATTTCACTTTCATTGTGTGAAAGATGGCAGTATCTGCATTGATAATACATCTCAGCAGATTGCTTAAAGGGTTTCTGTTTACTATAAGGGCCTGACTTCATTCTGTCATAGGTAGCGGCTGCTACAAAGTCAGTGTCAGTCAATCCACTAGTAAAACACTGTTTGTTGGCTGTAAAATAAGCCGAATCTCGGTTCTCTATCTGTTGCACACTCTCACACTCACATTCTTGCAGAAACTTAGAAAATGGTGGTGGTAGAGATGTAATGGTTTTATCTCTCAAAATTAAGTCTTTCAATCTATCAAAACTGTCATTCACTTTGGCTGCTGACAGCCATTTACAAAATATATCATGTACTACTGAGATGTAGTCAGAGAACGTTTGAGATGACTTTGGAGCTAATTTACTGAACTGTTCTCTGTAGCCTGCTTCATCTAACAGGAAGTGTGACATAATTTTAGATTTAATATATTGATAATCTTTCCTGAGATCTTTGGGAATGGTCTCTATCACTTTGAGAGGTTCCCCAGAAAGACTTCTCATTTATATATATATATATATATATATATATATATATATATATATATATATATATATATATATATATATATATATATATATATATATATATATATATATATATATATATATATATAATGTTCCATTCAGTCTCTGGGATCTGATAATGGTCCATGATGGTCTCAAAATTTTGGGTGAAGGCTGCATTGCAGTCGCCCGTGGTAAAATTTTTCACGATCCCTTGGTACTTTTTGTACTGAATCTCTTTATCTAGTCTATCTGATTTTCTAGAATCTATCTCTGTTGATGTTTCAGCTTTCAGCTGTTCAATTTTCAGCTGCATTTCAAGTTCTTCCCTTTTACCCTGGGCTAGAATCTCAGCTTTTCTTACTTCGGCATCTGTTTCTGCCTGTTTGGTCTTGGCAGCCAATTCAGATTGTTTTAAAGCAGAATCTGATTCTGCCTTTTTAGCATCTAGTTCCGCCTGTTTAGTAGTCATTTCTAATTCTGCATTTTTCACTTTAGCTTCCAGTTCAGATTTTCTGAGTTCTCTTTCGGCAGCTCTTATCTCACGTTGGATATACTCTTCATACTTTCTCTCACTCCAATTTGTCAATTCCTCACCAGATAAATTCATTCTTAAACCAGATTCGATGAAATCATTTAAGGTAGACATGATGAAATATGTCCGATGGAATGAATATACACAAAGTTAATTATGTTGTTAGTAAATTAAATACAATAATTTGTACAATATTTCCTAGATACAGCTTGTGCTTAGACCTGAATACAAAAGTATTTGGAAGAAAAAATAATACTTAAGTGTTTCTTGAAAACTGTATCAGAAAATGTCTGCGTTCTTGTTACTGCCCGGAAAAACAATGGACTTTACTTGCCAACGGTTTCGGGTGGCGCACAAAAACCTGTTACTTTTTTGAATAAGAGAAATTAGGACATGTACATTTATGTGGTGTATGCGATGCCAACTAAGTTTTTGTGGGTTTGTGTGCTGTCAAGAATGTTTGTTAGTCGTTCTGTCGTCCGTTCAACACAATCAACAACTCACTTTCCTTTTAACTTTCTTTCACAAAAACTTTCCGCTTACACCAACGTTCAAACCTATTTTACCACAAATTTCAAGATGGACGCTGCATCCACGTTCACATCTCTTTCATAACTGGTTCAAACACGGATGTCACCACGTTCACGCCTATTTCCTAATTTACAATCGGTTCAAACACGGACGATGCCACCACGTTCACACATGTCAGAATCTTGCATTCAGCAATAATATAGGCTCGTGTACACTGACAAATGTGATACAAAACACGGTCACAGAATGACTTGACGTGACACGCTACAACTACAATTCAAACACTTTATTCACGCAGCTCACTCATCACAATCATTACCTGCATCGCGCATATTACAATAGCGATGACATAATGCAATCAATAGAGATATACATGCAATACAACTTACAATCCTATAACCCAGGCGTCCAGTCTCCTATATTCACACAGGATTTCTATCGATACGCGTTCATACACACAACTCGAGCATCATTCAGACCGACCGTCCTCTTCAACAGTCCCCAAGCCATCTCAGGCTAACCACTGTGAATTCTTGCCAGTCGGAGTGATGTCCCTTCGTGGACTTCATGTCTCACGCTTACACAGACTGACCCTCGCTATCACAGCGTGATTAGTGTCGCTCATAGTTAGACCTGGCCGTATCTGCCAGGCGTCGTCGAAGACGACGCGGAATAACTGGGGAGATTATGACACATAACATGTCCAAAAAATTTGACTGTCTACGTCTAATTTCTCTAATCAATTTACGATTTTAATTTGTCTCCTGTAGTACTTGGTCATTGGTTTTTCTGTCTGTCCATGGCATTCTTTCCATTTTCCTCAGAAACAATATTTCTGCAGCCATCAGATGTTTTTCAGCTTGACTGTTCATTGTCCTGGTTTCACATCCATACAAAAGAACAGGCTCAATGTATCCCATCAACACTCTTTTTCTCGTTTCAATTGACATCTTTTTATTGGTCAGAATGTTGTTCATCTTGCTAAAGGCTACTTTCGCAATGGCGATTCATGTTCTAATATCTTCAAGGCATCTCCCATCAGATGTTATGACTGTTCCGAGATAATTGTACCCATTCACTTGTTGAAGAATATTCCCATTTACTTGTATATTACATTGCGATATTTCGTTCTTCCTAGTGAGTACCATAACCTGTGTCTTTTTACAATTTAATTCTAACCCCAGTTGCTCACTGTGTGCAACAACCGCATCTACTAATTGTTGCAGATACTGCGCATTGTCTGTAATCAATACTGTATCATCTGCATATCTAATGTTGTTGATGTTTTGTCCTCCAATACTGATTCCATTTATATCCTCTACATTTCTGAAAATATTTTCACTGTATAGGGAAAAAAGATCTGGAGACATTACACATCCCTGCCTAACACCTCTCTTAATAAGCTGATATTGTCCCACTTCATTATCAATCCTTGTGGCAGCTTGTTGTTTTCAATATATGTTTTTTATATGTCTAATTTCTTTCCCATCAATTTATAGATCTGCAAGCACATCCACCATGTTGACATGTCTAACTCTATCAAAAGCCTTTGTGTAGTCAATAAAGCAAAGATGTATATCCTTGTTTACTTCTATAGCACGTTCAATAACTGTTCGCAGCATATACACAGCATTTACTGTACCCTTTCCTTCTACAAACCTAGATTGTTCTTCCCCTATTTCAGGTGGAAGAACAATGTGGGTAACTAATTAATAACTAATTATTGCAATTATTGCAATTTTTTTTTTACTTATACACTTATACATTATATTTTAAAATATGGACAAACACTTTTACTAATTTGTTAACAAGATTTTTACATTTAAAAAAAAAGTATAATACATTTTGTTTCAAAATTATCTATCAGTGGCTTTAATTTAGACACAAACCGACTACATTTTCACTACAATTGTTGATTTCTAATGAGATGTATGTAACTGCTCGCAATATTCATGAAATCTGGAGCAAGTTTACATGTTGAAATTCGCATGATAACATGCAAGCTGCAGTCCGACAATAAAGACCTATTTACGTCTGAACTTTCAGTTTGATCAGGATATCAGAGTGAAGATTTCTCAGATGTAGAAACCAGACGTTGGTTCTTTGATCTATAAACTACCGGCACAAGGTTGCATTATAAAAATGATGGCATGGGCGCGCTTGCATTTTTCTCTTGTTTTCAATCCTTGTTAGTTTTTATCTTTTTCTTGTGGATTCTTTAATTCCTTAATTATGGCATTAAGGATCTATTTTGGATGTGCCCAGGCGTCTCGTCACACCAATAGACAATCGGTGAGTGATAGGGTCAATATTTGTATAGACCAATCGACACTCGGTGAGTGATGTGGTCAATATCTGTATAGACCAATCGGCACTCGGTGAATGATATGGTTAATATTTGTATAGACCAATCGACACTCAGTGAGTGATGTGGTCAATATATGTATAGACCAATCGACACTCAGTGAGTGATGTGGTCAATATTTTCATAGACCAATCGGCACGCGCGAGTGATGTGGTCAATATTACACCAACCGCAAATGCCTTCCCGAACTTGTTCTTTCAAAAAATTTACGCTGAGCGGATCTAGGAACACAGGTCAATTTATAAATCATCCACAATTGGGTTTGAACATATGACCACTGGACTGACCGGCGAGTGTGTTAGCCGCTGCGCTACAGCTATTGTAGCCTGTCCCGTGAAAATCAACGGACAGAGTTTCAATACTCACCTCAGGGAGGTGAGGTCATTCATAAGTATGACTGAGATGCCGTATGACAGTAGACGGCACTAACTTCTTTCTGTTAGCGTCGAATGTTGGGCAGTGCTTACCAAACCCGACACACCACATTGTGATAACGGCTTCGGGCGGAGGGGCACAATTTTGAGGGTACAATCCTTACCCTAGTGCGAGGAAATGCACCCTAAAGATTAACTAGCGGCATGACCCTTTATCAGGGCATGGAGTGCTGAGAGTATAGAGAACTGAGCTTCACGCAGGGGACAGCTATATACAACAGATAAACTGACTTTAAACGATTACTGTACTATATGAAACACATAAACATTGAATTAGCACCAATCAACATTGACTTTAAAAAGGGTTGAATAGTAAAGGGATCCGCTTCGATGCGCAGGGTTTAATCCATGTGGCTCTGTCTCCTTCCTCAGGTCGGACTGTCGAAAGCGTCGGACAAAGCACGAACTCCGTAGTTCCAGCGACGACACGCAGAGTCTCCGAGAAAACTGCACTTGTGAACCAAACGACGTAGTTCATAGTCGAACCCACAACCTTCTAAACACGAGGCAGGCAGCATAAGCCATAACAACTTGGCCACGGAGACCCCTCAGCATTTATTATTGTGTAAACAGTAAAGGGGGGGGGGGGGGGGACTAGAATAACACTGTTGGCAACGATGTAGGATGTGAGATAGCAGGGGCAAGATACAAACAGACACATTTAGAAGATTGACATACCACTCAGTGTATCAAAGGTTAGATGGTCAAAGAACGGGAAAACAAGCGAAGCAACTCTACCAGTGTTCGTACAGTAAAGGGCATGAACTAGAATAATACTATTGGCATAGATGTAGTATGCGAGATAGTAGGATATGAATTGGAAACAAATAGGTATATTAAGCTCCTGCGAGAAGAAACGTACTAAACACAAACACGTTGCACATACCTTACAAGGAGATCCATCATATACCGGAATACAGGTGAAAATCCAAAATCAGAAGTAATCAATAAATATATAAAACTAGCTGACCCGGCCCGGCTTCGCCCAGACCCTGGCGGGGAGCATCTCATTTAATTCATATTCGGCCCCTGCTCCCGTTTCCGTTCACAAAAAAGACAACCCGCCCCGGCTTCGCCCAGCCCCTGGCGGGGAGCGTCTCATTTAATTAATATTCGGCCCCTGCCCCCGTTCCCGTTCACAAAAAAGACGACCCGCCCCGGCATCGCCCAGCTCCTGGCGAGAAGCATCTCATTTAATTCATATTCGGCCCCTGCTCCCGTTCCCGTTCCCAAAAAAGACGACCCGGCCCGGCTTCGCCCAGCTCCTGGCAGGGAGCGTCTCATTTAATTCATATTCGGCCCCTGCTCCCGTTCCCGTTCCCAAAAAATACGACCCGGCCCGACTTCGCCCAGTCCCTGGTGGGGAGCGTCTCATTTAATTCATATAAGTAGTCATATAAGCTCCAGTTCCCGTTCCCGGAAATATGGCGAACAGATTGGAAGAGAACAATCTTCATCCCAATAACTAAATAGGGCAATCTGAAACTACTGAACGTAAACTTACCAAGATATCACGAAAACCCAATAAATGCTGGGATGACTGTATAGATGTCGAAGAGAAATAAAAAGATGAGTTAGAAAATTTTCATGTATTTAAAATAGATGCATTATTTTTATGAAAACTTTGAAAATGCCTTAAAGATTTTATCATTATATATTATAACGCAGCAGAAGAAAAAGAAGGAGGAGGAGGAGGAGGAGGGGGAGGAGGAGGATGAGGGGGAGGAGGAGGGGTGAGGAGGAGGAGTGGTGGAGGAGGGGAGGAGGAGGAGGGGGAGGAGGAGGAGGGGAGGAGGAGGATGAGGATGAGGAGAGGAGGAGGAGGGGAGGGGAGGAGGGAGGATGAGGGGGAGGAGGAGGAATAGGAGGAGGAGGGGGAGGAGGAGGAGGAGGGGAGGAGGAGGAAGGGAAGGAGGAGGAGGAGAGGAGGGAGGAGGAGGAGGCGAAGGGGCAGGAGGAGGGAGGAGGGGAGGAGAGGAGGAGGGGGAGGAGGAGGGGCGCGGAGGAGGAGGAGGGGAGGAGGAGGGGTTAGGAGAAGGAGGGGCGAGGGGGAGGGGGAGGAAAAAGGAGGGTAGGAGGAGGGGAGGGATGAGGAGGAGGAGGGAGGAGGGAGGAGGAGGTGGGGGGAGAATGATGAGAGGGAGGGGGAGGGAGGAGGAGAGGAGGGGAGGACGTGGGGGAGGTGGAGGGGGAGGAAGAGGATTATAACGCATATGCCTGTAGATAACTGTAGCGAAAAGGTCCACCTATTTGAGAAATATGCAACAATTTTACATATATAGCAATGCTATTAGAAGTTATGTCCCCTCGCTATATATACATTATAATGTAAATTAAAATATTAAATAATATTAAGTAAATAACTGTTTGTACACTAACAAACTATGACAGTTGGCAGCACGGGAATGAGAAGAAGACGTGTAGAAAATTTCATCTCAATCGGATGGACCGTTCGCGAACGCATAAAGGACATACAGACAGACATTGTCTTTTATATATATATATATATATATATATATATATATATATATATATATATATATATATATATATATATATATATATATATATATATATATATATAGATGAATAATAAAATAAAATACACACAAAAGCGTACAATACGACACACAGGACGGAGATATTAGGAACACGATACAAGCAGATAAATTTAGAAGATTGATACACCACTCCGAGTAAGGATGTGAAATGGGGAGGTGATTGTATGGCAAACATCTTTATAATAGCGTTAGTAAAAGTAACTGACCCTTTGACACTGCCTCGGTCTGTTGGGTGCATGGTGCTAGGCCGATATTTGTATAGACCAAGCGACACTCAATGAGTGAAGCGGTCAATATCACACCAACCGCATTTGTTTTCCCGAACTTGTTATGGTACCAAATGTAGGCTGAGTGGACCCACGAGCCCAGGTCAATTTAAACATCATCATCCACGATGGGGGTTTGAACAAATGATCACCAGGCCGACAGGCGAGCGTGTTAGCTGATGCTCTACCGCTGTACACTCTACTGTAGCCTGTGCCGTGAACATCAACGGAAAGAGTGTCAATGCTTGTGCTGTAGGTAAGGGAAGTCAGGTCTTTGTCAGATATGACTGAAATACCGTATGACAGTAGACGGTACTACCCACTGTCTGTTAGCGCCGAACGTTAGGGTGTCAGGTCTTTGTCAGATATGACTGAAATACCGTATGACAGTAGACGGTACTACCCACTGTCTGTTAGCGCCGAACGTTAGGGTGTCAGGTCTTTGTCAGATATGACTGAAATACCGTATGACAGTAGACGGTACTACCCACTGTCTGTTAGCGCCGAACGTTAGGGTGTCAGGTCTTTGTCAGATATGACTGAAATACCCTATGACAGTAGACGGTACTACCCACTGTCTGTTAGCGCCGAACGTTAGGGTGTCAGGTCTTAGTCAGATATGACTGAAATACCCTATGACAGTAGACGGTACTACCCATTGTCTGTTAGCGCCGAACGTTAGGGTGTCAGGTCTTAGTCAGATATGACTGAAATACCGTATGACAGTAGACGGTACTACCCACTGTCTGTTAGCGCCGAACGTTAGGGTGTCAGGTCTTAGTCAGATATGACTGAAATACGTATGACAGTAGACGGTACTACCCACTGTCTGTTAGCGCCGAACGTTAGGGTGTCGTGTCTTAGTCAGATATGACTATGGAACAAAAGAAAAAGTAGTAGTTGTGTCAATTTACTTTGAGTTATTTTCGTTTTTGTCTATTTGTGTTGTCCTGTCCTTGACAAAGAATCTTAGAATCGAAACGTCGGCCGTCCTTTGTGTCCTATTGTACTTATATTTTTATGTTATTATTTCATTTTATATATTGATTGGGACGCAGAGGTGTTTCCAATGCACCAGGGCCGGGTTATATACTCGCCAAGACCTATTGACGCGTCCTCGTCAAGCGTCCTGGGCAACAGGTCCCTTCGGGGTCCTGGCTAAAGTCAGTAGGATCGCCAATTCCTCCGAAGTCGGAGAGCATCTGCCTGTACGGCGAGGAACGGCCAGTTTGCACACCAATAAGCCAGACATGCGACAACGGATACAACAGGATGCCTTCATCCGACATACTGGACTTCGCGTTGGAGCTCAAGCCAACGATCACAAGCAAGCAAGCATATATTGATTTATTGCTTCTGATTTTGGATAAGTTAGACTTTGTTTTCACCTGTGTATAATGGATTTCCTTGTAAGGTATGTGCATTGTGTCTGTGTTTAATATGTCTCTTCTTTTCGGAGGAGCTAAATATACCTAATTGTTTGCAATTCAGATATGACTAAGCTACCGTATGACAGTAGACGCTACTACCTGATTTCTGTTAGCGTCCAATGTTGGGCAGTGATTACCAAACCCGACACACCACATTGTGATAACGGCTTCAGGCGGAGGAGCACAATTGGGAGGGTACAAGCCTTATCTTAGTGCTAGGAAATGCAATCTAAAGATTAAATGACATGGTAGGACAGATTGGGCTGTAAGCCTTGTTCGGAAACTGGTCTAGCTTGGAAGCTATGACAGTGGACAGTAATACTATGGCATTGATTCGCTGATCCAACAGCTTCTGCAGCTTGTTTTGTTCCAGACGTATTGGTGCTACCTTTCCTCTGGAGTAAACTAGGCAGGCCGAGAGAAAAATCATATTGCATGGGCAACACATGGTCTCTACAATTCAGCCCTGACTTTGCGCTATATAGAGGTGTAACTCCATCCCCCGTCCCCGCTACGGGTTATAGTCATCATGCATGTTTTTGAAGCACGGTATAACAAACTATTGTCTCAGAAAATCAAAACAATGTTTTCACGTAGTGAATTTGAATAACGAAGACACAAACCATAGATTGTACGATTTATTGCCAGGTATATTTCTCTTCATCTCGTCAGGTACATAACTAGATACATCCTTGAAACTGAAATGTATACATGTTCGCGCAGATATGTTCATTGTCTACCGCGGTAATTTTAAACTGAATATCATGTCTTTCTGTTTGCACAAAACTGAAGCTAAGCCGCTCTATCTGTTGTTATATTCTCTAGCTCCCCCCGTATCCTCCCTATACTATTCATCTCTTTCTATAATTATCTTCTAAATGTGTTTTAATATGATTCACGCGTTTGTCTGCAAGTCGACGTCCAACATGTCTCACAAGTTCAACTCCGAGTCTAACACCAAGGCAAAACGAACAACCTCTCATTTAAGACCTGGAAACTTTACTGTCACTTGTGGATTCCGCAGCTAATCTTCCTAGTGTTCACAGCGCACCTGAGGCCAGGGTTCTACGGTGTAGTCGAAACACCACGTTGTGGCAGTCAACACGATAAAGGAATGCCGGCCGAAGCCCAACCTTCAATCAACAACAAAGTTTCTGATAGTGGTGTACGACGTCTTACGAGGACTGCGCTCAGCAGTAAAGACGGAATGAAGGTTGGGGAGCCCAAGCTCACAACCCAATGGCCTGGAGGATAGCTGGTTTCCTTGCTAGCTATGTGCACGGTGGGGCAGGTGTCGTCAGGGTCCGTTAGAATCGTAAGGAGGAGCAGATGGTTCAACGTGGCCTGGGTGGTGTGTTGCGGCGGTGAGTGGTAGGGTGATCTGGCAGATAATCAGAACTCAAAGGAAAGGCCTGTTGGACGCATGGTCAGGCTGCAAATGGTACCGTAAGTATTAGGACCACTCGCTACAGGGATGGATTAACCATTAGGCAAACAAGGCACGTGCCTAGGGCACCAAGCATTTGGGGAGGGGGGGGGGGCACCACAAGTCCTCAAGAAAAATGTGTATATTGTCCCGCTAGCTTAATTGCATGGCATAAGCAAATTGCAAATGTAATATTGAATCGCACATTATTTAACGTTGGTCCCACAACCCGGGGGTAAAATATCCCCCACCCAGGTTTTTTGTGTGCTATTTTTTGTTATTTTTCTTCAAGGTTTTTTGGTGCTATTTTTTGACTTTTCTGGGATATGTTTGTGCTACGTAACGCACTAATGCGTAGCGACAAATTTACTTCCGTTTTGGTCTGCTAGTCTTCTTCTTCTTCTTTCGTTCGCCTAAACTATGTCTATAACTGCAATGTTGTGGTCTGCTAGTGAAAACAATTGTGAATAGTGCTAATTTGCAGTACTTACGTGAAGCTTGCAATATTGATTTTTCGAAATGCAGAGGTCAGTCCTACGACAACGCAGCTAATATGTCTGGGTGCTACAAGGGCATGCAGAAAAAAATTCTAGAAGAAAATGAGTTTGCTATATACATACCCTGTGCTGCCCATTCACTAAATCTGGTAGGCAGAAGTGCCGTTGACTCTTGTTTAGAGGCAGTAAACTTCTTCCATACAGTGCAACTGATCTATACTTTTTTCTCAGCTTCAACCAAAAGATGGAAGATTCTGAAAGGATGCCTTGTGAATGAAAAGCTGGTAAAGTCCCTTTCCGATACTAGATGGGAAGCACATGCTGTTGCAACTGAAGCCATTCTAATGTCTCATCCTCAGATTATAGAAGCGTTAGAATGTTTACAAGAAGACCAGTCACAGAAGGGGGACACCAGAAGAGAAGCAGAAAACATTACAAAGAAGATGCAAGAATTAGAATGTGCTTTCATGCTTGTCTTTTGGGAAGAAGTGTTACAACATTTTCACAGGGTCAGTCAAACTCTACAAAATGAGCACGTGAACTTGAAAACGTGTGCTGGTTTGTATTCTTCACTAGCAGATCACATGCATGAATCTAGGAATGAATTTGAAAGATTTGAAGAAGCTGCAAAAGAAATAACACCAGGTGTGGATTATAAGTCAACTTTGACCCGTAATCGTAAACGAAAGACAGTGGTCATTGATGGTGATGCCCCTGAGGTATCTCAGAATGCCAGAGACAAATTTCGTATATCTGCTTTCTACACCATTGTTGACAAACTTGAGACAGAGATGAGTAGACGAGGACAGGTATATAATGATCTAGCAGTTCGATTTTCTTGTTTGGTCGATGTACCACAAACATCTCAGTGTTTTGAAGGACTAATAAATGCTTATCCTGAAGATCTGAACAATAATTTATATACTGAACTACAACAGTTCCACTCATATATTCGCCACAAGTTTCGTGCATCAAAATCTGACAACAACACGTTCAGTCATGCAGAACTCTACAAAGTAATAGTTAGAGACAACATAGAGTGTGCTTTTCCAAATGTAGAAATCGCCTTGCGCATATTTTTAACATTAATGGTTACGAACTGTTCAACTGAGCGTTCTTTTTCTCAGTTGAAACGTACAAAAAATCCAAGTAGATCGACAATGAAACAAGAAAGGCTTGATTCCTTATCTTTGCTGATGATTGAGGCAGACTTGTTGCGCAAAATTAACTTTGATGATATACTCAAAAACTTTGCCAGACGTAAATCTAGAAAAAAGAACTTTAAAATGTAAATGTGTGCTCTCTCTGACTTTCTTATCTATCAAAAAAGTTACAGTATTTTTGTCTACTATTATTACAAAATTAATTAACTATTAATTTTAATACAGAAATACCTTATTGTAGGTTTTATATGAGTGATAGTAGTACAAACATATGTGTTTACATTTCACAACTGTTTTCCTTTGTTAGTTTTTTGCATAATATTGAACACACCAGCAGTCAGTGAAGGATCGGGGGCCCGGGGCAGTAGGGGGCACCCATGTGGTTTTGTGCCTAGGGCACCAAGATGGCTTAATCCGGCCCTGACTCGCTAGCTGTTGCAGGTGAGGGCGGAGCATGTATGGGAACTATCCACGAGCTATGATGTCACTACTTGACTCAACTTTTAAATAATTCACTGCCGAAAGACAATATATCGCCACATTTGACTTCCCATTTTTACAGAAGGACGATATATCGCCATAATAGGGTCATCGTGTTATTTGTTTCGTTTCGTGCATCTTCTGGAATTTACAATGTTCAGTGAAGGGAACGTGTATTGTAATACTTGTCCATTTGATTGTGAACCATGTTTGGTCCAAAACTACTGTTTGTTTGGCACTGAATCAGTTCAGAGAGTTAAAGAGTCTTCGAGAATCCCTATTCAGACGATGAAAGGCTAAAAAAAAACGTCCTCCTCTTCGATTTTTCAACACCACATAAACTATGACCATAAAGTAAACAAAGAAACAGCATTTCGTAAACTGTATTTGACGAACAATAGTTTGGCACCTTGCAGTCTTGACAGACCAAAGTATGTGAGTTGGAATTTGGCCAAAATTCCATCACAATGCCTGGGCAGAGCTTCAGAGAATCGTGTGATGCCAAAACGACACGTCCTCTCTCTCTCGACCTGATTCTTGTATATTCCAGAGGAATGGGTAACCAATACGTCTGGCACAAGATAGGTTGCAGACGCTGGCGGCACAGCGTCAAATCCTCCAGGACCTCGCCACCACGAGCAGGTGGCGAGTCATGGCCAGACCCTGACACCCAAGGGACCTGGCTTAGAGGCGTTCAGCCAAGTCCCACAGGTGAGGGCCTCGTACGTGCCCGGACCGTAAGGGGTAGCACATCTGTCAAACACAAGTGTCCGGACCTGTGTAAAGCGTGCACTATCGTCAAACTCTCCACCCGACTTAGCGGACCCCGCAACCAGCGGGAATAGGCCCACCAGAGCTACCAGCAGGAGACATTACTTGTCTATTGCGAGCAATGTCTCCCATCCTTCCATGATGGACTGAATAAGTAAAGAAACGATAAAAGTAGTGGTATTTCAATTGCGCTTGCGCTCCCACCCATGCTACACCCTTCATGTGTCTTCACAAAGTCGGACTAGAGTCAAGCTCAACAGGGTCTTCTTTCCCCGCTGAGTCTACCAAGCCCGTTCCCAAGGCGTTCCCTACCCTAAGGTAGCCAAATGCCTCGTCATCTAATTAGTGACGTGCATGAATGGATTAACGAGATTCCCACTGTCCCTATCTACTATCTAGTGACGAACAATAAATGATTACTTAAATATAGTGAGACGTTAACAATTTACGTGGTTCCAGCTGGTTATGAGCAAGCAGAAAAAGTTCGTATTAAATTTGAAATTACCGTTGGGATAATAGATGCTCCACATGCGAACAACACCTGCTACTGTGTTTTAATTGTTTCAGCCAAAGTATTATTCACTTCATTTGATACACAACTCTGCAGTATGCACCTGCCCAGTTGCAGCAAAATATGCCAGGCAATAAATTATGTGTCAGAGTCTCGCGTCGCTCGTTTGTCTATGACTCGACAGATAAATGACATGTATACAAAAGTTGATCAACTTTGATAAAAATAATCAATATATATATTTAATAGTGGAAAACCGAAATATACAATCTCACAATGTTTAGCGCTTAGCACTGCACTCGTCCGCTCAAATAACAATATCTTCGCTCACACAACGAGCACACACACAGTCGGATCTCAAATATATCGCAGCGCTAGCAAACACTCAGATCGGTTATACAAGTTACTCTCTCTAGCTAACATCCAGACACGTTCTCCCTCATCCAAAGCCCAGTCTCGTCTCCCCCAAAGATTTCGCTATGGGTTCCCTATCACGTGGTATTTAATTTCCTGTCGTCTGAGGCCACTCGTGGACAGTACTACCTCGCAGTAGTGGGCCGTGTCCTGTCCGTGAACTAAGGGTCAGTCCGTCTGTTGAAGACTGCTGTCTCACGTAGTCCAGTCCAAGTGTAAACTGTCCTTCTGTTCAAGGGCATACTGTCCTGTCTTCTATTCCCATGTCCTGTCTCTAGGATCTGTCTTCCGTATCAGGTCGCTAGGACTCCGACATCATGGAATATTTTGTTTATGGCTTCGATGTTTACAATCAACTTGTGTAGTTGAAAGAAACTCAAATAGTCATCCGTCTCCATTTGCTAGTCTGTCAGCCTCTTCATTTCAGATATGTAGCAATGTGATAGCAACCATTGTACGGGTATTACAATTCTTGTGGATGTCTGACAATTGTTCCTGATAAAACGAAAAGACACCATTCGCATTTGCATACATATGTTGAAGAGCAAACATTATGCACGATGTTGCATTATTCTTCCAGCTCTACAATTGTTCTTAGTAAAAAGAAAAGACACAATTCGCATATGCACACATCCGTTGAAGAGCAAACATTATGCACGATGTTGCATTATTCTTCCAGCTCTGCAATTGTTCTTAGTAAAAAGAAAAGACACAATTCGCATATGCACACATCTGTTGAAGAGCAAACATTATGCACGATGTTGCATTATTCTTCCAGCTCTGCAATTGTTCTTAGTAAAAAGAAAAGACACAATTCGCATATGCACACATCTGTAGAAGAGCAAACATGATGCATGATGTTGCATTATACTTCCAGCTCTGCAATTGTTATTGGTAAAAAGAAAAGACACAATTCGCATATGCACACATCTGTAGAAGAGCAAACATGATGCATGATGTTGCATTATACTTCCAGCTCTGCAATTGTTATTGGTAAAAAGAAAAGACACAATTCGCATATGCACACATCTGTAGAAGAGCAAACATGATGCATGATGTTGCATTATTCTTCCAGCTCTGCAACTGTTCTTGGTAAAAAAGAAAAGACACCATTCGCATATGCACACATCTGTTGAAGAGCAAATAGTATGCTGATGATGTTGCATTATTCTCAGTTTTTCTGGTTTTTATTTATTTATTTTTTTTTTTTTTTGCGAAGTTGATACTGATGCAATTCGTAATGCCTCATAGCGCGTTCGAAACACAGCTGCGGTAGATTTGGCAGCAGAAAGCTTTGCGTTAATTTTCGTGCAATGGTATGAGAACCGGTAGTTCAGAAATCAATGGCAAACTACTGAACGTAAACTTGCCATGAAATCACTAACAGCCAAATAATGCCCGGGTTGAATGTGACGTCCTGTAAAGGATATGAAGCTAACTGTAAATGATATGCAACTAACTTTTTTCGGTACAAAGCGTTTAAACACTTGAGCTGGAGGTTAATCAGCCGACTGTAAGAGATACTTAGTCATGTAGGATTATAGCACCCCCACCTATCCCCATTGTATGGAGTCGCTGACGTTTCATATATAGGTTATCAGGCCAGAGTATCTAGCGCAGTGGTTCTCAACCTTTTTTGGCCCTTGCCCCCCTTCATCAAATTTTCAGAACGTCATTCCCCCCTTTCATATTTCCTATCTAAAAATTTGGCCCGTGCACCCCTTCACCATATTTTCAGAACGTCATTCCCCCCTTTCGTATTTCCTACCTAAAAATCCCGCCCCCGCCCCTACAAAGTATACGTAATAATGGAAGCTGAATTTAATAGCACATACTAAAACAAGTCTAGACGTCCACATAAAACATGATTTGTGGGTCTACTTACTTTATAAATTCAATTTTAGAAGGGTGAGACATACAGAACCGTACAGTATGAAGGGAAAAACAATATCAAGTAATCAGTTCTTGAATTAACGCGATCTTGAAATATTCTTATTCCCCCCCCCCCCTCCCCCCTTGGAAACCCAAAAATTTCCCCAGGGCTGGGGAGGGGGGGGGGAATTCCCCACCGGCTGAGAACCACTGATCTAGCGCATATCTCCACCAGGCCTAAATTATCTCCCCTACTTGCAGAAAGGAGAGTGTTTATCTTGTTGTTATAGTTCCAAAGATGGCTGGCATATTAACTATTCACTGCCGCACTGCGTTGGTTAGAAATGCTTTGTGCCATCCTTGAGTGACTTCTTGTGCGCGACAGATACTGGAAAATGTTGGATTAGTTCCATGTGAATTACTCCAATCCAGCACTAAGGAGAGTGTTTATCGTGTTGTTATACTTCCAAAGGCGTCTGGGATTTTAACTATTGACTGCTTCACTGCACTATTTAGAAATGTTTTGTGCCATCCTTGAGTGGGTCCTTGTATGCGACAGTCACCGGAAAATCCTGGATTAGTTTCCTTGTAGGTCTAAACTTGGTATTATTAGCACAGTTATATAGTTCAGTTACGAGAAACTAGCTTCTGTGAGTAATACAAAGAACGCGCTTTTCACGCCACGAGGAGCTTTGGGTGTATTGGGCTGGTCGCATAGTGTTGGAATCTGCGGTAACGCAATGGCTAACACACTACCGGACTATGTATTCAAACCCCCACGGAGACGGGAGCTTGTTCTCTAACGACTGGCTTCTTGGCCTTTAATGACCTGGAATCCTGTTGTTTTAATGACCTGGGTTGTTGTTGCTTTAATGGCCTGGTCTGTTGTTGTTTTAATGACCTGGACTGTTGGTGCTTTAATGGCCTGGGCTGTTGTTGTTTTAATGGCCTGGGCTGTTGTTGTTTTAATGACCTGGGCTGTTGTTGCTTTAATGGTCTGGGCTGTTGGTGCTTTAATGACCTGGACTGTTGTTGCTTTAATGGCCTGGGCTGTTGTTGTTTTAATGACCTGGGCTGTTGTTGCTTTAATGGCCTGGGCTGTTGTTGTTTTAATGACCTGGACTGTTGTTGTTTTAATGACCTGGACTGTTGTTGTTTTGATGACCTGGGCTGTTGTTGTTTTAATGGCCTGGACTGAGGTTGTTTTAATGACCTGGGCTCTTCTTTTTTTATGACCTGGGCTTTGTTTTTTGTTATAACCTGAGTTATACCTGGGTTCTTGTTTTTTTTTTTTAATTGCTTGGACTCTTTTTTTTATGACCTGGGCTCAATCAAGCCCAAGATGGGTACCAGGTTATGTTCTAAGAAGTAAATACGGCCGGCAGGATCCTGACACATCACCCAACGAGTGCCCAATGGTTTATACAAATATGGGTTAGCAAATTATACACACCACACATCAGGGCGTGGAAAGAAGTCATCTACTTTTTTATCCATTTATTTTAAACCAATCAGCATTCTATGAATGATGTGGTCAGTATAACGACGGCTGACTTTATTTCCCATGACATTTCATGGTACCTGTAAGAAAAAAATACCGCATTGAAGATGATTCGAATACATGACCATGGGCAGGCAACCTGACCGTCACCGCGCCACAGGGGCACTCCATTCTCTACACATGTACTGGCATATGTAGAATTTACCTCATTCTTCTTATAGTTCTTGCCGTGTGGTGTCGGTCATCATGTCTGTCCACTGTCTTCTTATAGTTCTTGCCGTGTGGTGTCGGTCATCATGTCTGTCCACTGTCTTCTTATAGTTCTTGCCGTGTGGTGTCGGTCATCATGTCTGTCCACTGTCTTCTTATAGTTCTTGCCGTGTGGTGTCGGTCATCATGTCTGTCCACTGTCTTCTTATAGTTCTTTAAGTCATTTCCTTTTGGCAGGACAAATGAGTGCCCTGCTCTGCACAGCTGATGAGCTGTCCACTTATACAGATGGATGCTCTGTCCCTATTTCTGCTTTTGCCACTGTAAGTGATAATCTTCTTCTTCTTCCATTCGCTTGAAATTCGTCTACATCTGCAATGTTGTCTATTGTATGAATGCAACTGTCTCTGTTAGTTCACTCAGTGATCCATACATTGTGTCTTACATTATTGTTTCTCTAGGTTAGAAGGATTGCCTAGATATGCCCTATATGAGCAGTCTTAGAGTGTGTGATCTGCTGTCTGCGGTGCCAATCCACATGTGCACATGGCTATTTCACCAATCTTGAATTGTGTACACGTGTCCTGTTCTGAGGCGCACAATAATGATTTGTCTATAAAGTAGTGGCTCTCCGATCAATGTGATCATTTATTTCTTTTAGTGGTATGTAACAGTTATATCAGGCTGTTCTTCTATTGCCCCTTCCTTAGCTGGTCGATAAGGTGTCTCGTCCCCATGTACTCAACAGTGAGATGGTATCCACCGCATTGTGACTTTGTGATGGCTGCCTAGTTCACAAAATAGTGTTCGTAGTACTGGCAATTTCCCAGACAGGTGGGCCTCAGCACTGGTTTTGCATCTGTTAATAGCACCAGAGACTGAGTACCATGGCTGTTACTTAGTGCTATCTTGATTGCCAGGATTACTGCATCATAGTTACAGCAGCACTTTCCTGTTGGTACTCTGGCCATGCCCCTAGTATTATTTGGATATTCAATGTACAAGTGATAATCTCAACATTCGTCTCAAATACAACATCCACAGCAACCCCCAATTTCTTCATTATTTAAATGCTCCAAGATTAAAACTTTTGAAGAAACTTGCGGGAACAGCGTGGGTGTCAGACATTGACACTCCGAAAATCCCGCACATTGGTTAAATCGTGTTATTGGGCATAACCCACTGCTGGCACCGCTGATAGTATTCCGGTACGAACCTAAGGCCTTGTCCACGTTGGACTGAAAGTTCGGAAGAAGTAGACTCAAGTTTTGCTCTCGTCTGAGGTCGTCAGTAGTGCATATCCCTGACTGGACCCGGGATCGAACTCTGGAACACTGGCGTGTGAGGCGCCACACACTCCACCAGCTATTCATCCATCCATCCCAACATCTACGTACTTACATACCCGTCTGCCTGCCTGACTGCTGGATTTGTATCTCTCTCCCTCTCTCTCGCTCTCTCTCTCTCCGTCCCCCTCTGCCTGCCTGCCTGCCTGCCTGCCTGCCTGTCTGTCTGTCTGTCTGTCTGTCTGTCTGTCTGTCTGTCGTTGTCTGTCTGTCTGTCTGTCTGTCTGAAACATAATAAAATGTTTCACTGTTCGCGTTTATCCGACTGAAAGCACGCCATATTTGTTTCCACTTGAACACAACATGAGGCCGTGTGATCCTGTCTCGTGTACTGTGTACGGTGGCAATTCGACCTTCGACCCGGCACGACCGCAGCCTCAGAATGCAATTCATAAACTACCGTTGCTGTTGTCACAGTACGTCTTATCTGCCGTTAATTCTGTGTGTCTGTCAGTATGTGAAAACGTGTCTATGTATATAACATATTCGGGTCGCACTAAACAGAGTCTACCCGCCATTTATGCAAGAAATGCCCGGAACCTTCTTTGGGCGTCAGTTATGATGACCTGTTCTATGGCCAAGTACTTACGGACGCATTTCATAATCCATCCCGCATACCGCCTTGGAAACACATCTAGGGCGATCTGGAAGCAGACCGCCTTGTGTTGTTTTTCATACAATAGTATGAGAACAGGTTATTCAGAAAGCAATGGCAAACTACTGAACGTAAACTTGCCAAGAAATCACAGTCAAAAGCTGCTGAGGTTGACTTAGTTAGTTAATTAGTCTTTCCTCTTGAGCCGAAGTACTACGTTGCCATTTAAAGGATATGCAACTAACTTTTTTTATAATGACTGCTTTAATGAATGGAGGCTCGGAAATCCACCCCAGAGCTGTAGTAACCGCCTCCAGTTCTATTCTTGCACTACAGATCGTGCTTCAGTATCGTGCAGTTCTCCGATGATCTTGCCATTTCGTCTTTCTTTGAAACCCCTGACGGATTTCTCACCTCGGGCCCGTCATTATTAACTTTATATCAGCTTCCCAGTGGCATCGTCCATCAGCTGCCTAAACAGATGCAGTGCCAAACAAAACAGTAGGTTTGCACCAAACAAAAATGGGTGGCGAAAATGGGAAGTGGGGGGGGGGGGGGGGGTTGTCACATTAAAAGTTGTTAATATGGTAGTAGACATGTATCATATATCAAATTAAATGGGGTTCAGACATTAAGTCAAAAGTCTCCGTGGTGAAGTGGTCAAGCCGTCTGCCTTGCGCATCGAAGGTTGTGGGTTCGATTCCGGGCTACGTCTTTCGTTCACGAGTGCATTTTTCTCGGAGACTCCTGAGTGGTCGTTGCTGGAGCTAAGGAGTTCGTGCTTTGTGCGTCGCTTCCTGCGGAAAGACACCGAGCCATATGGGATAAACCCCGGTGCAATTAAGTCGATCCTCTCGACTTTTTTAGGTGGACGGGTAAATGGAGCGGCTTGCCGACTTGCTAGAATTCCAGGTACTCCTCCGGGAGACCCGGGTTCGAATCCTCGATAAGGTGTGGATTTGTTTTTATGTCGGGAGCAAAAAAGAAAACTAACCTGCACAATTCGCGGCGACTGCACTAGCCAGGTGGCCTTAATTCTTCAGACTCAAGACCTCCTGTCCTACACCGCAAAGTACTGCAGGCGATAGATGACAGTTTTTGACAGAGAGAAACCTACTGTATAGAAGCCCATGGCAGATGTTGGAAGTTGTTTATGACGATTAATCATCCCATGGCAATTATAACTCTGCTCTGCTCCCCCATGGCGCCACTTCCTAAGCTCTCTGTCAAGGCTGATGCGAACATTATATGTTGCCCTGTCTGTATGTGGTGTGCATCTGTTTCTTACCTCCTTATAGGCATGTTCATTTGTGATATTGTCTCCTCCGTCATTGTCAGCCATGACACTTGCTTCCTTCTGGAGAAAACCACGCGGGGTTTGTTTTCTTCAATAATGAGTCAACACCATCATGTGCCATACTGATAAGAGTGGGCGGTCATTTTTCATCATCTCACGCGATCACCAGAGTCGTGGATCAACTCTATGTTCTTGTAAAAAATGAACACAGTTAAGTAGGTCTAACTCCTGCCGGGGCCCATAAGGGAAGCAAAGAATAGCAACACTGCAGCCTACCAAGCATGTCGTAAAAGTCGACTAAGGAGGCTTAATGGTTTCGTCACCCTGCTACTGAGTGAGTGCGTGGTGCGACACTGTGAGCTGTGAGGTTCGTGTGAAATGCTTTTGAATCTGCCCGAGGTTTTTTGGAACGTGACTGCATGTTCGGAGCGATGGTAGGTGGCTATGTCCCAGAGTTGACCGGTTTTTGCCTTATGCAGAAGTGCGTGGCTGCTGGGCTTCTGGTTGACTGCCACTGCCATCGGTGAATGAACTGTATTTTCGTGGACTGTGTGGGTGAGCATCTAGGAAACATCCAAATAGGAAAATGGTGTTTCGTGTGGGACTGGTGTGTTGACATTCTGGCGGCGGCATTATACACAGTGTTTCTGTGCAGGTTGCTGTTTGTCGAGACTCCTGTCTTTTCCACTTTTCACATTGGGCAGGGGGAGCATTTTGTGTGATATTCACTGGCACAGGAGCGGAGCATGATAGGGACGACCCGTTGCTGTGAGGTTGGAACCTCGACTAACTAACTAACTATCTAACTCCTGCGAATAAGTGAACTTGGCAGGAGTTACACATACCTAACTGGTGTCATGTTGTATTGTTTTGTCCTACTGGCAGGAGTTACACATACCTAACTGGTGTCATGTTGTATTGTTTTGTCCTACTAGCAGGAGTTACACATATCTAACTGGTGTCGTGTTGTATTGTTTTGTCCTACTGGCAGGAGTTACACACACCTAACTGGTGTCATGTTGTATTGTTTTGTCCTACTGGCAGGAGTTACACATACCTAACTGGTGTCATGTTGTATTGTTTTGTCCTACTAGCAGGAGTTACACATATCTAACTGGTGTCGTGTTGTATTGTTTTGTCCTACTGGCAGGAGTTACACACACCTAACTGGTGTCATGTTGTATTGTTTTGTCCTACTGGCAGGAGTTACACATACCTAACTGGTGTCATGTTGTATTGTTTTGTCCTACTGGCAGGAGTTACACATACCTAACTGGTGTCATGTTGTATTGTTTTGTCCTACTGCAGCCATTGCTTGACTTATATGTGTTCTTGTCTCGATTATGGCAAGCGGTCAAGCCATCAAGATATTTAGTTCTCTACCTTCCCCTTGTTCATTTCCCCCTTCCAATGTTGCCAGTTGGTACCAAGTTCTCTAGTTTATTTCTTCCCATAAACCCCCGAAAACATCTAAGAGTACTAAGATTGTCTACATTTAATTAACTGACTCAGAAAGCATGCTGAGTAGGGTGGGGACTGGCAAGCTTCGTGCCGAGTGGCTTGCTTCGCTTCGGAAGTCACGGGTGGCAAGCATCGTCTGGATATTTTCTCCGGGGCATGCTGGTGTGTTGGGGAATGAACAGGCTAGACCGATTGACTGGCTCTGCAAAACTTGGTGGAGTATTGATGCATGATAAGGCAGACGTGGTTGCGGCCTTGTGGGAGCACGTGTACACCTCGGAGGAGCAAATGGATCACCATGGTCTGGCAAGAATGCGAGGAGTGACGAGGGGATCTGGCCGATGCTCGACGCTTAGAAGAAAGACGAGACGCACATATAATCAAATTGCTACTGGTACTATTGGGGTTGGAACTCTTCGCTGGCTTCTGGGGATGGGGACGGAGCGCTTATGGGAATGCCCCGAATGCTGTGATGTCGGTTCCTAAATCAATCAATCAATCAATCAATCAATCAATCTACATTTAATTTCTCTACTCGCTTTATATACACCAAGAGCTGAATATTGAAAAGGGTTGGATATTAAAGACGATAAAACAAAGAAAACAAAGAAAATTTGTATATTTTGGTCACTTAGCACGTCATGAAAGTTTGGAGAGAACAATAATGGAGGGGATATGCCTGGGAAGAGAGGAAGAGGAAGGCCAAAGAGAAGATGGGTGCAGGATGTGGCAGATGATCTCCATATGGGTGTATCGGGCGCGGGCGATCCTTGCTTATGACCGAGCAGTTTTCCAAAAGGTTGTTATGGGAGTGAGGTTCTGCAAAGGACTGCTACTGATTGAATGAATCTGTTTACGGTTTTCTCTTGTTTCTTGTAGGACTTGCCCAATGAGTGACTTCCCCTTACAAATGACAGTTTGATGTCTGCTGGAAATCGCCTTCCTGTAGTTTCTTCAGCAAGTTTTCTACACTCTAATCTAACCGTAGAAGTTCATAGAACAACAGGACACTACAATCATATTGTTTATACCCAGCGTGCCAGATACTGACCCAGCCACGTACACACCACACGACGTGGTGTCCACGCGCCGATGTTGCAGGACCAGTTGGGTTTTCCGACCAACTGACAAGTTTCCTGTGGACGCCCAGGGAGGGGTAACTTACAGTATTCACATTTGGACCAACGATCATGTCTAGGTCATCGGATTTCTGCGGCGGTTCTCCCTTCTGGGTAAGTACGGAAGTCTTAAATTTAGTGCGTTTGCGTTCAGTAATAAGCATTGCTGTATGCGCTAATGATTTCCTAGTGTAGTTTTTAATAATAAAATAATTGTGATACATTACACGCGCCGTTCATTGTAGCTATTTAAAACTATTTATGATATTGTAGTTATTAAAAAAAAATATTATTTCTCAAAATCAATTCAAGTAAGCTATTTTTATATGACGGATGTTTTGAGACATTACTTTAATTGATAATGATATTATGGCTACTTTGTAGTACCTTTTCATTGTAGTATTTACGTACCTGTCGTCTTAATTATAATTATTGTTTTCTAGTCTAGTACTTTCCTGGCCTCTCTCCAGTTTCTTAGTTAAGGGTAACATTAATCCCACACAAAAATCACAAATACATCAATGAACACTAGAATAGATCTATGAATACGCTCCAAAACATTACATGAACACACTGACGAATACAACAATGAATTC